>OY282558.1:354943447-355279352 GCA_958295665.1 Tipula vernalis | reverse complement strand
GACAATGTAAATAATGCCGAAAAAATTGTTCGTGGAGTGCAATTTAATAATTTCAGGGTAACGACCAACTTCAATTTCAATGAATAAATCAAATTGCGATATTACATGCAATTATTTGATTTACAATAGTCTCGACTATTTAATTTTGTATTCACAAATAAATTCTTAATGGTAAAGTTACCAAAAAAAAACGCCTTTATTGGTGTAGCTTTCTCTTCCATAAAGTGCCTATTACAGTTGAGAATAATATAAAAAAAAATAATATGGCATACTCAATTAAACGGATTCTCTCAATTTATTTCTCAGGAACGACTATACACAACTACAATAATACTAAATTACTTTTACTATGTATAGAAATATCACAAGTTTCATCATATCACATTTTACTTACATATTATATCATACAAATATAGTACGAAATCCAAATAAGTTAATTCTGTTTCATCGTTTTAAATTTTTGTGTCGTAACTGATCCCCTGAATTTGGAATCATATGAACAAGTAAACTAAACACCCTGGGTACATTTTACTAAAACTACTTTTGTAAAAATTACGTATATTTTATGCTTAAGTGTAATAGTTCACTTACGCAAAACACTAAAAATTTGATATCCATAAAACTTTAAAAACAACTTTAAATCATTTTATTGGCATCAATTCACATTCTATGTATTTTTAGAATAAATTTGTACATAAATAATGTAATTAATCAATATTAATAACTTTAATAACTAAATAAGTAATTCCCTTTAACTGCTGTTGTTATCAAAGGACGCCTAAAACTAACTAGAATAAATGGCGGTAAAATGAAATATGTATAAGAATTTACCGTTATATTTAACGATTCCTTACACCACATGTATATGAATTCTATAGAAGTCTTTATAAATGGTTCTTCCAATAGGTCAGTATACAGATTTTATAAAGTACTAATATAAATTTTATGCATTTTATATTAGAACCAGATATATTTAATGCCAATATATTTATAAACAAGTTTATATATCAACTGGGCTATCAAATTTAAACCAAATTTCTATAAAGATTTTAGGCTCTATTAAAATAATATTTTCTTATAACAATTTTCCATACAATTTGTTTTACCTTGTAGTAAATGATTCAGCTACCTACCATTAAATGATAATTACAAGGCCCCTTTATTCCGAATCCATATACTAAATTCCCGACGGAAATCCAACATGGCGAATTGTGAGTTTTTTCTTATACTTATAGGATTTTGAAAAGCTTTGAATTATTATTTAATTATTTCACTTCAATTAACTATAAACTGATTAATTATTCGCTTCAAACGAAACTTCAAATACGACTTTCACGAGTTAGTATATTCTACAAAGTTATACACATAAATACTAAAAAAGTATTCTTTCAGAAAAAAAAACATAATTCTAATGTGTTCACCGAACTTTAATAAAAAGCTTAAAGCTCTTTAATAAATAATTGAACATCATACATGTAAACGGTTGAGTTTCATCGCAGACACATTAATAGTGCCACAACTGGGTGTAACGATACAAAAAAAAAAATTTCTAACAATATGCTCTCTCGCTAAAAATGTTCTAAATTCTAAATTAATAATAATAAAACCAATCGATTTGATATTAGATCTAGTAAAAATAATAATAAAATACGACGAGCTTTATACACAAAAATAATTTATCGTATTTCATATTATTAAAACATATTGGCACGTCTGAGTCATTTATAAATTCCTATATGTACCTATGTATGTACATGTTCTACGAATGTTTTATTATAATATTTTTGCGGAATCATCGTCATCTAATAATTGTTTCCCACATTATAGCGCATATTTTATAAATAAAATTCATTCTAATTATTAAAACGAAAAAAAAAAAAATTAAAATTAGAAACGCTATTATGCATCTTATTTAAATACAAATAATTAGAATACTTTTTTTTGTGATTATCGTGTATAATCTTAAATTATTAAATTTTTAAAAATAAAATAAAAAAATGTGAAGTATATAAAAAACAAAAAATTCCCACCATAACTTTTTATTTTTATTTTTACTCTATAAAATTCCAAAAGCTCTGTGAATTAAAAGAAAATACACAACTTCGGGGCAAATAAATATTTTCAAGAAGATGTATTATTATATTCAAAAAAAAAAAAATAAAATAAAAACGAATTAAAATGAAATATAAGAATTTTTTTTTTGTACTTTCTTGTTTCTTTTATCAAAAATTTTACAATGCCGAAAGCTCTTTACTGCTTTTTTTTTATTCTCGTTTATATATGTACATAAATACTCTTCTCAGTTTTAGAAGAAAAATGCAAAGTAATATTGTGTGTTTATATAGAGAGAAAAGCATTATACATAATTTAAATATTTTATAAAAATTCTTGAGAAATTTTATACAATAATGAAATAAATTTTATTTAATTTAAGTTTTGATTAGTTTTCCATATTAAATATGACTTAGTGCTTTAGAAATTCAACGATATTGAGAGAAAGACCAACAATCAAATACCATTCCTAGTTATACAACAAACTTTCTCAACGTTGGGTATTTTGTATTTTACCCCTGCCTATTGATTAGAGTTTTTGTTCTGAAATGGCCATTTATGCAATCAGTTAAGTAGTGTTAAGGATATAAAATATGAAATCCTAAAATAAACATAAAATTATAAGTTACCATTTAATTTGTTAACTTACCTGTAAATTTACCGTAGATTGTTATTTATGAATTTGAATTTCGACTCGAATTTAAATACCTCAAGTTGTATAACGAGTGCGATGTTTCATATGTTGCTGTTATGCATGTATTATTAATAATCGTGCTCCTGCACGCAACTAGGTCAATCCTTATAGGAACATAAATATTGTGTTGTGAGCAGCCTCAAGTATGTTATGGTTCTAAGATACACATATATGTTTTTAGTGGTCCGATCAGTAACGATGGATCTATCGATACTTTAGTTTGGAATGAAAAAGGAATAGTAGTTCTTCAAGAACCTGATATTTCAGTGCGATGGAAGCTTTCCAACATACCATTTGAGGTCGAACCTAAATAATTTACTGTGTTTTGGAAATAAGTAACCTCCAAATTGACCACCTTGGTCGGTCGTTATTTCTAAGTGTACACCATTGGCAATAATGACGATAAATGCAATAACGGCAGTAATGGAATGTAGGGCTTACTGTTACGTTAGTAGAAGTCTCACACCAAATGTATGTTTCTGAAAGATGTGACGTAAGATGTTAGATTGAAAACCCCTACGTTTGAATTGTTGAATAAATTTCGTCAATCGGGATAACAAAATATTTCCATAAAGTGTTCAAGCTTTGGTAATGATACTAGCTTTATAGAGGCAATTTTGAACTTAACCAATATAATATTAATGTGAATAATACTAGGATCATCAATTAAAAGCAAATAGGCTAGTGTGCCATACGCTTTCTCCAAAGTATCACAAAAATCATGAACGTCAACTCATCTGATGTTTGAGTTCAATTGAATTTAGTATGGGATTCGAATGTTTTGTCCAGCAACCTTGTCTTCTATCGATCTTATCTTTTCCAATTATTCAGCATAATTCTCCATTTCACCATATTCTTTAGTGTACAGCCACATGTTCTAATAAAAGCATTTTGAGACGTGTGACGATTGATGAAATTCAGCCTAGCGAATCAAATATTTTACTAAGATTTTTTAATCCTTCCGTTTTGTCGATAAACCAATATGGGGAATTTCTATGTTAGATCCAAACCTCATAGTAATTTGAGACTTGAATCGTATTTGACGATTCAAGATTTTCTTCTCGCAAAAATATTAGTAATTTCTTAGAATTTAATTTAAGTTTCCGTAGGTAAAAATCACCAGTTTGTACTACTTCTTGAAGAAATTCAGCTCGACCGAAAAGATGCGTAACTGTCAAAACAGTCGTGACAAGAAAACTTGCATATGCTTAATCTATTGGTTTTCCAAAACCTGGCGTTACATTTTCTCGATATTACCCACGAATTCTATCCGGAGTTGACGGAATTTTCTAACAATACCAATTCAATGGTTTTGATTAAATCGTTGTGAAGAAATTTTTTGTTGATGAATTACAGGAGCTATCAAAAGTAATCCTAGGTTTTGTTCTAGAGCTACTTTATTTAATAACCCCACGATGTGGTAGATGTCGTTTGTCGTTCATTTTTTGGCCACTTGCACATGTGACTCCATTCCATAGTAATTAGACGCTTCAATGCCCATATAAACTGGTCAAATATAGCCATGTGTAACTTTTTTTTCTTACATTAGTTGGGTAGATCCTCAATCTCCAAACACTTTGTCAAATCATACGATGTATTTTCGTCATCTTGATCGAGCTACCAGTAAAAAAACCAAACAAATTTGATAGATCGTAACGTAATATCTTCGGAAACTAATGGCTAACCAGGTTTCAAATAAGACTATAATATGTAAATCCGTGAAGTAAATTGTTAGTTGGAACCGAGTGCGTGGGAATTAGTACTTTTGTTTTTAATTCAATAAAAGGACTCAATCTAGAAACGATCTTAACACCCACTCGACCTTTCGAATAATGCGGCTTAATAATCTGATAAAGCTGTGGTTGCCGACTTTGAGTGTGCCTTTGTTTACTATTAAAATTGAAGGGTGGATCCATTGATACAGTTTCCAGCGATGCCAGTTACTTATTCAAGCCAGCGCACGTACTACAGTTTGTTCGTTCGCACCTTCCACCTGAACCGCTATTCTCAATTGTCGAAGATGGTAAATCATCGCGGTTTTCGTAAAAATGTAACAATGTATGCCATTTTCTATTGCATTTTACAGCACATGATAACAGAGGACCTTTGCAAATTGTGATCAGAATACAAATACTTATAGCATATTACCGAATTCTTTACCAGTTCACGACTTTTGGTAACTGGCAATTTTTTTTTTTTTGATAATTTGGAACTTTTAACGTTTGAAGAGGATTTAATTATACGATGCGCTAGAACACAAAATTCTTTCCGTAATTTTGGAAAATCTACCCGACTAGGGTCTCGACCAGAAATTTTCTTATTAGTTAAATAATCTTGGGTTAGTACCGGCTAAGCTATTAATGAATCACTGATTGAGCGTCCAAAGCTAACGCACAGGTTACCCTAGCTACTGCGTCGGTGTTGTCGTTTAACTCTCGTAAGAGCTTTCACAGAACCAATAATAACACCTGGTTGATTTACGAAAAATGCCAATAATATGGAATAACTTGTTCTTAGTTTTTCCCAAGCTCCTTTGTAATTATTTTCAGCTGTTGGTATGTGTTGTAATAACACAGCAGTTATTACCTGTAATGCAAACTTTGAGCAGTTGATATTTTTTTGTTTTAAAAATTAATAACTTAAATAAACTTTATTTTATTTTTATCCTTAAAGTATTTTACATTTACATCAAATTAAATTTGAGCAATTCTATTATTTATTAAGTTTTTATTACATACAAATAAAAATACAAATACAAATACAAAAACAAGAACAAGTACCAATACAAATACAAATACGAATACAAATACAAATACAAATGCAAAAATAAATACAAATGCAAATACAAATAAACATGCAAATACAAATACAAATACAATTACATAAATACAAATACAAATACAAATTCAAATACAAGAACAAGTACAAATATAAATACAAATACAAATGCAAATACAAATACAAATATAAATACAAATACAAATACAAATGCAAATACAAATACAAATACAAATACAAATACAAATACAAATACAAATACAAATACAAATACAAATACAAATACAAATACAAATACAAATACAAATACAAATACAAATACAAATACAAATACAAATAAAAATAAAAATACAAATGCAAATACAAGAACAAGTACAAATACAAATACGAATACAAATAAAAACACAAATACAAATACAAATACAAATACAAATACAAATACAAATACAAATACAAATACAAATACAAATACAAATACAAATACAAATACAAATACAAATACAAATACAAATACAAATACAAATACAAATACAAATACAAATACAAATACAAATACAAATACAAATACTAATACAAATACAAATACAAATACAAATACAAATACAAATACAAATACAAATACAAATACAAATACAAATACAAATACAAATACAAATACAAATACAAATACAAATACAAATACAAATACAAATACAAATACAAATACAAATACAAATACAAATACAAATACAAATACAAATACAAATACAAATACAAATACAAATACAAATACAAATACAAATACAAATACAAATACAAATACAAATACAAATACAAATACAAATACAAATACAAATACAAATACAAATATAAATACAAATACAAATACTATTACAAATACAAATACAAATATAAATACTAAGGCAAGTATAAATACAAAAACAAATACAAATCCAAATATAAATACACATACAAATGCAAATACAAATACAAATACAAATACAAATACAAATACAAATACAAATACAAATACAAATACAATTACAAATGGAAATACAAATATAAATTCAAATACAAACAAAAATACAAATACAAATACAAATACAAATACAAATACAAATACAAATACAAATACAAATACAAATGCAAATACAAATAAATGAAAAATAAAAATACAAATGCAAATACAAATATAAATACAAATACAAATACAAATGTAAATACAAGCACAAGTTCAAATACAAATACGAATACAAATCCAAATACCAATACAAATACAAATACAAATACAAATACAAATACAAATACAAATACAAATACAAATACAAATACAAATACAAATACAAATACAAATACAAATACAAATACAAATACAAATACAAATACAAATACAAATACAAATACAAATACAAATACAAATACAAATACAAATACAAATACAAATACAAATACAAATACAAATACAAATACAAATACAAATACAAATACAAATACAAATACAAATACAAATACAAATACAAATACAAATACAAATACAAATACAAATACAAATACAAATACAAATACAAATACAAATACAAATACAAATACAAATACAAATACAAATACAAATACAAATACAAATACAAATACAAATACAAATACAAATACAAATACAAATACAAATACTAATACAAATACAAATACAAATATAAATACAAATGCAAATATAAATACAAATACAAATACAAATACAAATACAAATCCAAATACCAATACAAATATAAATATAAATACAAATACAAATACAAATACAAATACATAAATACAAATACATAAATTCAAACACAAATACAAATTCAAATACAAATACAAATATAAATACAAATGAAAATACAAATACAAATACAAATACAAATATAAATACAAATGCAAATATAAATACAAATACAAATACAAATATAAATACAAATACAAATACAAATATAAATACAAATACTAATACAAATACAAATACAAATACAAATGCAAATGCAAATACAAATAAAAATAAAAATACATAAAATAAATATAAAAATACATAAAATAATAAATGGTTAAATTCATTTACAACAGTCCAGTCACCTGAAAATAAATAGAATAATATAAGATTTATGTTAAGAAAATATCAGTAAAAATACTTATCTTATTAATATTGTTCATGAATTAAATTCCACTGCAGTTGTATCTTGAATTATAAAAAAGATTTTCAAATATTACACTTCATACCATAATGTATAGAAAATTTAGATGATTTGCATCATTTGTAATTGAATCATTCTAATAACAAATCATCTACATTTTCTTAAACAACAAATATAAATACAAATGCAAGTATAAATACAAAAACAAATACAAATACAAATACAAATACAAATACAAATGGAAATACAAATATAAATTCAAATGCAAATAAAAATACAAATACAAAAACAAATATAAATACAAATACAAATACAAATGCAAATACAAATAAAAATAAAAATAAAAATAAAAATACAAATGCAAATACAAATATAAATATAAATACAAATACAAATACAAATGTAAATACAAGCACAAGTTCAAATACAAATACGAATACAAATCCAAATACCAATACAAATACAAATACAAATACAAATACAAATACAAATACAAATACAAATACAAATGTTAATACAAATATAAATACAAATACAAATACATAAATACAAATACAAATACAAATTCAAATACAAGAATAAGTACAAATACAAATACAAATACGAATACAAATGCAAATACAAATACAAATATAAATACAAATGCAAATACAAATACAAATACAAATGCAAATACAGAACAAGTATAAATATAAATACAAATACAAATACAAATGTAAATACAAGCACAAGTTCAAATACAAATACGAATACAAATCCAAATACCAATACAAATACAAATACAAATACAAATACAAATACAAATACAAATACAAATACAAATACAAATACAAATACAAATACAAATACAAATACAAATGTAAATACAAATATAAATACAAATACAAATACATAAATACAAATACAAATACAAATACAAATTCAAATACAAGAATAAGTACAAATACAAATACAAATACGAATACAAATGCAAATAAAAATACAAATATAAATACAAATGCAAATACAAATACAAATACAAATGCAAATACAGAACAAGTATAAATACAAATACAAATGAAAATACAAATACAAATGCAAATACAAATACAAATATAAATACAAATGCAAATATAAATACAAATACAAATACTAATACAAATACAAATGCAAATGCAAATACAAATAAAAATAAAATTAAAAATAAAAATAAAAATTAAAATACATAAAATAAATATAAAAATACATAAAATAATAAATGATTAAATCCATTGACACCAGTCCAGTCACCTGAAAATAAATAGAATAATATTAGATTTATGTTAAGAAAATATCAGTAAAAATACTTATCTTATTAATATTGTTCATGAATTAAATTCCACTGCAGTTGTATCTTGAATTATAAAAAAGATTTTCAAATATTACACTTCATACCATAATGTATAGAAAATTTAGATGATTTGCATCATTTGTAATTGAATCATTCTAATAACAAATCATCTACATTTTCTTAAACAACAAATATAAATACAAATGCAAGTATAAATACAAAAACAAATACAAATACAAATACAAATACAAATACAAATGGAAATACAAATATAAATTCAAATGCAAATAAAAATACAAATACAAAAACAAATATAAATACAAATACAAATACAAATGCAAATACAAATAAAAATAAAAATAAAAATAAAAATACAAATGCAAATACAAAAACAAATACAAATACAAATACAAATACAAATACAAATACAAATGGAAATACAAATATAAATTCAAATGCAAATAAAAATACAAATACAAAAACAAATATAAATACAAATACAAATACAAATGCAAATACAAATAAAAATAAAAATAAAAATAAAAATACAAATGCAAATACAAATATAAATATAAATACAAATACAAATACAAATGTAAATACAAGCACAAGTTCAAATACAAATACGAATACAAATCCAAATACCAATACAAATACAAATACAAATACAAATACAAATACAAATACAAATGTTAATACAAATATAAATACAAATACAAATACATAAATACAAATACAAATACAAATTCAAATACAAGAATAAGTACAAATACAAATACAAATACGAATACAAATGCAAATACAAATACAAATATAAATACAAATGCAAATACAAATACAAATACAAATGCAAATACAGAACAAGTATAAATATAAATACAAATACAAATACAAATGTAAATACAAGCACAAGTTCAAATACAAATACGAATACAAATCCAAATACCAATACAAATACAAATACAAATACAAATACAAATACAAATACAAATACAAATACAAATACAAATACAAATGTAAATACAAATATAAATACAAATACAAATACATAAATACAAATACAAATACAAATACAAATTCAAATACAAGAATAAGTACAAATACAAATACAAATACGAATACAAATGCAAATACAAATACAAATATAAATACAAATGCAAATACAAATACAAATACAAATGCAAATACAGAACAAGTATAAATACAAATACAAATGAAAATACAAATACAAATGCAAATACAAATACAAATATAAATACAAATGCAAATATAAATACAAATACAAATACTAATACAAATACAAATGCAAATGCAAATACAAATAAAAATAAAATTAAAAATAAAAATAAAAATTAAAATACATAAAATAAATATAAAAATACATAAAATAATAAATGATTAAATCCATTGACACCAGTCCAGTCACCTGAAAATAAATAGAATAATATTAGATTTATGTTAAGAAAATATCAGTAAAAATACTTATCTTATTAATATTGTTCATGAATTAAATTCCACTGTAGTTATATCTTGAATTATATAAAAGATTTTCAAATATTACACTTCATACCATAATGTATAGAAAATTTAGATGATTTGCATCAATTGTAATTGAATCATTCTAATAACAAATCATCTACATTTTCTTAAACTTAAATTTACTTACATTTTGATAACACTCGCAGAAATTCTGCATAACACCATCCACTGACGTTTAGTAGTAAACAAACGCCAACAAGGTAGAATTATAATACTTAAGCGAATTAAATTACTTAGAAGGATTGTAATAGATTGGCTAATTTATAGCAAATACGATGGTGTTGTCAGATGTTAATTTGCATGATACCATATTACGATGGAGTATTGAAATATTATATTTGTCTCTTTCCTAAATATTGTAAAGGAAAGGAACCACCATTTTTGAAAACCTACTTTTTTCATTACATGTTAAAAATCTCAACAAGCTATATCAGTTTTTATTGAGTAGAAATTATTAAGTGAATAAAATCCGTGAAATATCTATAATTAGCGAACCATCCTGCATTTATCGTTGTGAAATATCCAGTAAGGCTAAATAAGCTGCCTTACTTTATCATCCGTTTGCCGAATCTACAAATATTTCATCGCAAAAATCAATCATCAGCAATTGGTTAAATCGAGACAACTTTGCAAATTCATCCACCATATTGCTGAGCCAATACATTGGAAATAAATTGCGTTAGTTCTGAAAATCTTTCAACAACACCAACATCGAGCGATTTCAAATACAATTTATGTATACACTTACAAAACTTAAAAAAAAATGAATAATTCATTAATATAATTCACCGTTATTTTGAAAAATTGTTGCTCACTATTTCTCAAATCACTGAAATGTATAATTGTTAATAATCGTTTTCTAATAGGAACTAAAACATTCCTAAAGAATTCTTGGCTTAGGATTCCACTCCTTTTAATTTGTTGAAGTTGTTTTTTGATTCCATAGTTTCGCTTCTTAAGATCTCCATTAATGTAAATGCGGTCGATTGAAAAACTTTAAGAATACTAAAGTTCAAATATCTAAACTTATACCCCATACAAGACCGATGCAGTCAGGCATTGCCAGTGAGGATTGTTACTGAATGTAAGGGTACCTCTCATCAGTGCCGTTCACAAGAATTGTGAATTTCTCGTTCATGTGTGTTAAAAATTCTCAAAATTGATGTCTGTTTCTACGCTTATAAAATTCAATTGACATAATAACTTCAAGAAAATGATCATGAACGGCGGCGAAATTGGAGTGCTTGAATTTTACTGCTCGGTATAGACGACCACCATTTTTGGCAAAAAATCATTATGAGCGACGAAACCCAGTTCGACTTGGCTGATTTTGTTAAACGACAGAATATCGATAAAGAAAATCCAGTAACAGTTACTGGTGACTGTTATCGGGACATTTTCGAAACTATCTTGTGCCTGAATTGGATCAGTTAGGCCTACAGAGCATGTGGTTCCAACAATATGGTGCCACATCACACACAGCTCCCTCTACAATGCAAGTTTTGCAAGAAATTTTTCCAGTCCACGTAATCTCAAAAAGTAGTGATATCTACTGGTCCCACGATTCCTTGATTTGATCCCTCCGGTTTTCTTCCTATGCGGGTACTAGTAGGAAAAGGTTTACACCAATAAATCAACCACGTAGTCGGTCTACTGTAAATAGATGACATACATACTATATATGTAATATCCTTAATAAATGTAATTAGTGTGTCAATTGGCTTCACATAATGTAAGCGGTCCCCACCTACAGTGCTTGTGATCCTAACAGACTATATGAATTTAAAGTGTATTCGATACAGTCGGTTTGCTTAATCATATTTAATATATTCAATTCCGAACTATATTCTAGTTGCAGAAATTTCTCAAATTCATTTGCTAGTCATATTTGTGGTTAAGAACATGATTCTGAAGAAAACGAATTTTAAATAACTTAACAAAAATTGGCAGGGTCGTACATCATACATTGGGAAGATATTTATTTATTTGATACCTAAAGTCACTACAATTGGTACAAATAATTACGGCTAACTACAATTATTAAAAAACTTAAATAAAACATTCTTGAACAAATCTCTCGACAAGTGAAAATCGAAAATTTGAGAAACTGAATTGAACACCCGTGATTGAATACCCGAGATATAATAACAAGAATTGTATGGTGGGAAAGTAAAATTGTATTAACAAAAATCATTTATTCATATCATTGATGATTCTATTTAAAAAAAAAATACTTTTAGTCATAAGTAAGGTTTAAGCTTTCAAAATTTAAGAAGTGTTGACACAATATATTTATATATATATATATATATTTAATCCTTCAGACGGTATACCAATACTTGACGTTATGAGTTCTGCTTACTCCATTACATTCCAAATTATGATATATCACACACAAATCGGTCATGTTTAATTTACATTCGATATTTAATATTTTTGGTCGGAAACCTTTAAGAATACCCCAAACTAACTCAAAAACATAAAACATTCGGGAAAAGTTGGTCTAGTTATCTATTGACCAAGCCAATAAACACATTTGAATTAGTGAAACAAAGGTGAAAAGCAAAAGTTTTTGTTTTAAATAACAGTTTTGTTATTTTTTGACGATTAACTAATTTGTGAGAGAAATGATAGACTCTATAAGTTTGCTAAAATCGCACGATGTTTGCAAACGATTATGTACTGGGTGATGGTATAAGAAGTACAAAATTAAGCACGGTTGGTCTTAGCGATGATGTGCCAGACGAATATAACTGAATGCTGACGTTGAGGTCCAGTTACCTGCAAGTGGATTTCCATAAGACGCGACTGTAAATGGCAACTTCCCCAACTGCCCTTAGGTCGATGGAGAGTGGTTATTTATTCGTATAGCGGACTAAGTATAAGTGTTTGGTAAATTCTCCTTTTTTACATTTAGTACTATTCTGACATAATGAACGCCACAGAGGACGATTCTTGTGTTTGAGTGAAATTACGGTAAACATTTCAACGGCATATATTTCAAATTACGTCTACTTCTTTTTATAACGAACTAATAAAGTGCCCGAGTATACACACAAGAAGGCTACAAAGCTATATACGTGTATACAGTCCTCCTTTAAGGGATACAATATTGCTCTATTGGTAAAATATTTAGATTCTAAAGCAGTAAACGTTTTTTCAAAAATGTTATCTATCAATGATCCTTTGCAATTGAACTCTTCGGGTATTTGAAAAATATCTTCTCCAAGATCATGTGAGTTGGTTAATTTATCATCACCCAACTCAATTAACCAACTGGCAAATTATTTGTCTTCCCCAGTTTTCATATTTGTAGTCAACTTCACTGGGGTAATTGCTGGCCAGAGAGAACACCATTTTATGGTTTCTTCCATAATGGTAACAACTGGCAGTATTTGTCTAAAATCTCCTCCAAAGGGGATTACTAAATTCCCAAACATTTTTTCATTACTGAAAAGTTCCTTCAGAAGTCTATTGGCTACCTCAAGTGCGATTCCCATATCTGCATATGGAGATTTCATTCGAATTTTTGATGAGCTTGTGTCTATTATGGGTACCCTCCAAAAGAGTTCCAGCAATTCCAGTGGAAGCTACCGGTAATACATTTTGTCCCTTTACTCTTAAAACACTTAATAAAGTGTTATATAAAAACGTTTTTCCACTTCCTCCTGGCCCAACAATAAAAAATAACCAGTTCGGCTCTGTCTGATAATCGATGGCTTTCATCACCATGTCGTAGATATTTTTTTGCTTACAATTGAGCTGAGATACAAATAGTTCTCCTTTCTCTCGTCCAAAGTCCAAATCCTATTGAAACAGGATATCATTAATTGCTGATGTTTGCGTCAATTACAATTTATTATAGTCTACAAAGTTTTGTCGAATACTACCTTCAATGTCAAGCAATGCTCGGTTTTCAGGATCACTTTTCCTTTGACATTCAAAATCCTCAGTCACAGCTGATTTGTGTTAATTCCACAGAGCCAACATGTCTCCT
Organism: Tipula vernalis; assembly: GCA_958295665.1. Lineage (NCBI taxonomy): Eukaryota > Metazoa > Arthropoda > Insecta > Diptera > Tipulidae > Tipula > Tipula vernalis. The sequence goes on along the minus strand of OY282558.1, from coordinate 355,264,842 downwards.
GGATTTCCATATGCGCAAATAAGAGGAAAGGTAAGTCTGATTTCTTTTGGCGACTGCAAATCTGCAGCTTCTGTGAGGGCATTATCATCAGCAAGTAATTTTCTTAAATGTACCATATGACACACCATCTACAGTTCGTAGACAACATGTAGCAAGAATAGTCTCAAATAAAATCGTTCGGGGTCATTAATCCCCACTGTCGGAAAGCTCAATATTTTCCGTATTATCAAAAGCATAAGCATTGTTAACACCTTCCTGATAATTATCTTGGTTTTCCCCAATCGCTGCAAGTTTTGGCGTTATTTTATTTAATTTAAACCAAGCTAGAAGAGTAGCATCTTTGACATCCGTTGCCGCTTGCTGTTCTTAAACTTCCAAAAATACAACAGATTGTTCCTTTGGCAAATGTACTACGAAACGTTTAACGGCATGCGATTACCAGCGCGACAAATAACCGTTTGTTTACCACATAGCTTCAATTGGGCTTATGTAACGTGAATAAGGGAAATTCCGAACTTCGTCATGTGTTATCTCAAGTATTTAACATTTATTACAGATGTGCAAAATTCCACATTAATGTGGCAAATGTATTTTTGTGACAGATATTGGTTGTAGGGAACAACACAAGAATTATTAATCCCTTTTAATTGTAAATCAGGATTTTGTGTCAAATCTCGTCTTAAATAATTTGGGGTATCAATTGACGTTTGCATTGGTTTCCTCTTGAAATTCTTTTGGAAACTGCTTTTTGCATTTTCCATTTTCATGCAAGGAGAATTTTGATTTCTCATTCCATATGGACCGTGAATCATATGCTTCACCACAGCTTGGTAAAGCTCAGGGTATTATTCCTTTTCTGGGATCTCTGCCCAATCAATTTTATCAATCTCTTTCGTTGTTCGAGGTTTATCTTCGTCACCTAAGATGACTAACATATGCACTTCTGAAATTCAGTTACGTACACCATTGCACGTACTTTTCCAAACACTTGTCCTTGACTGAAATTTGCTAGAAATGCTTTGAATTTTAAATTGAAAAGTATAGCAATAAGATCTAGTATATTTTTGGGCTGACAACCTGTTGAAATTATAAAACACGACTTTAATCTTTTATATATTTCACTCGAATGAATGTATTTTATTCACCACAAACAACAGTCAAAATAATAATGCAGGGTTGCCTGCCATTACATCAGAATGAATTATCAGAGTTGTTGTTTTTTTTAACACCCTCACTTTAAAATTCTCATATTCAATTCTATTTTAATAAACTATCGTTAATTCAAATCTTTAAGAAATTTTAAATTTTAACCAATTAAAAATATTACATTAATTTAACAATATCCAGAAAATTAAAGTTTAAGAAAAATAAACAGATTTTACTTGATTTATCTAAATTAGATCAAACATAAATCACATCTTATTGCAAATTCATGAGTTTATTGCAAAAAAACTTGCTTGCCTTTGGTGACTGCCTTCGTTAAACCATCAGCAACCATTTCGGAAGTCGAAATATGCTTGATGTTAATTGTTGAATCCTTAACTTTTTCACGTAAAAAATGATACTTGATATCGATATGCTTAGAATGTTGTCTGAACCCATCTGATTCGGTTAATTTAATTGCTCCCTGGTTGTCACAGAAAATCGTTGTCGCAGTATTGATTTCAGCAAGAAAATCTGAACAAAATTGTTTTAACCAAATTACTTCCTGGACCGCCGACGCCAATGCCATATATTCGGCCTCTGTGCTTAATAAAGCAACCGTTGGTTGTCTTTTGCTTCTCCACGTTATTGCCCCATTGCACATCGTAAATACATAGCCTGTGCACGATCGCCGTTTATCGATGTCGGATCCCCAGTCCAAATCTGAATAACCAACCAATTCACTATCACTTTCGTTTGTGAATGTTAACTTGTAATCGATAGTGCCCTTTAAATATCGAAAAATTCTTTTGACTGCCTTTCCATGAGCCAAACTATGATTCGTATTAAATCGGCTGACATCATTACCCGCAAATGCCAAATCTGGACGAGTGCCTTGAACTAAATAGTGGCACGTTTTTGACTTCCTCGCCATTAATTTTACTCATCGGCATATTTAATGACAATTTTTGATTTGGATCCGCTGGTGTCGAAATCGGTTTGCATTCTTGCATGCCAAAACGTTTCAATATTTCCTCAGCATTTGCAAATTGATCCAATTGAATTTTATCTTCGCCTAGAGTTATGCGAATGCCAACACATTCTTTAGCCGGTCCCATGTCTTTCATCTTGATCGATGTACTCAAAGCCCCTTTTATTTTCTTCAATTGAGCTTCGTCCTTCCAAAAAATAAGTATCTCATCAACATAATCGATGCATACCTTACTATAGGTGAATATGTCTGTTCAAAAATCCAGACCATAAATCTGAGAACAACCCTTGGCAACCAATCTCGCTTTGTGTCTCACAATATTACCATCGGAATCTGTTTTCGTTTTAAAAACCCATTTCGATTTTATAGCCTTTCTGCCTGACGGTAAATCGACCAATGACCACGTTTCATTTTCCATTAATGAATTTATTTCATCCTGCATTGCATTTTTCCAATCTACTACATCATGTCTCGACATTGCTTGATTAACCGAGACTGGATCATCTGCTTGATTGTTGGTCATTGTTTTGCATGTTAGTTCAGCAACATATTTTGGATTTGGTTTTGGTGTTCTTGATGAACGGCGAACTTCACTGGTATTGACTCATCTGGATCTTAATCTGGATCATTAGAACCAATAACTGACATATAGCTGTCATCACTCGATATAGCTTGTACATCTGACATTGTCGTACTCATTTCCTCTTCCAATAATGATTCGTTTTGCTCATCACTGGCATTATCCCTCACTGAATCAACATCACTTGCATTATCCGTCACTGAATGTATTTCAGCCGGTGCTTCATGGAAAATTATATCTCTACTAACAGTTAATTTTCTTGTTGATTTATTTATGCACCGATAACCTTTCTTTTCATTATCATAACCAACAAAAATCATTTTCGTTGACTTCACGTCCCATTCTTTACGTTTTTCTTTAGGTATGTGCACCATAACAGTGACTTTAGAGCCACTCCATAATTCTTCCGGAGTTGTATCAAACAACAATGATGATACTGATCTGTTTATTATACAAACAGCCATGTTGACCGTTTCAGCCCAGTATGTGACACTTAATTTCGTATCAATTAACATGCATTTAGACCTCTCGACTATCGTTCTATTCATTCTTTCTGCTGCACCATTTTGCTGTGGCGTGTAAACATTCGTCAATTGATGTTCAATACCATTTTGCTTGTAGAAATTGATGAATTCACATGAAAAATATTCGGTTCCATTATCAGTACGTAACATTTTAATTTTTCTTTCACTTTGTTTTTCAATCCACGTTTTAAATTCGATGAATGTTGTAAAAACTACCTTTTTAGACTTCAGAAAATAAACAAAACATTTTCTGCTAAGATCGTCAATGAAAATCAGAAAATATCTGGCACCACCGATTGATTTGTTTTCCATCGGCCCACATAAATCTGAGTGAATCAGACCTAGTTTATTTTTACTATGGGATTGGCTTGATTTAAATGGTAATCGTGCATGCTTACCATATGCATACGTTTCGCAAGCTTGAATCATCGATATATCGTCTGCAAACTTTATTCCGGAAACCATACCATCTCGCATTTTACACAAATCTTTGTGATTTAAATGCCCAAGCCACTTATGCCAAACCATAGAGTTTTTTTGTTTCGTCGTCAACATACATTTTTCGACATCACCATCAATTTTGTAAATACCATAAATTGGCCTGCAATTTATCAAAGAACACATTTGATCATCATAGACGGTGCAGCCCTCACTGTTGAAAGTAATTGTATTTCCTTTCTCAACCATTTTCGATATTGATAGTAAATTCGCCGATAATTCAGGAACATGTAAAACTTCATCCACTTTAATATCAAAATTATTTACCTTGAGGTTCACCTTGCTTTTTCCATTTACCTTCATGGTTGAATTGTTTGCTGCTTTAATTTGATTTACTGTAGACGTGACACGATTTTTGATCAAATTTTCATTTGGTGTCATGTGTATTGACGCGCCGCTATCAATAAACCAGTCGCTTGATTTGTTCTTCATTCCATCATTTGATGCGAAAGCAAGAAATGCCTTCTTGGAATTTGGTTTCTTTTTGACTGTTGGCTTAATTGTGTCATTCGAGTTTTTATTCGGACAATCGGCTGCCTTATGGCCTTTTTCATTGCACTTATTGCATTTGAAAGGGAAAAAACCTTGTTGTTGTTTCTTTTTCGTCTGAAAACAATTTTTGTTTTTACTCAGAAATGTACTTTGGTTCACAGCTCCACTATAATTTAAATCCAATAATTTTAACCGCAATTGATCCGGTCTCCACTCCATTTTACCACCAACCAAATGAGTGAATGAATTAATTTCTTCTGGTAAATCCAATAACATGATTCCAGTCAAGCATTTGTCACCAACTGGGAAATCCAAATCCTCTAACTTGCTTTTTATATGCAATAGTTCGTCAATATACGACTGCATCGAATCATAATTTTCCAGTCTAATTGATACAAATTTATGCAATAAACCAACACAATGTTGTGCTCCCTTGTCTTCACATGCTGTCGCAATTCCATGCGACAATTGGTGTTTCACATTTCTTCACCAATGGATAGAGCGATTTTTCAACATTTAAAACTAAATATGACAAAGCCTGATCAAGTTTTTCCTCTTTGTCTTTATCAGCAATGGGATTTTCTACGGTTGATGTATCATTCTTTACAATACAATTCTTCAACTTGTGCAATGCCAGGAAATGTTTCATAGCAAATAACCAGGAATTATTGTTTTCGCTGCCATATAGCTTTTCCAAATTACCATCCAGCTATGACATTCTGTATCCTTTGTCTTAAGAATTCAAGAACGATTTCACGATATACACAAATTAATTATTATATCCTTTTGCACAAATTTAAACTATCTAAAGGATTCTGGGCCCATAACCTGTTGAAATTATAACACACGACTTTTATCTTTTATATATTTCACTCCAATGAATGTATTTTATTCACCACAAACAAATGTCAAAATAATAATGCAGGATTGCCTGCCATTACATCAGAATGAATTATCAGAGTTGTTTTTTTTTTAACACAATCAATGTAGGTTTTCAGCAATTTCACTTCATTTGGGATTTCAGGTCATTGGAAATATTCTAACTACTGCCATAACATCTTGGTAACGTTGCTGTACATTTCTTGGACTTCCTGTAAAGGAAGGAGCAAGAATAATTGGTGTTCCAACTTTTTCTTTTGAAACATTGTCATTATTTAATCGCACACTTAAGTTATCCATTAATCGACTATATTTTTCAACTCTATCTACTTGCCTCCGTTTTTACGTGGGCGTCAACAACAAATTGTTGTGTTAACTTTGGAGCTTTTAAAAAAGGTTTAAATTCCATTCTAATTGCCAATATGTGTGCGTAATAACCAATTTGGGACATCATATCCTTAACCGCAATGTGTCATCCGTTATCTCCATAAGCATAGAGAACTTGATATAGCATCGGATCACATTTTCGATGCAAGATATTTATTTGTATTGGAGCTTTATATCTTCTCTGATCCTTTTTTGAATCATTGTGCAAAGAGAGTGTTAAAGATGGTATTTCAATCCCCTTTTCATTATTCACTGACATAAAGTTACACAACTTCTGCATTGTTTGTTTGTCACAAATCTTGTTACGCTTGTCTTCTATTCTATCATTGTACGCGTCTACAGAATCAAGCATACATAGTTGTGCGTATTTCGGTTTTTCTTCTGCTCTTGGGTGTACGATTTTAGAGGTCGCATGAATTATTTGACCAATGACTTTAAAGCAGTAGATCCCACCGGTAGGAATCATATCTTCTCCGTTTTTATTTGGGTATGGACCTCCCATGGAAGCAAATGCCAATGCACTATAAAACGAGCGAATGTTTTGGATAAAATTTTTTCTTTGATGACCCGTTGGACATTGGTTTTTCGATTCGTTGCGGGAATCGTCCGCCATTAATTGTTTTAAATCATTTGGAAACCTATAAGGTTCCAATTTTATTTTGCCTTTATGGCAACAGTATTGAAATAATATATTTTTGGGATCCTTCCCTTCAAAATTTACAGATCTGCAACAAAAGCACTCAATAGACATTGGTCCCAAGGTGTGCAGTATAACCGTACATGGTTCAGACTTTGCAATGTTGACTGTTTCTCCTGTCATTCATTTTGAATTATTTTGCACGTTCGTTTTGCTTTTGTTGACCAGACTCAGTGGCTCTTTTTATGGAAAACCCTATTGCTGCGTTTTCATAATCCGATTCTGTTTCTTATTCAGACTGACTGGCTCTTTTTCTTGCCATTCCAATTGCTGCTTTTATACGTTAGCTTTGTTTTTGCTGTTATTAAGTGGCCCTTTTTTCGGATTTATGTACTCTTTCTCTAGCTAGGGCCGCCTATCTCTGTTTTACAGTCATATCTGTTTTTTTTTAGCAGGCATATTAGTTTGATTGCTCTAATTAGCTTATTTTTTATGAAAAGATTGTATGTTTGGTTTTTGTGAGCTTTTTATTTTCGAATATTGTTGGTTTTGCGAAATTGAGTGGAATTTAACAATTTCGATTTCTATACCAGTTTAGTTAAATATAGATTACTAAAAATGCTGAATCACCTCCTTCGTTGATTATCAACGTTATTATTATTATTGTATGTACCATTAAGTACACACATATAATTAAATTCATATTTAATAGATTTATGGCTATTTTCAATCAATAATGTTGCTTCATTTCATCTTTAATATATTTATGGTCTCGTTAAATTCCATTTAATAGCATTTACGTATGGATAATATCTAATTTTTATGTACTCGTATATTTTAGCGTTTTATTATCGCGCGCGTTTTTTTATTTTTTTTTTTTTATTTCAATTACCAAAATGGAGGAATAAGATAAGCAATTAAATTGAAGACGTGGTTAGCAGGTCTAAGCACCCTTAAACCAATGTTTTTTTTTTTTATTTATTTAAAATTAACTCATCTCAATTGATGTCACATTTTTCGCCAAGATTGTTGACATTAAATTATAAAAATATAAAATAAGAACGAAAAGCGTTTGAGTCAACTGAAATTTAATTAAAAACTCTGTGTTATAAATTTATAATAATATTATGAAGAAAGGCGCAAGACTCGATGTAAATTATTATAAATAATTTAACTCCCTTTCAACATTTGCCAAATTATATATATCTGTTTGTTGTTTTTATTCCGTCGAAAAACGCTGAAAATTTGTAAAGAACATACAAAAAATAAAATGTCTTCACAATACAAATGAAAAGTCAAAAAACAAATACGAAATATACAGTTTCCCACCACTTTGTCATTTTCACTCAACATATACAGTGGTATATTGTTGTAAAAATATTAAATTAACATAATAAATTATAAGAAAATTATTTTTGATTTTAATTGATGTAATTTAGACAATAAATTCTTAAAATTTTGTATTGTTTTGGTGAAGAAATGAAAATAAAAACGAAAAATCGTTTAATTAATTAATTCATTACGAAGCCATAAATAAATAGTTGCCCCAAAATGTTTTAAGAATTTGATTTATTTTATTTTGTTTTTGGCATAATTTAAAATCAAGGTTTTTTAAAAGGAACCATTTTCATTTTGAAGCATCCTTTCAGATTATTGAGTGGAAATTACCCTTTTCAAAAACGCGTTTTATTTATTAATATATCCTTATTAACCGCAGCAGTTGTGACCATCGGAATCCATATAGCTTTATAAAAAATTTGAAACAAATCTCGTTTCTATATTAAATAGCCACAAGAGAAGTTTGACCATTGAAATCGTAAGTATTCTGAATTTTTGCCAAATTTGGGAACAACAATATCGCCCAAAATATTAGAATCTGTGATCGTATTACTTAAACTGGTACTTGAGACGATTTATTTATTGCCTGTTGTAATCTTGTTCCAAACTTAAAAGCTCTGGGAGATTCGTGCAATTCTCTGTAACTAGGAAAATATTATTTTTAATAATACATGTGCCACGAAAATGCAGTTTAATAAAATTAAAAACAACAATACTGTACCACAATAAGCCCAATAAAAGCCCCCAAAAAATACATTTCACTTAGGGTTTTGACAACAACAACATGTAATACGCGACTGACCAAATATTTGACATAAAAAGGTATTTAAATAAAATATTAAAATTTGAACGAAATACAGGTTAGATTGTTCTAAACGTCAAAGCTTAGGGATCTCACAACAATAACATCCCTACGCCATTAACTAAACATTTAAAAAAAAACGAATAGTTTTGGGTTAGAACCTGAAACCGTATAGTTTAAAACATTTTTTAAGACAATTTATTTATTATTCCTTGCTAACAGCTTTGAAAGTTTCATACAAATGTATATACATAACTAAAATGAGATTGTTTTAAGCAATATACAAATGGTGACCCATTTTAAAAGAACCCCTCTAATAACTCGCAGGAGAAGGCCTAACTCAAAAAAAGTGTTGATAGAATAGTTGCACAATTTTTAGGGGAAATCAAATGATCACCTTGAATTTGAACTTGAGGTCAAATTTCAAGGTCATTTCAAGGTAAAGTCGGTTTTCTTAATGGAAACACTTATTTTTGACCCTGGATTTTGAAAGCGCGTGAAATTCTACGTTCAGCCATACAGTATCACGAGAGAGATCTAAGGTCATTTCAAGGACAGGTTATTTAACAAGATTCGTTTTATATAACCTATTCCAAAAGCTATTAGATAAATAATAGAATTTAATTTCCACTTAATCAAATAAATTTTATTTGTTTTTTGAGGTTTGAATCAGAGCATGGCCTCTCCATTGATAGGACCCATATGGTACCTGAAAATCCATCTGTCTACGTCCTCGTCGTGGGTCCTGAACGTCGAGTTTCTTACCGATGGCTGAACGCTGGAAAGTATGCTCAAGTAGTGTGGTAAATGATTGAGGAAATTCGGCTTAATAATTTTCTATTTGAATAAATGTTACGCAAAAATTTATTAAATTAATGATTTATTACTGATTAATTTTTCTCAGCAAATACTAACACCAACAAACATAAATGTCAAATATAAAAACAATAACGAGCTTGACGCCATTTTTTAAATTTATGATTCGTGGATTGTCATTTAGGGGACGAATCATTTAACGATGAACATCACATTGAAGAAGAAAATCAGACATCACAATCAAATGAAAATGTAGGGCAAGGAACACTGTCTGAAGCTGTATTAAGGCACATGGGAGAAATAAAATGAATTCGAATAACTGAAAGTTTCTTCATTATAAATTAAATTTCATTTTTATTAAAAAAATAAAACAAAAATTTTAAAACATAAAAAACAAAACAGTATGTGTATGATACAAATTTTATTGTCGATTTTTCAAAATTTCCGCTACAATTTCGAGTTTTTCTGTGTATCTCCTTTCATTGAAATAAACCCAAGAGACGTACATAAATTTTGACAGCTAAACTTCAAATCAAAAATATATTGTTTGGTTACCAATATAACGATAAACAACACCATGCAGCTTATTTATTGATGAAAAATTGATGGAATTGATAAACCTGAAAGCACTCGACATTAGTGTTTATCGTTTGATGGTTGTCAAATTAATGATAATACGGACTACATAAAGTTCGCACATAACCTTTCAAAACTGTGCGAAACTGCTTTACAATTCAGCATGAATTCAGCTACAATTTTGGTGTTTGACAGATGTCATATTGAAGCTGTGTATATAATTTTATAATATAAATTTATTTTTTTTTTCACCGTTTTATGTTGGCGTAGAGATGCCGGCAACTTGTTACTCCAAGAATTTGTTAAGGTGAGGTGGACCATGTACTCGGGCCCCACTCGAGGTTAGATTTGTTGGAAAATGGAAGGTTGGAAATGAAGATACCTTACTTCGCATCAACATCGTTGATTTTGATTAATTTGGCTACTGGCCTTTTGAGTATATTTCGTTCTGTTTTAAGTGTAACAGAGCGAACGATCCCATCTTCTCCCGGGTGAACAGCTAAGATAAGTCCCAACGGTTAACTGAGTGATGGTGTTGCGTCATCCCTAATGTAGACGACATCGTTGATTTTTAAGTTTTCTTGGGTTTGGGTTTTCCACTTTCGCCGTTGTTGCAGATTGTGTAGATATCCCTTTGTGAAACGGGACCAAAATCCATCTACTCGTTTTTTAACTTCTTGCCATCTCGACAACCGATTATCTGGAACATCTAGATAGCTTAGTTCCGGAATAGCCAAGATGTTTACTTAAACATTTGACACACCTGGGTTTCCTGTTGTAATATTTTTGTGCATAGGTTTGACATTGTTTACATTGTGGTATAAGCTAAGATCTTCTTAGAGGCTGAATAACCACTTTGCACCCCAAGATGTACTTAATTTGATAAATTTTTTCAATATCTTCATCAGTATCGAAGATCAACATAAACAAGTTGAGAGGTACTTTGCCTCTCCGTTCTTTTAGGTCATCAATTATTTTTTCTGGTTTACACGTACAGTGGAAGTTTTTAGCCATGGACGTAATTGGTCTGGTTTGTTTGTCTTCAAAAGTGTGCCAATATCATTTTTCTTCGTTTAACATTTTTGTCATTTTTCTGTAAGTTTCAGAATCTTCCAAATTTTATTTGATGGTGTTTTCATCAGTTGTAGTTATTGTTTTTATTTTTTCATAGAGTAAATCGAAGTCTTTGACTTCATCTATTACTATTGTTGGTGGTGGTGGTATTTTTTTTTTTTTTTTTTCAGTTATTTCTGGAAAATATTTAGAACATCATCCTTTAATTGAGGTGGGTATGGCGTATTATTCCGTTTCCTGTTTTTTCTTCCGCCCTTAACTATTATCCACTCAGTTTCTCCAGCTAGTTCTTCATTAGCCGTATGGTACACTTGTGAAGTTTTATTCTGGTTAGGAGTAGGACCGATGTCCTCCTTTGGCTTAAGAGCTACAACTTCGTTTTAAAGCGTCTTCATACGCTCCTGTATCCATGCAATCGTAATATTCAGTTTCTTGTTTATATTGTTGACTTCAACTAATGCATTATTAGCTTTACACAATACATTGTGAAGCTTTTCTTCGTTTATAGAACGAGTGTTGTGGCTTCTGGCCCCAATGGAGGAACTACCGCCTCTTATCGGAGAATACGACACTGTTTGGTAGCACTAGACAAAAATTGAAAACACTCTAAAATTTAAAATCACAAAACAAAAAACATAATTTATTTATTTTGTATGTTACACTATTCATTTACATTTGTTCTTATGATGTTCTTAGTTTCACTCCAATTAATAATTTAGCCATGGAAAGTCTGATGAGGAAGTCGCAAATCGATGTCTATACGAGTATACCTGAAAGAAAACAAAATAATTGATTAACCATCACAACCAAATTTATGTAATTTATACTTATCTTATATTCACTATGTAAATGATATCCATTATGCGTATTGTCACAATTGTTCAAATATTCTGTAAAATCAAATAATATTTATTGTACATTAACTTATTCTTAAATTTATATTGTATAAGAAAATTATTATTACCTTATGTTGCTGTATGTTGTATCTGTCATATTGACATAAGCAAACTCTAGTACAATTTCACAACAAAATTTATGTTCGAGATATTTCGAGAAATTGCTTAAATACACTAAACAAAATAAAGGAGACAAATATATAAAAGGGAAGAGATAAATAATATGGATATAAAAAGAAGCGTAAAACGGATTATTATCTATCTGTGTCTGTATGTCAACCACGAACAACGCTCTTTCAACCAAAAAACAATCAAAATTTAATGGCGAAATTAAACTCACACCAAACAATTTTATTTGGTTTAATTTGTACATCAAAGAATATTTAATTAATAAATTAATTTTGTAAAGTATAACGTGAATATAACGCCTTTCATTTTACACCGACTCAGCGACAAGAAAAATACAGTCCACTAAGTGATTTTGGTGATTTGATTAATCGTGTGTTGCACAGACACTTTGTTACTCCTCTGGAAGGGATGTGAATTATCCTTTTCTGTTTTATTCAATTGAGATTGTTTATTTACCAACATGTTTTGGGATTGGTTAAAATAATTGTAGTATAGCAATGGCTGGTCTCCTCCAGAATCCATGAGACCGACCTCCGAAGAGAGTGGATTTTTAAGAACAACAGTTGTACCACCTGGGGTATTAGTTTCCATATATGTTCCACTCATTGCTCATTTATAGTGTACTGCACTCGCCTGTAGTATTTCGCCGATGTCTCACATCGTTGCCCAGGTGTTACCACATGGAGGTATACTAGACACATTTGGTGATTTCTACATAGTTGCAGCGTTGGAATATAGAACTTAAAGTTACAATTTATTCCAGATAGTCGGACTACATCTCAAAGGACCAACTTTGTAAAATAAAGGGTTAGAAACAAAAACTGAAATGAATTATTACCACTTTCATTATTTATTTTTTATTTTTTAGACACAATACGTTTTCCTTATTCTATCAACACTTGTGCCAGAAAAAGCACTTTTTCCAATTTTTATTAATTTTAAAAACTTTTTATATAAAATCATTTATTTATTGGATAATAATAAAATTTAATTTTTCTTAATTGAATGCTCGCATAGTTAAAAAAAACTTAATCCTCAAACAAAAACAAATAATAAAAATAATAGCGGGTAACAGTTGTGTTTAATTGGAAGATACATTAAAAATAATTAATTAATATTTTATAAAATGGGTGACCTCGTAAGAAAATCGTATTTTTAATCAAAAATCGCAATTATTGTTTATATATAGTAAAATTAGAGTCCCATTTGTTCGCTCATACCTTTAATATTTTAAAGTAACTTCTATAGCAAATTAATGCTTTAAAAACAGAACTGCATTTTCCCCTATGTTTCCGGTATGTTCTTATTTTGAGTTATAGTTTGGTATTTTTAGTTGGAAAAAGGTGGTCTCTTTATGTTCATTGCATTATACAAAAAAAGATATTATCCAGATATGTTTGTTCATAATTACATATGTGGTTAGGTTTTATAATAGATAAAATGCTTATTATATGGTTTCCAACTTAAGTACTATTAACCCACTTCAAAATGTATATAAATATTTTACTATCTCTCTTTACAATTGCATTGGTGTTTACCCTAAATTCTGTTTGGTTCATACAAAATTAACTCATTTTAAATTTGTGTATAAAACTTGAAAATGCTACACAATAAAAATAAAGCTCTTGGAATTTATATAATGGTAAGCATAACATTTTACAGTTCTGAGTATACCGACATTGTTCTTTCCCCATTCAATACCATTAATCATTTTAATATGTCGTCAGAGATAACCACAAGTTTTCATCAGGACAAACTTTGGAAAAACTTCGTCTAATCCAAATTCTTAATGCAACTCAATTTTTTGTTTTTTTTTAGGATTTTTCAAGACTTGTATAAATGAACAAAATCTACTAAGATTAAATCATTTTCAATATTAAATAACGGAGAAAAAAAAGTAAAAAATTATAAGAAACGAAAAGATAATTTATAAAAGTCCAAAATAGGAAAAAATAATAAAATTTCGCCGAAAACAATAAAAAGCTCTTGATCTAGATAAATATTTACACCTTATAAAAAAAAAAATAAAACACAACAACATATTTCTATAATGGTCTTGTCCGCTTATTTTCCAGATGAAAATTAAAATGAAAAACAAAAATTTGTTTGTATACTGCTTATAGTTGTGTGTACGTATATTTTTCAAGACGATTCATTCATCCATCATTCACATTAAGCCAACATAACATAAAAAAAACCGAAATTTCCCATTCCGGCATTGTTGTTGTTGTCTTGTGTGCGTCTAGAAGATTTTTTTAAATATATCTGCTATTGTTAAAATTTATTTATTTTAAAGTTAACAAAACCAAAAAACAAAAAAAACAAAGATGTTTCGTGGTTCTTAAGAGAAAACATATTTTTCTTTTATTAATGAGTGTTAAATTAAACGGATATAAACAAATTTCAAGGCGGCTGAATAACAGTGGGAACCACAATTTTTGTTTTATGGTACGCTTTTAATTATTGTAGAAGTAAAATTTTAATTACTTTAAGCTTTTGATATTTATTCAGGGTTTGGTTCAGCTTTATATGAACAATGAACGGGGAAATTAAATCTCTGCAATTTGGGCTGGAGAATATTGGTTAGTAAAAAATATAAGACAATATCAAAAAATGTATAATGCTTGGAATTTCATTTATCTCAATTCAGCACTACAAGTTTTTAAATTCGATGATTCTATTTTTGGATATTCCAAAGCATTTTCTATTAATTTTTATCTTTATTTTGTACACATATTTCCTAAAAATGGTCCAACACCCATAGTAATCATATTGTATCAAAACACAGGAAGTTAACTAAATTTCTTTCGCATTTATTATTAACACGATGCTTGGCATGTTCAACAACCAACAATCAAACCTACCACGAAATTTGCGAATACATATTGTGAAATTATCCAAAATATCCCAGAAGTGCTCGAATTAATTAGTGAATATATTACTGATGTATTAGCGCTCAAAAAGTTATGTGTTGCTACACAATTCAAAATTTTTGTGATAAGCGATGATATTACATGCGATGCTAACACTACAAAGTTTCAATTCACTAGGAGAACGCATAACTTGTGAATTGGCCGCTTTTATGTGCCGCTTGCTGTTTTGATCGTACCTACTCGCACGATACCATCGTTTCCAAGATTCAGTTTAACAATCCATTCGATTGACCCCCGTTAAAATTTAATTTTAAGTTTTATTTATTTATTTATTTTTTTTTTTGTAGGTCACGCTTACTTCACTATAAACTAAATTATTAAGAACTAATTAATCACTAATTTTCCACCACCAACTTAAAAATAAGCAGTACAAATGAAAAGTGCACTTAAACTAAAGTGAAATCACTAAAAAAAAATGAGTGCACTTAAACTAAAGTGAAATCACTAAAAAAAAATGATCCAATGTTCTTCTCGACTGTGCCAATTTATATTGGGTATTTTAGCACTACACAACCGGACAATTGATTCTCATGGATGGATTAATCGGTTGTATCCACTTGAGATCAGCAACCTGCGTTGACCGCTGTGTTGTTTGGGTGACAATGCATGGTCCAAAATTACCACATTTTCTCGAATGATCTAACAATGGATGACGAGATAAGACTAGATTAGTCTACCAACACGACTAAACCAAAATAATTTAAGCCTTAAGGCACGCACTGTCTCCTTATTGTTTTATAACATATACTTACACAAACGATTCAAATAATCCACCAGGAACGCTAATAATAGCTTGTTTATTTGTAATGGCTAGGTATATTTTGCGGTATCCCATTAAATATCGGTCGCAAAATTGTGACACCTGATCTAGCCTACTTACAATAATCTATTTTGGTTAATTAATTATTGTTTATCACAATATAAGATTGTTGTAGGACAATATTTTGTTTATTTTTTTAGTTTTATAATTTTGAAATGCACTAATTAATTTTAAGATATATCTTATATGCACAATGGCAGAAGATTGGAAATCGAATGATAAAGAATCAGTTAGTCCCAAAATTAACAACCAAACAAAACAATAAAGCACGCTATAAATCAGGTTATAATTATTATAGATGCACTGACAATAGATACGTTACGGTTCAATATTTAAAAAAAAAAATCAGGTTGGGGCGAAAGTACTACATGTTCGTAAGATCTATTAGACTACACTTATTTTCTTTGCATCTCGCCCAGATACGCTAGTTACAAGCTTGTACCAGAGATAGTGTAAATATTTATGAATGAACTATATTAACCGTAGCACAAGATGCTTCCTCATCAACAAAGAAGAATAAAATGAAAATCTTTATTATTCACTTCATGGTATACAATTATCGACCGAAACCGTTTATATCATCAGTGCAACTTGAATTATCAGTTTATCTTCATCGTAAAGTATGGATTCTAGGCATCTATTGAACTCAATAGGTTTAAGTACATATTACACAGAGAGGCTAATATTTTCATTAAATGACTGAATGAGAGTTTACTGGAATACATGTTGGAAAAAATTGATTCATTTATATACCTGAAGCTATTTTACAAGGAGGATTTCATTTACTCATGTCATATTTATCTTAGCACTGTTCGATATTTCGTGAAAATAAGCGGAATTATGGGCAACGGCTTATGGAAATGCAACTGTCAAACATATGATAAGTGGACATACTTTTTCGCGTGCTCGAGCATATGTTTTGACCATTTATATTAGTAAAACAATGTAAAACAATGTTGAGTTATAAAAATCGACTTTTTGCAGTTATTGTTAAATACTAGAAATAGAAAACAAGTTTTTAGAGTTTTGATGCTGAGAAATGGGAAACCAAGAAATTAATTTGGTCGTATAACCACCTTTGGATGTAAAAGTTCGGTTGTTACAATATTCTTTTATTGTTGTCTTGGTACATTTGTTCCAGAAGTATCTTGACCTTTGTAGCCAAATTGGATTCTTGGTTTATTGATGGCTTCCGAAAAGGTTAAGCAGTTTTGGTGTGCTTGGCAATTTGGTTTGCGCGGGGCCATCTAAGGCGAACAGCTACCACCAAAAAATTTACGAACAAACAGATAAGTGTGAGCATGCGCATTATCGTAGTATAATGGCAATGAGTTGTTTTGCAACAAATCCAGGCGTTTCGTTTGGGTTGGTTCGCGCAAACGGCATATAACTGCCAGTTGGAAAAAACTCATAGCACACAATGCCGTTGAAACCGAAGATAACTGCATAACAGTGAGAAAAACACGAAAACGTCTCAATGGAAGCCAATTTTGCAGTCACACGCTTCATCCCCAAACATTGGAAAAAGTGTTTGGTATGAACCAAACGATATACTATATCAACATCTTCAGCCATCTCTCTGATTCGGCAATCGTCCATAATCATTTTGTTCACATTTTCGATTAATTAAACCATATTGCTGAAATTGGAACACTGCCAATGATGCTTGTTGCTGATTCTAGTATCACCAATGATACGTGCTAGGAAAATATTTTGCAAACGTTGTACACCTAAAAAAATTCAAAGTTACTTCTGTTGTAGCTCATGTTCATGGATTTAAGATAAATAACGAAAAATTTATTATAAATTTGCGTCGTCCAAAATTCGCAGAAGTTGCAGTCATATTTTAAATATGAATTGGATTGAACCCCGGTATTTACATATTTAATGAATATACTGAACGGATGGGGAAAAATCAAGCATCAAATCAATATTTAAAATACAAATATCATTAGGGCCAATTTTTCGACCAATTCTATATGAAAGTCATTTGCTATAATATGGCCAAAACCATACAACATATGGTCAAAAACTCAATTTAAGCTTGATTTAAGCTTGATTTGGGAACTTCAAAGACAAGCGTATTATTTTTTTCGCAGTTCAAGTTAGAAGCTCTATACTTGTCTACATGTTGACCGCATTGTCTGTGGCGAAAACTATTGTCTACGTAATGGTCGACCATTTAGACGTAGACGCACAACACTGAAATCGCGCACAATTTCTATGTACACCGCTTTCGTGCTAAGCTATAAAAATATGCAAATGTATATGCTTTGACTAACACCTGTCGCCTTCTTCTCACAGGAGTGACCATAAATGGGCCAGCATAATCCATCCCGACATTTACGAATGCATCAGCTTATGTCACCCTCTCTGCTGGGAGATCATTCATAATTTGGGACTCGATAATTGACCTTTGGTTGACACATCGTATATACCTGTGTGCAATTTCTCAAACAACATCTTTGGCTCGTACGATCTAGTATTTGAAAAAACCTGTTGAGATAGTCTCGAACAATGGCTGTAATGATTACAAATTTATGTGGTAAAATAATTGGATGCCTTGTGATATACGAAGCTGCTGATTTCTTAGTCTACCGCCGACTCGTATAACCCCAATTTTATCTATAACAGGGTTTAATGATTTTACTTTGCTGGATTTGTGCACTGGTCAGTTATTCTTCAGATGTCTGATATATTTATCAAATGTTTTAGCTTGCTCAAACCGGATTATTTCAAACCGGTCCGAGAATTGCGCGAGAATAATGTTTTAGACATTTTGAAAAACTTGAGTATCGGTCAATGATTTCTCGGACTACTTAATTCTCTGCAGTTACTTTGAACGCGACCGCCTTCACTTTCGCTTCTTCATTTGTACCGTTGTATTGTAAAAATGCACCAACCGGTGCTACTTTTACCTTGGCAGCTATAAGATGCGTGATGACTGTGCTTTCATTCGTGAAAATGGCCAATACCCGGCAGCATATGCATTGGCGCGCGCGCGCAAATGCATTGGCTCGCTTCGCAGATCCATACAATTCAATGCTTTTACGGGACCCTAGCCATCATGGAGTCTGTATGTATTGCAAATTACTCAACTTCACGTAGACATTCCCACTGGTTTTTTGTTGTTATTGGCAGTGCTCCGTTACAACCAATAGCTTACAGCTAGATACATTCAAATAAGATTTTTACTACCTCATTTAGTAGGTATGCCATGTCAGATTTTTGAAATTCGTTGAGAAATAAAATTTATCTGTTTTAGGACTCCATTCTACACCCAACAACTTTGTTGCTTCTGGATGCTCTGCGATTAAGAAGCTACCTGTCGCGTCATCTTTATCGTTCATTTTTCGACGAATTTCTTCATCATTCTTGGTTTAATTTAGCTAATTCCTGTAGACACCCTGTAGATAAAAATAATGCTATTGGCTTATTGGATGGTGTCGGCTGCTTTTCCAAACAATGTTTTACATATTTGCATCCTGCTGATCAACTAACACCTGATGATATATTTTGTCAACGTCCCCGGACAAGACCAATTGATGTTGGCGAAAGCGCAAAATATATCCATTAATGATGATCGTATGAATTATTCTCCGCACTTTTGCTTATCAGATAATTGTGGCTTGGAGGATGTCGAATTTTTCTGCTGCTCAACGAATCCTTCTGTCAAGGCCCAGCCCAGTGATGTCTCCTCTGCGACTAACCGATTATTCAAATGTAATTTTTTGCCTCCAGTTATGCCATAGTAAATCTCGATACCAAGTAGGACCTCAACTGGACCCCTTCTGAGATATTTTGGATCCGCTAAAGTCTAAAGGAATTGACTGGTTGGTCACACTCGAATGAATCAAAATCATTGGCTGGAATGAATGAAGCTAGTTTTGGTACAACGTACGCATCAACTTTCTATTACGGGTATTGCTTTTTAATTGGCCGCTCCGATAGATGCACTTTTTATGGCCCTTCATCAACATCGGCTAATTTGTTCTCGGCAATCCTATCTTCTGAGCAGATTCTTCAGTGGTAAAAGATTTTTGTGATGAGGAATCCAATGGCAATTTGCAATCTATCTCAACTCGGTCGCTGCGTCTTAGTTTTACCATCGATGTGGCTAGGGCGAGTTGGGATGTCGTCTTCACCTGGTAATTGTGTAACGCGGTTTCGTTTTTAATGTCTAAGAAGTTAATAAGACAAACTCGAATTATATTTTCTTAAATCAATTTATAAAAGAAACTATTTACTATCAATATTTATACAACAAAGACAATTGCTAGAATAGCACTTAAAGAATATCAAAATAAGAAATAATAAAAATTGTGGAACCTTTCAATGAGATAACAAAAAAAAATTAATCACTGACTAAACAAAAACATAATTTAAACAAAGTATTTAAATGATTTAATTTGGGAAACAAATTGTCAAATTAAAAAAACTAATAATAATAAATTTTCCAAAAGACAAAATCTAATTCCCAATTAGATGACCCGATTTGGCTCAAGGACGCTAAATGAGATGAGATAAAATAAAAATGATAATATCGAATTTCAAACGCTTTATTAGTAGCCAATAACTATTATTGTCTGAGCAAAACTAAAGTGCACATAGATTAAATCGAATAAAAGAAAAATAAATAAATAAACCGACTTTTGGAAAAAAATCTATAAATGAAATGGAAAGGAGCTTAACCATTGCGGTTAAAATTTATAACAAATGAACTTAATAAGAACCAAACAAATAAAAATTAATTAAACCGTTTGACTTCGTCACTGAGACCAGAGTGTTGCTCCAAGGACTGATTAAGTTCTCAATAACTCCCAAGCGAAACATTCGATCTATTTGCCAAGCGACTTTCTCCTTCATGAAGGGTGACATTGGATAATTCCTATGTTTGATTGGCCTAGCCTCACCCGTGTCAATAAAGTGTTTCAACACAGAAGTTCGGCCTATTGTATCTACATTCGAAAGAAGAAACCTCGAGAAGACAGATTTCAATTGTTCATTTTGAGTGTTCGTGAGCCTCTGCGCGAACTCCTGCAATTTATCTGAGATTTGGTTTTATGCAATGCATTACACTACAGGTTTTATTCGAAACAATTTCCAAAAATCTATCCCAAGAATTAGAGTAGTAGTGATTGATGGTATATCAAAAAAATCGCATTCCTGGCTTTTAGGCAATTATAAAAATCATGACCGGCTTGCTTACAATTCCAACACATTATCTTGCCAGGACTGGGGTTTTCGACAGTTGAAACTTCTACGGGAACCTCTAGTGAGGTGATATTGTTTTCAATAGATGACAATTTTGAGTCTGAATTATTTGAACAGGCTCCAACTCGTCTCTGCGTTACTGTCCTAGACGAACGATTAGGAATCGTTTCAGCTCTAGGAGAATTTAAAGACTGTCTTCGAGACAAGTTGTATCGTAAATCTTCAATGCGCTTACATTATCGACTAAGTTCATAAAATTATTTATCTGAGCTACTGGCTTTTCCAAATAAAATGGCACCAAGTTTCTAACGATACATGTCAATTTATCTCTTTCAGAAACGGGTTCTAAAAAATTTGGAAGAATCACTTCTTTTAATCCTTGAACCAGCTGTTTCCACGTTAAATACTTATTAAATGACGCTCTATACCAAACCTTGGCAGAGCCATCAAATAAATGGTAAAGGGAAGTTAATAGTTATTTATCAGAAACCCGTTCAGTTCTAGCATACACTCTTGTGGAACGACCTATAGTGGCAAATCCGCCAGAGACTCTCTAAATGGACCTATTAATTCGTCATTGGAATCACTAGATTTATTGATTTCAGCAGCTTGTAAAGCTTCTGCATTGATCAAAGAATTTCTATTACTAGTCGGATGTGCATGAATAGTCTCAATTTGTTTAGGATTGGTTATTTCCGTTAGTCGTTGTCGAACTGTAATGTCGATAAGAATGGCGTTGGTCGTGTAGGTCTTCGCCACTTTCTATTCCTAATGCTATTAATTTGGGATCTATTAGAGTACCTCTATTACGAATCATTTCAGAAAGTTTTGGTTTCAGTTCAAAGTAGTGGGGCACCGTATTGTGTAATCTTTCTAATCAATATTTTAGATGGAGGAATTTAGAGTTGAATTTTTTATCTTTTGACTTCCGCTCAGAGATCGATACCTAACGCTTTCCATATTTTTCCTCACAAGATTTTAATTCTTCATCTGGATCTAGATTTACGGTTCTGTGAATGTTTTCTAAGCCTTTTGCCACATTTCTCATTTGAATTCGTAGCATGCATCTTATGTCCTGAATCGATTCAATATCCGAAATACCACAAAGTTGCAATTCATATTTATGTTTGTCTGCACTTAAATTTTCACCGCTCATGTTTGTGAATGTGTACATGTTTTTTGTTCTGGAGAAATTAAAATTGAATTATAATATTTTAAAGAAACCGTCAAAGTAGTAATAGCACTTACAGAATATAAAAATAAGAAATGATAAAAATTGTGGAACCTCTCAATGAGCGAACAAAAAAAAATTAGTTAAACCATCGTTAATAAATAAATTTAACATAAGACAAAAACCAATAAATGAAGAATAGGTTTCCATTTTCGGTTGGTGATAAACATCTCATAGCAGGTTTCCGTCACTCAAATCTATACATTTTACAAATCCCCTTTTCGGTCAAATCGTATTTTCCTTTTGGGCGCCACTCTGATCGGCTGCTCATACGGGCGTGGATTACATTTGAGAATCTGACAAAATCATTATGTTACCTAATTCAATTAAATAAAATATTGTAGCAGTCCATCGCTCACTTAAACATGTTCGTTTTCCGCCATAAACATTTTCTATAGGGAGGAGGACTCACTTGCGGCGGAGTCCTGTAGCGGCTCACGCATTACAATCATATAAATTAATTATTTGTTTACATAAATTGCAATGCATTCACCACCACAGATACATAGAGTTTGCACATAAGATATTTTTTTGCGTAACATATTTTCATTTGCCATCTAGCGAAACAGTATGGACACAAAATATAATTGATCACTGAATTATATTTTGTGATATCTACTACATCTCGTTTTCGTTAGCTTACTCAATTCAAATTCGAATTGATTTTTCTGTGTTTTCCATCTCTCGTTGATGAGATCGACGAAAATTTGACATTACCATTTTTCGTATGTCAATTTATTTTTCGCATGGGTGAAATTTTATTAGTCAGTCGTTTTTCTGCTTTTGAGTTGAATAAATACGCTCCGCGTACATTAGTTTATCTACTGTATGCTCATTTTTATTTTATTAATGGCGAAGTTGTAGAAAATAAATTTATCGTAGATTTAGTAAGTGAAATATTGTGAAATAAATCATAGCATTTTCCTAAAAAGTAAAAGTTTATATGGAGTCAGATTGTGAACGATTACCATCCAGTTTTTAAAACAAAAATAAAATTGTGAAATTGTTAAACTTAACTCACGAGTTTTTTATTCCAACCCGGATTTTCCGCGGTCAAGTACGATGCGACTTTTTGCAGTGATTTTTCAACACGGTTTTACAAAATAAACAATTTTTAAAAAAAATAATAAGCAAATTTAAGAAAATTAAATTTAGAAAAAAAAAAAAAAAAATTATCACTAACCAAATAATTTATTAAAAAGGAAAGTAAACGATGAGTAATAAAAGGTAACAGGAAAGAAAATTATTAAATGGGGTACTGTGCTTTAAAGGCGGTCTTCTTGCATGTGGCTGATTTTTCCAATACGGTATTTCCACGTTTTGTAGCAGCAAATTACAGCTTTCGACCTTAGCGCAACTTCTTGCTCCAAAAAAAAAAAAAATATATATTTCACCAAACAGCTTCTCTTCCAAAAAAATGTCAGTCATCTCTCATTCCCCACTCTAAATGATTATAATTTTCTTTTATAGGAAGAGGAATGGGAATCTCGAAATCAAAATGTAATTAATAATCAATACATAATCAAATTTAAGAAGAACAATTATCAATATCATCATTATCTCATGAGAGCAAAAAAAAAACTACAACAGGTACTCATATTCCAAATCATCACCAAATTATGACGTTATCCCTACAGTATAAGTTAGAATTAACACTACACAATTCAATTTGTTACAATTGTTGGATGAAACAGTTTGATTTGAACCGGTGGTCGTAGCTTGTGACGGTGGGCTAATATTTGCTAGTTCTTTTATGTGTCACAACGTATGATGTTTTCGTTAACAATAGCGACATCTTACTTTAGATCGACATGCATAAACGCTATGATTGAAGTTGAAGCAGTTGACTCACACCATCACTTTTCTTACTTAACAAAAAGCTTGTGGTCGTTGCTCTTGCACAGCGGACATGATTCACTTAACTATTTGCGTCAACGGACTTGGATAAGATTCCTTGTGAGGTTTTCCAAAAATTCAAAAAACTATGATAGTTTGGGAAAACCCTATCCGAATTAATATCCATCTCCAAATCTCCAAACCACGAAGTGTTTCAAACGAAGAGTCAAGTAGTAATCGAATATTTGCTGCGGTTGGATTGCTAATTGGCGGCTGCTTCAAAAATGCTTCGTCACCCCTCAGGAAACTCTTTAAATACTGGAACTTTGTGCCGTAACTTACCGCCCCTCTAGCTCAGTCATAGCTAACACGCGCTTGTTCGTTAATCACTTGTATTAACTAATTACACGTAATGGCTTATGTTAGAAAACTTTAGGTTTATATCACTTTACACTAAAATGTGTATGAATATTTTGCTAGCCAAATTTGATTACAAACAATTATTTTGACTTTTGAGGTATTGCAAAGAGCACTAACCGGGAACGAGCACACTTTTCAACACAAGATATAGAGTTGCAATATTTGCAAATAAACTGCAGAATTCTCTTAATTGATAACTCTTGCTTTCTTACAAGTTGTTCTATAGTATCATCCACTATTTTGTTTATGTTAATTCCACAGCCACTTTTGTTTATGTTAATAAATGTTGTGGTGTTGTTGTGTTAATGAATGTTGTGATGTGGAATTGATTGGTTTTTCATTTTAAGATGAGACGTCACTTACAATGTCTAACGGTAAATATTGCTTCCTGGGTTCTTCAACAGCCACAATTCAAAGAACACCTCTTAGATTTTTCTAACATCACTCAGGTATTACACCACCAAAGTTCTTAAAGGACCTCTTTAATAATATATAGGGTTGCTCAGAATAACTGTCGTATTCATAATATTGAATCAATATGACTCTATCAATTATATTTCAACCAAATATTTTTTATTGCAACAATTATCTTAAGACTAACATATATTTTTAATACTATTCAATTCTATGTCCTTTGTTAGCAATAATCTTTTTCCAGCGTGGAACATATCCACTACAGGTGGCACCCATCACTTCATCCGGTGTTTCGTTCCACATTATCACCAAAGCTTTCTTAAATTACTCAATTCTCATGGTTGGTAAATCTTTGAGTTTCGCTTCCATAATCCCAGATATGGAAAAATCCAACGGGTTTGAATCTGGAGAACTATGACGCCCCATTCCTTCGTTGTGATGAAGTCAGGTAAATTTTGTTCCATTCAGTCTTAAACAATTTTTGCAGGCGCAGAGTCCTGTTGAAAGCAGTAGTACTCATCTACAAACAATGTCTTGGCGTAAGGAACTAAGTGGCTCTTAAAGACGTCATTCAGGTACACCACATGGATTATTTTTATTCCTTTGTCAACTGACAATAGGGGTAGCTTGCCTTGCTTAAAAACATCCCCCCACACCATAACTGAAGTAACATTTTAGAACAGTTCAACATTTCTTGTTGTCGCCGGTATATAACTAATCGATGTAGTATAAATACGGTCATTTTAAAATGTTCAATGAGTTTTTCATCCGAGAATATGATCTCGCTGTGTTCGTGCCACTGTATGAGAAACTTACATCTTCCTTTCGTGTCTTCTAATTGATTCGTGGTTAGGCCATGACGTCGGCTTTTCTTGTAAGTTGAGAGACCTATCGAGCTACGGTGTATATTTATCTCATAAGCCAATTTGTTCTGAGATTGGCAGGATTCCTTCGAATTCTCTATCGGACACGTTTTACATTTTTTTACAATTTTTTTTATATGAGCACTTCCGGTACCTTTGTATCGTTTAATGCAATGTTTTTTTTAATGCACTCACAATATAAACAGTTTTAAAAATTTTCAAATAATAATGTAGTAATAACTCACGTTTTACTTCCATCTTGTTTGATGGTATGTTTACGACTGGCGACTGTAATTAGTACGATACATTTAGAGTGATGATAAAGTTAAGGAAGAAATTCATTATCTTTCAAAGGATTATCTATGTAGTGTAGTGAGGGAAATGAGGTAGGAGAAATGCGACAGTTGTTCTGAGCAACACTGTACATACACTAATTATAATGCATTATTTACTGAAAGAATCTAATTCAATTATAAATTTAGGTTTATTTAAAATCAACAGTCTGTAGTTCTAATAACTACTTTATTCTAAGTATACGACAAAGGTGTTTAACTAATACCTATTCAGGAAATATTCCTATACATTAATTCTTTGCCTCCTAAAAACACAATATTTTTGTATGTAATTGACATATAATAATATTACACTGTACTATCGTAATATCAGAAGGTATCCATATAATAAATTTCTACTATTCGACTTCATCATCCCAAAACAAGATGAAAATAAGTTATCAAATACCTTATCGTAAACGCTCATATTCAGTTCCTTCTCTATATATCCCTTACCCATTAATAAATCAATAATGTTTATCGACGAACTCTTTCCTCTCAACCATAACATGGCATGAACACAATCAATCGACATGACCAAAACATTAAAAATACTCATCATACAACATTTTTCCATTTGTATTTCAAAAAGCTTTAGTTTATTTTGACTTTCCAACCATAAAATTTTTTACCATCGTGTTGTGACCAAATAATTTACTCAATAAAATCTATAAATATAAATTCAGTTTATAACCTAAATATAGATATATAGTATGTAAATTAACATCTATTTCTGTACATATCTACATTTTATAATACTTAATCTGATCTCCACATATATGTATAGTACCAATGGATATATGTACATCTAATTCCAGGAGATGGAAATTGCTTGTTCCAAACAATTCTTCACCAGTTACGTGTGAAGGACCCTTACACTATACTTCCTATTTATCTAATGAACTTCGATATGATGTAGTTAACTTTACCCAATCAAATACAAATATAAATGATTTTATTCTCACTACATCAAATTCCTGTCAACTGGTATATGATCCAGATCTTATTTCAAAATTAAGTGAAAATCCATTAATAACCAAGTAAGAAATTCTGTCTAATTCTAATTTACCCTATACTATCATTTAAGTAATTTTAATATTTTCCAATCACCAACTCCATATACTATATCTTTACATTCACCGGGTATCTATCCGATCTACGTAAAGATGTCTGGTTAAAGCGTTATGTAGGTACTCAAAATTAGATGAGTTTTGTTTTAGATCAAATTAATTTACTCTATATCGAGACACACTATGTCAGCATTTTCTGTCGTTAAGTCACTCCACAATTAGGTCACTAACCCTCCCAAAATTTCTTTGCAATCAGTATCACCAAACATGTTTCTCGCAACATATATTCAACCGAAAACCATTATATGCTCATTGAAATGCCACAACCAATAAAACCACCAATTCTCACACCTCCATTATATCCACCTTTTGTTTTTTCACTTGGAACACACGCGGACTCAACACCCAACAAAAACTCAACAATGTCGATGCCATTTTAGAAAAAAAGCTCCATTGATCTTTGCAGTATTCCGGTATCTGAACCTAATCTCAGGGGCTTGTAACCCACAGAATTGTATATGGTACCTCACCAACGATCCATGCACAAATAAGAGGTGTAACCTTTTCTATTCGGAAATCTTCAGCCATACAAGTAAAGCAGATTCAGAACTTCTTCGGCTCCATCATCATCCTCCTCAGCGCCCACCATTGGTAAGATACTATTCATATCTGCCCAGGTTCCTCCTCAAAATGACACTAAAATCGACAAAGATCGTAAAAAATTTACCACATTATATGATTTTAATATGTTCTGAAGATTGTAAGAGATGATGATTGTAAGAGATGATTCGCTAGTACTTAACGAACAGCACATTCTTTATAGAATGTAGATTGTGGTATAGTCAGTCCAGTCGCCGCGGCCTGATGAGAAAATTGATTTTTTCATAATCATAAGCTCATCAGTTCGAAACTGGATTGAATTCTAATTAAATAAATAGAATTCTGTCTATTAGTCGGTTTCGTTGAATTACTGTTCGTAAATACTAATATACTTCTAGTGTTCGTCTAGTGTTACTTCTACTCGTGTGGCCAATGTATGTAGACAATTTAAAAAATGACGGCAACAATGTAAACGATGTAGACATTAAAATTTTTTAAAGTTTTGATTTATTACGTATACGATTTTCATTACGCATTGACATCTCACAAAAAAAACTATTTTTACCACGTAACACTTGTGAGACTTACTTATTTTTAGTAAACCCTTCCTGCTCTTAAAATTTTGTGTAAATATTATAAATTCTAATTTGTTAAAAAATATTTTTTCAACAACTAAGAAGATACTTTAAAACAGAGAAGTAGAGCTGTTAAACATATTATTATGAACAGAATTGGCGCTAGCCAAAACGTGTTTACAATTATCGATAAATTTGTCTTTTTCATATCAAACAAGAAATTACAGGAACTTTTTAAAATATTGTTTGACTTAAGAAGGAAATAACAAAATTAAATTTAACAATGGCCAACATCTTAGAATTTGTTTTCTAAAATCTTAAAATTTTATACGACTATATTTTTGAAGCAACGAAACAAATCCAAATGTTAAAATTTAAAATTTTCAAAATGGATCTACTAAGTTCAAAGATTTCTTCGCTAACGACACACATCACTTCTGAAGAAAAAGCGAGGTTGTTTCTAGGGCTATGGAATTTCGAATGCAGATATGTGAAGAAAGATTTTACTCCGTATCCTAGAAGTTTAGCTGATTTCGAGAGTGACATTTCTAAATTAGACGAGATAATACAGATCAGCATCAGGAGCTGATTTGTTGAAATTTTTTTAATTTAACGATAACTTACAAATAAATGTTTTACTAAGGACAAAATACTATAACAGAATACATAAAACGATTTTTATGTAACAATCCGGATATATACGTATAGAAATTTGGTAAGGTTAATGTTTCGGTATTCATAAAAAAACCGAGTACCTATATTGAGAAAATGGACTTGGTCTTATCATATAAAAACACGAACGGAGATAAGAAAAGTTAATATTTCGTCAGTACAAATAAATTTAAACCGAATTATTTCATGTTGGGAAAAATCACATTTGCGCTCAACGAAGTTAATTTAAACAAGTATTTGTTTAAATCGAAAAGTTAAGTCGATGTTCCCTTCATAAGATTGGTAAATTGATCAGAGATGTCAAAAATGTTAACATCACCATTTTGGTAAATTAAAGTAAAGTAAAATTAGTCAAGTAAAATTAACTTGAATTCAAGCAAAATAACACGTTCATATTGGTCAAGTAGGTCCAAGTTACTTGAATTCAAGTAACTGACTAAAGGCATTGTCCATGGACAAACGGCAAACCGGCACTTCAAAACGTCAAATCAAATGATTGACGAAATTGTTTGATTTTCAATATCGAAATTATTAACAGTTCGAATGTTCCATGTTATCCGTAGAAAATTTTATTAACGGATTTTTGCTTGATGGCTGGGGAAAAAAAATTGGATTTTTTGAATGAAACTAAATTCATTTTAATGAAATTTTCTTAGAACAAGGTGGAACTTATACATAGATTTGAACTATTTGTTAATAATTTTCATATTGCAATGTGAAGCAACTGCGAAAAATTTGGTTTGACGGTTTTAAATGCCGGTTTCCCGTTTTGCATTTGGTTGCCTTAATGAGAGCCAGGCTTCATACTCAATTTTCGGTAGTTAAAGTATAAAATATTTTGTTTTGAATCCAGTGTACATTTAAGAAAGCAAAAGTGGTACACTTTGAAACTTACCACACATGTTTTTCAGCCCTCAATAGAACACAAAAAAAATTAGCACCTAATATTTGGCCAGGCACTTCCGGAAGGGTGTTAAATGTTGTAAAAAAATGTGTCAAATGAAAATCTGAAGAAGCTATCAATAAAGCCCTTAAACAGCTATGGAAATTACAAACACATTGGTGGCTTTTTTATTGATTTACTGTTAAAACTAAGAGGGCTATTTGAATTGAAATGAAATTTTTCATATAAAACGCTATCACCGGTGTATAATTTAAAGATCGTAAGTTTAAACGATCAATTAAATTATATTAATTGTTTATTCGTAATCCTGAGTAATGACGTCATATACTGTGTTTGATTTATTTCGTTTGTTAACTGCAAACCTAATGTATGTTTTAATTTAGGCTTTCGTTCTTTATTTTATCGATTCTGGCTTTATGGATGATTTCGAAACATCAAATACGAGCAAAATATTTCACATTTACTAAGGTAAACCAATTTCTCCTCGAAATAAGTGGCTATCGCTTATTCTGGATTGTTTAAAATAAATGAATAGTATCAGTACCATCCAATCTATCTTTTCAGTACCATACAATCTAACATATTACCAAACACCTTCAGCCCATTGAAACTTACACTACTTCAGGATGAAACCGTACGATACAATTATAAAAAAAACCTCTATAAAATGTCATGAATTCTTAAATCAACGCTTTCTTTTAGATTTGGTCTCAAAAAAAAAAAGAAAAAATCGTTAAGTATGAAAAAAAAACAAAAAACAACGATTTCTATCAGAGCACCCTGTATTTTATAGAGTCATAATCAAAAAATCTGAGCTTTTATAAGGGAATTAGAAACGAGGAAAAAACGGAACTTTTCATAGTAAAACACACAAAACATATGGGAAATCACTTTTTTTCCTAAGACAAATTTGTAAATGAAAACGTTACAAATTCTTAATTATGATTTCTGAAATACATACTTTCATAAATGTTTGAATTTCAACATACATGAATGTCGTTTAGGTAAATCGTTTTCATTTTCTTTTAATAATTGATTTATTTAACCAAAATATAAAAAAAATTTCATAACAACAGCATTCTGGTCAAATTGAAATAAAAGCTAACTATGATTCGTTTGCTCATTAAGTCAATATACATTACATAGATGGCAGTGATGGCCGTAAAAATTTGGAAAAATCGTACCAAAAATTACCACCTGGGGAAATTTCAAGTTCAAAAATTGTAGGAAAAGCAAAACAAATTCCCAAAATATTAAGAACGTGTGATAATTTTGTGAATAAACAACTTTTTTCGTATTTTTCTGTTAACATTTTAGACATCTTACGTATACTAGTAAAACTAAAGATAAATTTAGCAAATATTATTTTAATTTGTCAGAGCCAACTTTAATGTATTTTTCAAAATGAAAGTTCAATAAAAATATTTTAGAAATAATTTAATTTTAATATTTCTGCAATTAATATTTACTTAATACCAATATGGCCTTCTTGTATATTGTTCTTAAAGATATGTAGACAACTTTTATATAAACGTTTTATAATATTTTTGCTTTTTTCATTGAAAAAATTGAAGCTAAAAAACAGCATTTTTACTATGGATTCCTATGGAAATCAGTGAAAAGTTATACCACTAAAAAAGCTTCTAAAAAATACGTCATTAAGATTATGGCTCTATACTCTAGAAGGTTCTGTTTCTATACGTCTTGTCCACGATTAGGTCTGCCTACTAGACCTTACCCTTTCTTACATACAAATTTTTCTTTTTTGAAAAAAAAAAAAAAAAAAAACAAATATTTCGTGCTCTAACAGCCTTTCCCATAGTTCCCATAGAGAGGAAATGCGAAAT
This sequence comes from Tipula vernalis, assembly GCA_958295665.1. Classification (NCBI taxonomy): domain Eukaryota; kingdom Metazoa; phylum Arthropoda; class Insecta; order Diptera; family Tipulidae; genus Tipula; species Tipula vernalis. The sequence continues at coordinate 355,233,349 of OY282558.1, read as the reverse complement.
TCACCCAGTATATGGTATTCCGCCCAAGCCAGCAAAATATGGAACTTAAATACGGTGGCCCTGCGATATATATAGGTTAAAAAAAATCGGGACAACAGAGAGAATACAACCAAGCAGGGGCCCACAGTTATTGGGGCCCACGAGATTTTCTTTATTATTTCAAATTTAAGATTAAATAGCTCAAATTAAGTTTAAAGTGCAAATTTCCAGAACGGGACATTTCTAGGCAATTTTTGAAAATGTCCGTGGTCTAATTTTTGGAAAAAGAAGAAATCGTTCTTAAGACAGGATCAACCATTTCTTCTCGGTTCTGACTGGATGGAAATATAAATGGCTTTAGGTTCTGACCGATATTTAGGTTTACAAGAAAATTACCAAAACTCGTTTGAAATCCAAGCTTTCGTCATCAAAAGACAACGGTTTTTGCGTTTTGCGTAACCCCAACTTTACCCCTTTTCCATTTATCAAAATTCAACTTTTTACAAATCAATTAGAGGCTTAAGTCAAACAAATTAAACCTTCTACAAATCAAGTTTTGATTAGAAAAGGTTAAATTTGATTTGGCAACAAAACATTTGTTAAATTTGATTTGAAAAAAGGCGCTTGCGATTTATCATTCTGTTGTTCATAAAAATCAAGAATAAACTAGAAAAATACATAACCGTGACTGAAAATAAATTCTTGTTTCTCTCACTTGAGCCAAACCAGTCAGTTTCTATAATCAATTAGCGTTCATTCGACTTATAGTTTCTCTAGTAAACGGAATGTATTTGATAGTTCGATGTTATTCGAGAATTTTAGAGCCTATTCGAAGAATATGATTGTTCGATATTTAAAAAATTACCCATTATGATCCAATTGAACTTGACAAATATTTCCAAATTTACACGAATTTTCGGAATTTTTCCAAATTTTCGTTTTCTAGATGTTTACAGTCTTTGCGGTATTATTAATTAACATCCAGATTTTTCGGTATTATTGAAATTGGTCGAGGTCAATCGACATTCACATAATATAGAGATTTTTCGAATTTTTCTAGAGTAATCGAGATTGTTCCGTGCGGTTTATTCTAGATTTCTTAAGTTTTTCGACATTCCCGGGAGTATTCGAGATTTTTAAAGGTTTTCGAATTTATTCGAGTTTTGTAAGGCAATTCTGCGCTTAGCTTTGAATTGTAAGAACTTGCAGAGTTACACATTATGGTGATACTTAAAATATTTTTTGAGATTATGCCAAAACTTCGATATTTCTCCGATCTCCTGTATATTATTCAAAATTATTCGAAAATGTTCAGGTTATTTACACTGTACATGGCAGTATAGGATTTCCTTTGGTTTTACATACTTACGGATAATTTGATTTTTGAGAACTTTCAAGAATATTCAAGATACCTTGATATTTTTAGATTATATTCGTAATTTGTGATGCTTAATCGATATATTTAAAACTTGTCATAGCATATAGAGTTGCAAGATTTTCATTTTATTTTCAATTCAAATGACTCAAGTTCTGTTTAATCTACTTTTGAATGATGGCTTGAATATGTCCACAAAATTTAATCTGAATAAAACAATTGGTTTCGATTCGAAAATGGAAACACATTTTGGATGCAGGATATTTACGTTGAGGACAAATATTCTGATTTATTTCTTAAATAATAGATGTATGTCCCTTTGTAATATCAAATCAATTTTCTGTGTAAAATGATTTGAGCTCAAAAGCTTCGATAAGCGTAGGCTCTTAAAACATTTGCTGATCAAACATTTTGTTGAGAATGTATAAATAAATTATCAAGCTTAAAGCTGATTAAAAACAAACACCCTTAATGAATCCCAAAATATCTGAAAATAATTGAAAAGCTCTTAAAACTAAAACCTGTTAATAATTCATATTGAGCACAAATATTCTAAATCCTACCCCTAATTCCGTCAACATTTGTAAAATGAAATTTCAAAGTAAAATGGTTTGTTTAAACAATTGCGAAAAGTGAAAGCTGTTAAAACTAAAGTTCTTGGAAATATCTTCAAATACATAATTTATGCACATCAAATATTTTATTAATAATCTGAAATTATTAAAAAGCTCAAACATTTTAAGTGCAAACTAAAAAGGTATAAATTATTTGTCAAGCTTAAATCTTAATGAAAACAAATATTCTAAATTTATTAAATTCCTTCACCATTTTTAGTACCAAATTTCTGAGTATAATGATTTGATACAAAAACCTTCGATAAGCGAAAACTTATATTATAATACCAAGTTTCCTAGTTAAATGGTTTGGTTTGACTAAAAGCTCTTGATAAATGACAACGAGGAAAAATATTCTAAATTATCCGTAAATTCCGTTACCCTTTGTAAAATCGAATTTCTGAGTAAAATGGTTTGGTTCAAAAAGCTTTTCTATTTGGAAGCCCTTAAAACTAATAGTTGTTGACATTTTTGCTCATAAAACATTTTAACAAAAACCAGAAATTAAGTTCAAACCCAAATGGCATTAATTAATTAAGAAGCTTAAAGCTCAATGAACACATATATTCTAAATGTATCCTAAAATACCGTGAATAACAAATTTTATAGTAAAATGGTCTGGTTTGAAAACCTCTTAAAACTGATAGCTTTTGATGATTGATGATTAACTTTGAGAATAAATATTCTAAATTTTAGCCAAAATTTCTTCACCCTTTGTAAAATCATATTTCTGAGCAAAATTGTTTGGTTAAAAAATCTTTCATAATTGAAAGCTTATAAAATTAAAAGTTCTTCATTTTGTGCAAATACATAAAACATTTTAGCAAAAATCTAAATGTACATATGAAAAAGGATCAAAATTAATTAAGTTAAATCCTAAACTTGTTTAAATTAATTATCAAACCTAAAACTAATTGATTTTTTTGAAAATACATATTTTATGCTTATACAATTATTTTAACAAATCTTACGGATAATTCGATATTTGAGGACTTTCAAGAATATTCAAAATATTCTGAAAATTCGACATTTTTTAGATTATTTCGGAACCCTTGATATTTTACAAATTATTTGAAATTTGTGATGCTTTATCGATATATTTAGAAATCATCAGAGCATTGAGTTGCAACATATTTCTTGTCATCTACTCTCGAAAACAGATACTTTTAATTAATGCAAGACTGGACAATAGGTTTAAAATTTTTCACTAAACGCTTTACTTGTTCATGTTTACAAGGGGCATTTCTAGTGGCCCAAAAAAATATTGCGAAGGGGGGGGGGCGAAATTTGTAGTTACGCCACTGGAACCAAGGCTAACCACTGAAAAAAGGGAGAATATATTTTATTTGTCGTTTTCGATTCACCAAAAAAATCAATTTGTGACGCAATCGATTGATTTCTCTTATGTCAAGTTGTTCGATTCGTCCAACAAAATGCATCCGTCTATAGAAAAACTTTTGGTCGGTTACAAATCTCGATTTTTTGGCAGATTTACGCCTATCTTACTAATACTGCAATTTCAATAACCTTTTGATAATAATTTTTTTTCTTACAAATACGTTTACATTGCAAAACACACTTATTATTATTTTTATTTAAAAGAAAAACTTTTGCTTTCAACCTTCGATTCTTTAAGTTTGTCTATTAGCGCGGTATACAGGTATTTAGATCAACAAGTTTCGTTACATTTTTAAATTTTTGAGTTAGTTTGGTGTATTCTTATGGCTTAAGATACCTGGTTTGCGTATGATACAAAATACTTTGGAATATAATGGGGTTAACAGACCTCAAGCCGATAAGTATTTGTACACTATCTGAAGGATTAGGATGTCAGATAATAATTTTCCAACCATTAGAAATGCTATTGGGGCTAAGCACTCAAAGTTGGCTTCACAATGTGCAAACTGATTTCTGGTTAAAATATTTTTTTTCTTTAATGGAATTATGAATTATATAAATAAGTGATTTTGAACCAAAAAACCATTTTACTTTTCCTAATACACAAATTTTGTTGTTGCTTCTTCCCAATGTGTGATATTCCATACTGACCTCTGCGGTTCTTTGGCAAGACGTTTAAATTGTCCTTTTCTAGATTATTTTTTTAAAAACAAATATTTGAGTAATATGTGCAACTAGAAAATAGTTCGGGTATGAATGGGTTAAGACTGCTGATTGAATTTTGTGGTACCAACAATAAATTTACAAATGTTGCGATATGTTTGATGATCTACATCAAACCAAAATTTGTTCAGAAGTCTTTATAAAAGATTCTACAGTTAAAGCCAGTACCTAAAAGTATCTGTTTTTATTAAATCATGCATCAATTTGGTAGACTGGAAGTTGCTGGGTTTCAGACTTAAGAATATTTTAGGCTAAACTATATTATCCTATAACGTTGGTTCCACCGAAAATGTAAAGCACTACAAATATCATCATTTTGAATTATACCATATTTTAAGAAAACTATCATAATGATGAACATTTATGCTGAACTTGTTAGATTTCTGTAGCTGGATATTGTTTAATTTTGGTTTTGCCTTTTCGACAGATTTTTATTTCAACAACAAATGTTTAAGCTTAACAGTGGTTATTTTTAGTACTTTGAATTTAATTTTGGCAATACATATTCCAGAATCTAGCTTTTGTCCGACCAAAATTTAATTTCACATGAAACTTTCGTATTTCTTTAATAATATTTAGGAATAACATTTGTACATTTCTAAATAATATTTAGATATTTAGAGACATGAGAAAAAAACTAAACAACTTTCGTGAGTTGAAAATTTGATTCAAACTTAGATATTAAATTTTGAAATTCCGATTTTGTTAATTTTTTTAAATTGGTTTAATTTTAATATTAAAAATTAGGATTTATGATTTCAAATTCGGCTTGAATTTACAAAAATAAGAAACGATGTAACTCTAATTAAATAAAAATATTTAAAATTATCCCAAAATAAGTTGAAAATTGAAGAATTCTAAAAAGCTGCCGATATGTAACGGTATTACAACAATAATTATGTATTTTATTTGACTTTCAACGGATACGTCACATTTTGTCCAAATAGCAAAACATATAGGCAAACCAAATTCCAAAGTAAACTAACAAGTAAGGATTTACATTAGCTTGGTGGACTTGATTACATTTGCCTGGCCTCAAGATATTTAGAATTTTAACATAAAATGTAAAACAACAGAAGTTGAATGACATGGTAGACATGATGGAACTCATTACTGTTTTTGCTCCGATAGAAGAAATATAAATGTTGAAAGAAATATAAATGTTGAACAAAGTAGTAATATAAAATGTAATCGAAACAAATGAAAGATGCGATGCCGTTATATCGGTTTAGATGCCATTGGTTTGTACGACCTATATACAGCTCTACGTTGCCCAATTTTGTGAAAGTGGTTGTTCTTGGGCCATCAAAAGGAACTACTCAATATTTTGAGAGGAAAACTCTCCCGTGCTAAATAAGAAAGCGGTAACTCAAAAAAAATCAATTTTTTGTTTTTTATAGCTTCGGATATTTCGTAGCGAAAAGCATCTTTTGAAATTAACATAAAAGCGGTATCTCAATTAGAAAATGCCTAGAAAACAATAAGAAATAATTGCGTATCATATATACCAAAGAAAAACCAAGCCGTTACTTTCATCATTTCATTATGATACTGAAGTGGTTGGTGAATTATTTATATAAAAAAACGTACAGTTTGAATATTTTGTTAATGTCATTTTTGTTATATACTACCAACCAAATTACTTTAATGGCGCATACTCAAAAACAGTTGTCAATAACTTTTTTGGTAATTTCGCAACAGAAGAACTTGATGGACATAAAATGTTCTTACCTTTCTGGTAATTTTTTCCCCTCCATACCAATATAAAAAAACATATTTCTCCTGGGGTGAATCATGTAAATAATAAGGAATATTTACTTAAAATATTTAGTGCCGGCTCGAAACTTCTGAGCACTGTCACGAGCATTTTGGTATTCGTTTATTTGACGACTTTTCTGATTGGCCTAACTTATTTCACAACAACTACGACAGTTAACAAGAAATGTCAAAAATAAATTCAGGTACCTGTGGCCAAGATAAAGTTCTCCAACATTACGATTTTTCGGACATCGTCAGAGGATTGAATGTAAAGTTGGACTTCAGGTTGGTCGGCGATTTCAGAGTGCACTTTGTGGTGGAACTAACAGCAATGATTAGGTTCTTTTTTTTTTTTTTTTTTTTTTTTTTTTTTTTTTTTTTTTATTTATTTTTTATTAATTTTTATTCATTTTTATTTATTTACTTATTTACAACAAATTTACAAAGGTAAACCAACCCCACTTACACAATATACTTTGAGCTAAAGCTCATTCGTAGCAGATTATGGAAGATGAGGTGGGAATTAATATAAACATCAAATCTTTGAAGTCGAAGTTGTTTATCTCTTAAAGTGGTATATTTGCCGCTAGGAACATTAGAATTTGAATTTGTCAGTAAATACATAGATGAATGTATTTCCTGTTTTTTTACATAAAACGCTTCGTTTCACGAATTTTTAATCGCTTCAAACGGTACGACAGGACCCCCGACCCACTGTCGATGCATGTTTGCATTTTATGCAAAATTCTTGATATAATGCAATTTTTTCGTACAGCGTGCACAGTAAATGAATCGCCCGATCATTCCGCTTAGATTGAAGTCTCAGATAAGCGATGGAATTACGGGTATAGTTTGGCCATTTTGGCATTGTAACATACATAATAATAAAAATAAAAAAATTAAAAAAAGTCAATATTTTAAGAAAAAAAAATAAATAAATGCGACTATCTGACTTGAAAGTCAAAGCCTTGCCAAGGTTCTCTTCTAGGTGTGTAATATCTGCATATATTGGGGGTGCAAATAATCATAGCTTTATTCAAAGAAATTGTTACAATGTATTTTACTCAAAGTATTGTCCATTGTTAACTACGACCTTTTCCCATATTTTCGGCAGCAAATGGATTCCGCGTCGAAAAAATTCTTCGTTGTTTGGGGCGACCAAAAAATCGACCCAATTTTCTGTTTCTTCGTAAGCAGTGAAGTGCTGCTCGGCCAGGCCATGAGTCATCGACCGGAACAAGCGGTAGTCAGACGATTTCGTGAATGTCGATGTCTGATGAATGCGGCGGTTACGGTATGACATCCCGTTAAAGCGCCTCCAAAGTTTCCTTGACGACTTTGGCAAGATCATTTTGTCTTCAAAGGCTAGAGTATTTAAAAGTAGATCACTCAGAACTGATCCCACCAGATGCACAGCATTAGCGTCTTGCCATGAATTTTCGGTTTGGCCGTTGAAGTTCATGCATGACCGGGATTATTTCCTGATTTTTTGCGCTTTGGGTTGTCGTAGAGGATCCACTTACTGTCCTCCATCACGATTCGATGCAAAACCCCTTTCGATTTTGTCTTTGGAGCAGTTTTTCGTGAGTTGAGTTTATATGGAACCCTGGTTTTTACACCATACCGATGACCTTCAAACGGTTTTGAATCGCTTGTTGAATCACCCACAAAGTTTCAGCGAGCTATTCTTAAGTTTGCCATGAATCTTGATTCAATAATACCTCAACTTAGCGTCTTTAAACTGTACCAAGCTCCCTTCGCATTCTTTGTCTCTGGTGTCAAAATCGCCACTTTTAAAACGCCGGAACCAGTACTTACATGTTTTTATTGATGGAACATATTCCCCATATGCTTCACACAGTAATCGATGTAAATCAGCAGCACTTTTCTTCAAATTAAAATAAAGATTGATGTGGTTAGAGCACAACAAACTATATTGTTTACACTTCAGCGAAATGACACGCTTTAACATGAATATAGTTATAAGGCGGTCCGAAGCGATTTAATACTAGTAACGCCATCTTCTGTAAATCGCTCAAACCTTAATTGTACACCTAATATATGTGTAGTGATAATCGTACAATATTAATTGCTGTAAGGCGCTTTCCTTTTAAGGAAAGTGTGGTGGATTGGTATGTCCACCCCTCTAGAGCAGACCCCTGTGGGCATATTGGTTTTCTGGACTCTTCAGATGTTTATTAGGTTCTTACTGAGGATGTTATTGGTGGTAGAGTGTTTATGACAGTCATTCAGTCTACGAATGTTCCATGTGCCTAATTGAAGTGATTTGCGAGTAGAGCAGTTAAAGAGAGCAGTTTCAGTTTATCATATTCTTTAATTATCAAGCAAATTATCATAAACACATTCCGATTAAAGATTTGTTACTCAGACCAGACCTTGTTCACTGTCTTGCTAAATATTAGTTTCCCACTGCTGACAAATCATTAGTTAAATTTTCTGATTCAAAATCATTGCGATCGTGTCTCGGTTTCTTAGGCTTTAGGTAACGTGACATTTTGACCAACAAAAATTTTTTTGCCTGTCTAACGAATTAAATTAACAAATAATTTGACTAAACTAGTTTTAGCACAGCAATTAAATTTAAAGTTAGTCGGCCAAGTGTTCAACATTTAATTTTATAGGTTTAAAAATATTTACTAACTTTTTACTACGACAATCTTTGTTTCTGCACTATCCCACCTTGTTTTATAATCAAACAATAAATTTAATTCGTTTTCATGGTTAGCTTTAACATGATTCTGTAATAACGAGTTTCTAATTACAGATGATTTAAATAATTTTGCGACAATTTGATCACTTTTCAAAGCAATATTATCAGAATAAGTATCTGGCGAGTCATCTGATTGTAACTTTTTCTAGGCTTACGTTTTTAATATCTGAAAATTTTAATTTTCTCCCATATTCCCGAGAACCACCCTCTATTTGCTAGGGAATTATCTATAACTTCTGCTCTGCTGTTGTGGCACCTTTTGTAGGTATATTAGATTTATTTCGGAAACGTAAGTCCTAGTATGTGCAGTAAAAGTTACTTTATTTGTGACATTGCAAAAGTGTGCGGTACTTTTTCCGTTCTTTAGATTAGTAATCGCGAAAAGGCACTTACAACCGTACCAAAAAATCCACGTGACTGTGGATCGGTGAGGTGTTTGGAGAGATAACGCAGTAAGAATTGCAGTAGTGTTCTAATGTGTATGTAGAGAAATTTTGTCAATTTGTACTTTAATACGTTACTAGGTTGCCTCTCATACTAAGATAAAATTGTAGCCGAGGGCTAAGGTACATGACATGAGTCCTGTATTTTTGGGATGTAGTGCAAAAGCCCTGATTTGAAATATACAACAAGTTTGGTGCGAAGAGCGGCGTCAGATTAGGCGATATACTGAAGTGAGCGAATTGTGTTTAGCTGATGAGAAATTGTGCTACAACGGCAATTTCCTTCACCTGGAATCAGTGCACCTCGATTTTGGTTGTTACCTTTTCATATTTGATTAGTTGCTCCAAGTATTGGAGGGGGAATGAGCTGAGTTGAATTTAAGTTATTTATATTGGATCAATTAAATTGAACAGAAAAAAGTTGGATTAATATGGGATTTTGCTAGTAAATGGTGGGTTGAATTTCCGAAAATAAAAATTGGTTCATATGTACTGTTTTAGGAAGGGCAAATCTTAAATTGTGGGATGGATATAAGTTCGATTAGTTATAAGTGAATATGGGATGACACGAACAAATTCAGTGGATCTACAGAATCATCATTTACCATTCTTTTTCGAAGTTGTTTACTTAATATTTGTTAAGATTTGTTTTTAAAGTAGTATTTAGCAACAATTGACTAATGTCTAATTTAATTTGAAAGATACCTGAGAAAATAATTCAGATTTCAGGAACTTCAAAAATACGATTAACATGTATATTAGAATTGTAGTGTCATTCTAATTACTATCACTAACAAAAAATACTACAAGGCGCAAAAATGCCACAAGGTGTTCATCACAATCAATTCATCAATTCGGCAATTATTAAACATACTGTTTAAATTGGAACTATAATTCGTAAACTTATTCTACAAAAATGTTTGTATCTCGGTTTTGTAGTCGTCGATTCTCTGTAGAGATTTGCGAAAGAAAAAGAAAAATTTTTAGCTGATAGCCAAAAAGGATTTTATGTCTCCGAGTCTACTGAATATATTTCAAGATATGATGAATGGTCTGTATATAGGTAGTTTAACATTTCGGCTAGCCCATGGCAATAGTTACATTGGCTGTGATCCCATATTCCCGGCTAATAATGGTTACTATTTAATTGAGCAATAAGCTTCCAAAAAATGCTAACTCTTCAAGTATACCATATGAAATATTCTAGATTGGTGAAAAATAGAATGGGAGAATTTGCTGGAGTTTTGAAGTAAATATCTACCATTACAACCCAATTCTCATTTTATTCATAAATAAAACTTCAACAAATTTTATTTTTTGTTTGTAGGAAATTTTTTATTTTTTATTAATTAATTTAATTGTTAAATTTAATTTTTTATTATAATATTAATTTTAAATTGTTTTTTTTTTTTTAATTTATTAAATTAATCTTAAGGCTTTTTCATAATATCACAGTATTGGTTCTTTTCAATGATAAAAAATCATAATAAAAAAATAATTGATTCGACTTAACACAGTAAATTAGTAATTTAAATTTAAAAAAAAAAATGAAATGAAATATTATATACCTAATAAAATTAAATATTAAGAGAAGTGAAAGTATAATTAGAATTTAATATTTTTGTTTTAAGGACAGTCAAAATTTATTATTTTGATTAATTTTCTAAATTTTAATTAATTTGATTATCTACGATTATAAGTTAGGTGTTTTGGTTTATATTATTTTAAAAATATTAATTTGAATTAATTAATTACATCGAAAAAATATGTACCTACTCTATAATATCATATTATAATGTTTAATTTTTTATTATAAATATATTTTGTTTAAAAATTTCACATTTATTTTTATTTTACTATAATTACTTTTAAATTCAATTTATTAATGATTGTTAATTTTTTTTTTTTTATTTAGTAATTTGATTTTTATTTATTTGTTTGGTAACATTTTTGAGCGAATCTTATTTTTTTAAGAAAATAAATTAATTAATTTATTGGTGTTTGAAATTTATTTATATTTTTTTTTTTAATTTAAATATTTATATTTTATATTATGAGTTTAATAGAAATTTTTTTGTGGTCCACATATAATTATTAAATATAATATAGGTATTTATGAATGTACCAAAAATAGAGTTTTAAATTATTAATTAATTTTATTTACATTAAAAATTATGTAACAAATTTAATTTTTTTATTTTATAAGTAAGCGAAATATTTTAATTAATTAAGTGTGTAGTTTTATAATTGTTTCGTTTTATAATAAATGAATTAAGGGCTCTGGTTTATTATAAAACGAGTCAATTATTATGTTTCTAATTAAAGTTAAGTAATAAATTAATCCAAAATGTTTTTTTTTTCGTTTCGATTAATTAAATAAAAAAAAAATATTTTGATTTATTTATCTTATTAATCACAATGCTAAAAGTATTAATTTTTAAGACTCCAATTATTTGAATAAAAAAAAAAAATGTAAACATTAATTTTTAAATTTTTATTAATTTTATTTACTTTACCCGATTTAATGAACTTTCTTGAAATTTAATTAATTTTTTTTTTACAAAAATTTACAAATTTAATTAAAGTTTGTGGTTGATATTTATAATAATATAATATTGTATTATGTTTTGTTTTTGAGTATGAGGGAGGAATTTACGGTTTTACATCAAAATTTATATTTAACGGCTAATTAATTAATTGATTTAGTATTTATACATGAGCTTTTCATAAAATTTAGTTGTGGTGGAGTTATTTTTATTGTCGATGTGGCATTTTGTAATTATTAAAAATAGTTTTCGTATCGAAAATAAAAAAAAAAAAATATTTAAGTGATTGTTTTACATATAGTTTAGGGTCTAACGCTAAACACCAAGAACGTAAAAGAAAAATCGATTTATTGAGAATTTGTTCGGAAGCTTGTCTTAAATAAAATAATTAAATTATATAATATTTACATTGTTCGATATTATATTTTGATTACGCTAAATATAAAAGATTCCTTTTTTGTAATGGACGATTTGGGTAATTCTCATTTGAATAAAATTCGACGAAAAGCTCTGCGGAAGTCTTTGTTAAAAATTGTATAAATAGCAGGATTTAATGCAGAGTTCATGTAACCCAACCAAAATGCTACGGTAAATCCACTGTCTGGTATTTTACATTTCTTGCATGCTGGTATTAAAATATACAAAAAGAAGAATGGCAACCAGCATGCAATAAAGCTGCCCATAATTAATCCTAATATTAGTGTGGCACGTTTCTCCTTTTTGCGTGCAATGCGTCGTTTCTCTTTTTCTGGGTCCCTTGACTTTTGTGGCTTAGGCAACGCTGGTTCTAGTTCCGCTGAATCATGTGCCTTTGTTTGAATTTCATTTGGATTTGGTTTATTAAAAATTGTCTGGTACAAACGAAATTTACGCGGCTTGACGACAGAACATTTACGTGCAACACCCGAATCACTACTGGACGGTTCAAATTCGCTTATCATATCCGAATCGATGCCAACCGATAGTGCTCGCGTTCTATTGAACGCAGATGATATTGATAAATCCCTAATGTTATTTGCACCATTCAATGTGGATCCTCGCAATTGGGACGGCAAATGGAAATGTGTTGTTATTACCGCGTTTACTCTAAGTGTATGCTTATTATTATCAATTGGTTGATTGTCTAAATCGGTTACAGTCTCATTGGGTGAATGATCCGAGGCTAGATCACAGGTTACTATTGGTATTGAAAGCGGGTCGTTTTGCGTTTCGATTGTTGATATTTGCTGTTCGAAACCTAATTGCAGTGCTGTATGGTGTGGGTTAATTGAATTTGATGTGAAACTGGTAACCTGTAAAAATAAAAAAAAAATAGAAATAATTATTTTAGTAATGTTTAGAGTTAATTGCCAGGTTAGTGCCTGCTAATGACTAAATCACTATAAATTATTAACATGAAAATTTCGTTTTGTCAAATTTGTATATTTGGTTTGATTACATGGAATTATTCAGACATGTAATTTACGTATAACATGATTCGTTTTCACAACTAATATCACGATATTGTATTTAATATTTCATTGATTTTTAGTTCGCCCCGTCAACGTTTGGTTGATTTTTTTAAGTGAAATGTGGAAATAGTAATTCTCGAGAGGGGGGGGGGGGTGAGGTTGGCGGAAAATGGGGAGGATATGGTATTCCAATTTCCAGACTTTGACTGAACCGTAGCGGTTCTTGGATCAAACTTTAATAGTAAGCTCGATGATGTTTCATTATTGGTACATCTTAGAATTTTTGCTACAAGTCCTCCTCCATTGACTTTACTCTACCGGATCGTTAGTTTGATGCACGTTTTCAGTATTGATATAAATCATTTTCGAATCAGCAGACTGTATTCTGTTATGATCAAAAATTCATCGGAACAAAGAAGTGATAGGTGCAACAAGACAAAACTTGATGAAGTCGTATCTAGTGAATGGTGAGCTTTTATCTGGTACCGACCGGAAAGGAAACCCAAGTATCGAAAATATATTCGTCAAATTAGCGATAACACCTTCGAACTCAGCACGTACCCTCGGATGTTCAACTGCATGTTATAAGCTGCATAAGTAAGCTCCCAAAAGAAGCGATCAGCTAGCGTTTGAAGTGGAATTACGAAAAGTAATTATTCCTGACAAAATAGTACAGTACAAAGAATCAGATTGTGGAATTTTCAGTTTCCCAACATACAAACGGATTTGATATATTGCTTTTCATACTATCTGGGAAAGTTAAAATATTTGTATAATGCCTTTGAATAAAACACAGAATGAAGTTCTGGAATATCGCCAATAGGGTGACCCTTGCTATTTCTTAGCCAATTACGGAAACGATTTTAAGTGAATTTCTGAACGCAGTTATTTCCTAACCAATTATGATGGAATTCAGCATGTATGAAGTAAATGAGTTTCTAAGACGATGTTTAGTTGTAGTTCTAAAATATGGCCAATAAGAAGGAACTGGGTTGTTTCTCAATCATGTATGGTGAAATTTAGTGTGAACGATAGAAATTAGACGCTAAAGTGGTTTCTAAATGAAGCTCTAGAATATGGCCAGTTAGGAAAGAACTCCGTTATTTTTTAACCGAGTTTTGTCCTAATTGGCAATATTCTAGAACCCGTAAAAATCATTTTATAATCTTATTTCCTTCGTACATGCTGAATTTCATCAAAATCGCTTACGAAATAACAAAATTCCTTCCAAATTGGCCATATTCCAGAGCTTCTACTAAAAATTATTTAGAAATTCGTTTTCATCGTACTTTCCGGATTTCATCATAATTCCTTTACTAGTCTTGGGTGCCATGTGTACATCGCGTGCAAATCGAGAGTGTACCGCTGGTGGTACACACTCGATTTTGTTTTCATTGCCTGTGTACCGCCGGCTATGCACGATTAGGTGAAATTTCAAATGGTACAAAATCAAAAAAAAAAAAATTAGAAGTAATTCACAAATTCGTTCAAAACGTCTTTAGATATTCGTAACAACTCTTATACGTTGGTACTCTACAAATATTTATGGTGTTAAGGGACAACATTTTCCCAATTTTGTTTTATTATTTATCGTTTTTCGGACCATCTGAGAAAGTTAAGATAATTGTGTAACGATTTTAGGCCAATTAGGTATGAGCTCGATTATAAATAAATTTGATACGTACTATGGAAATGGGATTACCATTAGAAATTCTTTTTAGGTCTTTTTAGAATGCTGTTTTCGACGTACTTTATGAATTTCATCTTAATTGGTTAGCATTAACCAAGTTCCTTCTATTTGGTGATATTTAAACCTGCATTTAAAAATAATTTTGGCATCCTATTTCATAAGCACGTGCCAAAATCAATAAGGGGTTTCGTCAACTTTTTTTTTTTTTTTTTTTTTGAAGTAAGCGAAATTTGACAAATGTTGCTAAACAGCTTAATCAAAGAGCTTGATCTATACGTTACTCTTAAAGTTATTGTAATCAGCAAACGTCATTTTGGTTTAGGGCAATTTTGTAAAAAAAATCGAAAACTCAAACCCATAAGTCGACTTCATTAAATGAATTTAATGTTAACTAAAATTATTTTTATGTATGTAATGTAATGTTACCTGTCTCATTTCCTGGGGCGATAGTTTGCGATAACGTCCGACAACACGAGCTGAAATTACCTTCGACAACACGAGCATAAAAATCCACCCCAGACTGGTTTTTACAATACAATTTCAAGTATTCAAGCGTAAAATGAGCCCTAGGCCTTTTACATAGCAGTAAAATGACAAATTAATTTTTTTTTTTTTTGCGTGGAGGACGGGATCAAATGAGGGAGGAGCAAGCAGCCGATGTCATTGCCGAGTTACGCCGTTTAACAAAGATTGCAATTTCCCCACCGGTAGCCTAGGCGGCATGCTATGCGATAAAATTCTTTGTGGTACATGGGACTCAAATTTAAAACAACAGTTCTTGGCTGCAAAAACTCTTTAATTGGAGACCGTTTTTGAGAGAAGCGTTGCTGCAGAACTGGCAAGGATGGACCACAAAATCATCGCCAAAACGCAAGCGCATGTAAAATGCATTCAACAGCCGCGACATGCGACCGTTATCAAAAACCCACCATCGGTAATAAAATAACGTACTAACGTAATCTATCTGCAGATTTCGATCTAGAATTTGCTCGTTTTGTGGCATCACCAATCACACTAAAAGGTTTGTTAATCCAATCCAGACAACCGCCAAACAACAAAAAAAATTTAGAAAGAGTAAAGAACGTTTCAATTGAGTGAAGTTAGCCTCAAATGTGATCATTAACAAAATGCGATGCAAATTTGAAGTCGAATCAGGCTAGAGATTTATCATTATATCTGAGCAGACTTATATGGAAAAATCCACCAATGCTCCACCCATCTGATGTTGAATTCAATGGCTATCATATCGGTCAACTTCTATTATATGTCATATTGAGGAATCGGACAAATATATTGGGTCGTGAGAGGTTTGCGCCATTGGGCATATCAATTCAAGGAGTACGTGCTGTCGAATCGTCAAAGTATACCAACGTGACGGAGAAATTCGAGCATATTTTTTCAAATGATCTTGGAGAATTCCGTGGTCCACCAGTGACAATAAAATTGGATCCAACCGTTAAGCCTATTCATCTACCGCCTCGGAGTATTCCAATTGTTCTCCAAGTACCCGTCATGGAAGAACTGCAGAATTTGATGTTAAAGGGGATATTGGTGCTCGTAGCTATACCGAATGGGCTGCGCCAATTGTATTTGTTCTGAAACAGGTCTACTTGCTCTCCACGATGCCAAGGGGTAATATTTTCGCAAAGCTCGACTTGGCTCAAGCCAATCAATGATGCTAAATGTTGATGAGGAGTCAGCAATGGCACAATCCATAACGACACACAAAGGAGCCTAAAAGATGAAGCGCCTCCAATTTGAAATTTCCACAGCACTCGAAATTTTTCAAAATTTACTCTATTGAATCGGAGGGGTCATTCCGTATTTTGATGACGTTATAGTAACTGCGTCTGCCGAAGACAACTTTCATCAACGATTATCCGAAATCTTACAACAAATTGCCGAACCAGGATTACGTCTATATAATGACAATAGTGGTGGACAAAAGTGGTCTTCGTCCCACCGTAGACAAAATTGAGATAATCCGTAAGACGTCACCACCAACAGACAAGGTGCAACTTCAAGCGTTTTTGGGTCTCATCTATTTTTATCACACTTTTATAACGAGCAGAGCATCGCTGAACCTCTGCACCAGCTTCTCTATGTAAATACAAAATGGAAGTGAGAACAAATTCAGCAGCACCGTTTCGACCAGTTAAAATTTGCACTTTCGTTCTATAACGTTCTCATTCCCTATAATGAGCATCTTCCACTATTGCTGGTATGCGATGCTTCTTCATCCGGCGTCGGTGTGGCGTTCGTCATACAGCTTAAGTAACTTTGTTAATTCCGAAAGGCCTTTTGCTTTCTATTCCAGGGCAATGTTCACCACGGATCATCGCTGACGGCCCCAATCGATTACCAAATCCAATTGCTCCGGCCGCTGAAGGGAGGAGGTGATGACGAGAAACATAATACAACGTTGAGTTGTTTTGGCGAGTGACATCGGCACGTCTACGAAGAAGATCCTGTTCTTTCTCGAGTTCTTTCTTGCAGCCTCAGGGGATGGCCGAGGAAGTCGACGATCAATTTAAACCATTCTGGATACGTCGAACCGAATTAGGCTGTATGAATCGCTACATACTATGCGAATAACGCACAATAATACCATTATATCACCGTCAATCAACATTGGACGCCTTACATACCGCACACCCAGGAATCGCGCGTATAAAGAGTATGGCGAGAAAAGTTACGTTTGGTGGCCAAAAATTTAAGATGACAGAGGGAAGCTGGTTCAATCATGCACACCATGCCAAGAAAACCGTCCTGAAAATCCCCAAGCAGCCGGTGTATATTACCATTTCAAGACAAAGTATTTTTATTTTAGTCGACTCCTACTCCAAATCCATGCGCCCTCAATGCACTTCGTTCTATCTTCACTACTCGCGGTATTCTGGAGATGATCGTGAGTGATAATGGCCTAGCATTTACATCATCAGACTTCCAGATTTTCCGCGAGATTAAAGAAATTCGACACACTCTAGTTGCCTCCTTTCGTTGATCGTTAAACGGTCAAGCGGAGCGAATGGTGCGCGAGTTAAAGATAAAAATATCAAAATATTTTAAATAAAACTTATTGGATACTGTATTTATAGGTTAAATCGAAAATTCATTCCCATAAGAGATATAAGAGAGATAAATCGCTTTGCAATTATTGCTGTTTGTTTGACTCATCTGACTCATCTGCTGCGGAAAATCATTGATAAATTCCGTTTCGATATAAAAATTTCTTTTCAGGGAGTAAGAAATTCTGCAGGTATTCGCAAAGTTGTCTCGTACAGCAGACGATGCTTCGCTGTAGCGTTCCAAGAGGTCGCCACATTTCTCAGAGAGACTTTGATTAGTGGGTAGGTTCTATGACCGATTCTGGCAAAAGTAGGTCATGCACATATATATGAGTCTTTCCCAATATCTTAATTGTATTTTGTTTTAAATGGCGTCTTAGTAAAATGTGGGATTTGTGTCTATCACCATCCAATACAAATTTATTAATTTTTGATAACAGTCCTTTTCCCGCAGCCCTTATTAAATATATAGCTTCTTAAAGGAAAGCTTATAAAATGGAATCGTCTAGAAATCATAATTGCCCAAGAAAAAGTACCCACCAAACGTCTTAATCCTACTCAAATATGTACTTAAATTATTCAACCAACATAAACGCAAAATAAATAAATACATACCTGATCAGTCTGTGATTTACGAAATTTTTTAATCCCTCGTCGTGCTCTTCGTTTGGCCGCATAATAAATTCGTATGTACACAAAAACCATAATACAGCTGGGTATATAAAATGATCCTAATGCTGAATATAATACGTATCCTAAATCTTCGCTAAGCTGAAATTAAATTGTAGAAGAAAACAAAAAAGAAAAAATCAATAATTTTCAATTTTCAATAAGAATTGATTAAAAACGTTAGATAAAAGTTCGAAGAAAAACAATATTATAAGTATTTTATATACTACAAGGTATACTAGTATATACACAAGGAGACGAACCAAGACTAAAATCTTAAGTTGAATTACAAAAAAATACAAGAAAAAGGGTTGAGTGTTTTTCTATTTATTAATAATTCCAATTCAATTGAAGCATTATAATATTCAGTTTTTTTGTTGATGCTAAGTTTATAAGTTTTTATAAATAATTATAAATACAAGTACAAGCACAGAAAAAAAAAATGTTTAAATCGATAAACTTAACTTTTTTTCGTTCTAGAGCTTTTTGCTTCTTCATGATGTAGAAGAGATAGATGTTATACATTTTTTTGTTTGTTTGCTGTAAAGTAGTTTTGTTTTCATTCAAAAGTAGTTTTGATAATTCAATTTGTTTGTTTTTTAAACTGCTGGGTGTATAAACAATTGATGTGCTTCAAACTGATAAAAATAATAAAGTTTACTTAAGTTTATTTATTAATAAAGAAAAGGTCTAACTTTTTATTTTTTGCCACCGAAAATTAAGTCTTACATTCTTATGTAGGATCGTAAATATACTCATTACTTTCTTGGCATATGTCCAACTACAATGTAAATATGATTCAACTAATTATTGGAAGCCAATCAAATATGATATCTAAAATTGATTATCCAATCGAAGTGTAATGCCAAAAAATCTAATGATTCACAAAATCAAAGAAGAAACTTAAACAAACAAAAATTAACTTTGGTGTACCAAACTAGAAAACTTTAAATTGGAATCTATGATCAATTATTTAGAGAAGCCGAATTGAATAAAAAACAATTGAATCAGCCATCCAAAACACAGCAAAAAAAACTTTTTATTAACATTGTTCGACACATTTTGTTTGGAAATTGACAACTACCAAGAATATTCGTTGTTAAAATAATTTTAGCCAGAAATCATCACAAATTAAAATCACATTTCTAAGAATTAAAACGAAAATTGATCCAATTTGTTAACAGATAAGATGAGGTGAAATAAAGAGAGGTGGGTAAAATAAGTATATATTGTTACTTTTTTTACTTAAACAATACTTTGTTCAAACAAGATAAGCATTAACAAATTTAATCGTGTTAAAAAGTAAAATAAAAACTTTTCTAAAGGAAAAATATTTGATTGTAAAATGTAAAATGTGTTTCGTAAAATTGTATTGTATGAAATATTACAGTGAAGGATCCATTTTTCATCTATTCAATATTAATCTTCTTATGGAGACGTGAATTAAGATCGGTCGTAGGAGTACTCAAGGGAGAACATGCAAAAAGGCTGGGTCTGGAGGCAAATTACTTCTGTAGGAGCTGTTTGAACGAGAAGTTTGAGGAAGAGACGCTGGTTTACTTCCTTTACTCTTGTCCGGCATTAACACGCGGAAGGCACAAACACGTGAATAAGTTTACGCTCCTTTTTTATGTAGGAGCCAAGCCTAATAAAAAAAAAATAAAAAAAAAGAAGAAATTAACAACCTTTCAGATCTCGGAAACAGTAGAGCGCGGCATGTTCTTCGCTACATAAGTAGAATAAATTGGTTCCAGTAAGAGTAAAGGCCTAAATTTGCCTAAGCAGCCACTACAACCTAACTTAACCTAATTCACTTTGATTGATAAACACATGCCCAAACACTACTTCTTGTCGAATACTCCATCATAGTATTCTTCCTGCTTCCAAGGTTCCCGTACAACAGTTTTATCACATATTAATATATCCATATGCTTTATGTCTAAGATATTTATAAAATTTTATAAAATCATTGATAGGAGCGACAAATGTGTGAGTAAAAAAAAGTTCTACATGTTACCCATTGTCTTTGCTAAGATGATACAAATCTTTACTAATAATAGCTGCATTTCTTGAAGCATTTCTTGAAGCAAAGCAATAACAACATTTCATCCAACATTGGTTTTTGATCACAAGTGGTGATCTAAAAATAAGTTCCGTAAGCTGTGTTTTTTTATTCGCTCCCGATAGCTGCTATCGAGAGGCTTCATTTGTTTACGTCTAAATTTAAATTTGACGAACTATTTATTGGTAAACTAAACTTTTTTAACATCAAAATATCATTTTTAATTCAATTGTTTACCGGAAAATTGATATAAAAAATATTTGGCTCTATACCTATTTATACGGAGCGCAATCGGAAGCCAATTTTTATATGCCGGCTGTTGATAGCAGCTATCCGGAGCGAATAAAAAAAACGTAGCTGTAGTTGGACAATAATTTCGTAAAGCGACAAATAATATGATAAATAAAGTACTAGTATGAAGAAGCAGATTCAAAACAAAACGAGACAGAAAATTGAAATTTGATGCTTGTTTGTTTTACGCATTTTGGTGTTGTTTCTGAACTGAATGAAAGCACGCCTCATCTGATCGGAGCAATTATATTGTCACCACTTGCGTAAAGAAACAGTGGGGATTAAGTAAATTAACAGTAAAATAATAAATAAATAATTAATTAAACTGCGTATAAACATTATCACGTAAAACGCGATATGGTACAAAATGCGATATTTCAAAACGCGATATGGTACAAAATGCGATATTTCAAAAAGTGATATTTCAAAATTCGATATGGCACAAAACGTGATTTTTTAAAATTATTAATCTTTCTCCATTTCACATATAAAATGTTCCTTCACCTTTATGATGAAATTGAACTTGTACGATGGAATTAGGATATTCGTTTTGAAATATCACCTTTTGAACTATCGCGTTTTGTCCCATATCACCTTTTAAAATATCGCGTTTTTTACCATATCGCGTTTTGTACCGTATCTCATATTGAAATACTTCGTTTTGAAATATAGCATTTTGTAACATATTACGTATAGTACCGTGTCACGTTTTGAAATATCACGTTTTTTCAAATCGCATATTAAAATATTGTGTTTCAAATGGGATCCGTAGATGACAAAACAGCCCACCCCATTTTTTTAATTTTAGTAGTTGCGCCTATAGTGTATAGTTATGATTGTTAAGCATTAAGATATTTACACATAACTATCTCGACTATTAACAGACCGCTCGCATTTAATCTAGTTTCAAATTTGAATGACAACCATCAAATTTTCACTTTGGGATTTTTTAGCTTAATCCAAGGAATTTTTAGCATTTCTAATTTCAACTTCCCGAACTTCCTCGGTTATATGACTTAATCATATTTTTATTTTTTTACGTGTAACAATAGATGGGCAGGTAGAAGAAATTTTTGCTTTTTGGCTCATATAAATTTAACTATAAGGAGTAGATAACTCATACTTATATATTATAAAAGTTTAGTATCTTCTCTCCTTATTTTGAAAGAATATCTTAGTGTTATAACCTGACCTCGTATATGGGGAAAGTTAAAACTTAGTATGGGGTCCTGAAGTAAATACCAGCAATTAACAAAAAAATAAATTCAATATTTATTAAATATAAAGCAGAAATACATCGATAATTAAATAAAACAAAGAACAATTCATTTTTAACAACTTAACTAAAACAATTAATTTGTACATTCGTGGCAACTATATATCCTTTTTTTACCTTTTAACTCTGTTTATTCCTCGTGAGCCCATAGTTTGCATAATGACACATTACACAACATTCTTCAGGTTTATTGTGTGCATAAGCCTCACCACAAACTAAACAAAACCAATCGTGTCTTTCCTGTAGAATTTTACGTGTTACTTTTTGTCGTTTATCCAAACGGTTTTTTGCTGGTTTAAGCTAGCAATTTAGTTGCTTCCTCTTTCTCCAATGCCTTCTTTTCCTCTAATATGTCTAAAATTTGTAGTGGGGCATCAGTTCCTTCCCTTAGAATGGTACCAAATGTTTGACTAATTGAAACTTCATTAGGTGCATTAACATTACCATGAATTTAAGTTGGTGCCTGTTCATTATAAGAGCGGTCTGTTACACTTGATGGAAAAAAAAATCTGCATCTCCAAAAATATGTTCATCGAAAGGTTCTATTCCAGATATTCTAAAGCCTTTGGTATTCGATTCAGGTTATAAAGCTCATGGTAACGTTTGAGCCACCAAACCAGGAATCTCGTATTTTGCCATACACTTGCCGGGATTATTTCTTAACCAAGCATCTTTAGCAATCGACATAAATTTTTTGAACGGGCCGTATACTGACCTGTCTAATGGCTGAAACCGATGGGAGCAATGAGGTGAGAAATATAGTAATATAACTCCGATAGCCTTGGCAAGATTAACAGTTTTAATAGCCAAATGAGACTCATGATTGTCTTACGTTAATAAAACGGGGTTCCTATTTGATGGTCGAAATTCTAGTGCAGTCATCCATCCTGAACCATTTCCTTTACCAATATTGCCCCCGAGTCCATCTCTAATAAAATGTGGCTGAAACCTTTTTCTTGGGAGAATAAACATAGTTGGAATAGAGTTTTCACCAGCACTTACAGCACAACAAACCGTCACAAGCACTCCTCTTTCACTTAATGTAAGTTCCCCTAGTTTTTGGAAAAAATTGGTCACATTTGTTTTATTAAAGCTTGCATAGTACTGGTTTTTTTTTTTTTAGAAAAAGTTTTAGCCATTCTACGCCAGCCATTTTATTTCTGTGTTATGATGGTGGTACATCTACTCCAAAAGCAACAGCACACTCAAAGGCCAATTTGCTAGTTTCGTTAGGTCACAAGCTGAAATAAATTTTTGATGCATATTTGAGGTAACTCACTTGTTTAGCGGTTTGTCTAGATGAGAAAATTTGACGGCTTGGCTGGTATCTAACTGTATTTAAGTGTCGCTGTTTAAATTTTTACACGTACCGGGTAAGAGTGACATACGGAAAATGGTTACCTTTTAACCCGCTTTTAACCCGTTTGACGTCTTTGGTAATTTCGGCAAGCGATGAATTACCTCGTTCGGTTTACTTTGTAAAAGTTCTCATACTATCTAGATTAAATAAATTTTAACGAATCTAAAGAACCAATCGAACATTTAAAAATTCCTAGTTATTTCAGAAACGATGGGGTAAGTTGTAACGTGTTTCAATTTACCCCGCGTAATTTCTTACAACGTGCCATTTTTCAGTTAAATTATATTTGTTTCACTAATTTATGAATTTTTTAATGTTTACATTAAATTTATTATATCCTCGAAGTTATATCAAATTTTAGATAAACACACTTATGTATTAATACGGCAAAATTAAACACAAAAGTTACCTTACTTGGTCATAAACAATATTTTGTAGACACAAACAAACTGACACGTCTGTATGGAACCAATTTTGTAAGGGAAGTAAAATATGAAAAGGGATGTCGTTTAGTTTTCTCAGAATTAAAAAAAAAAACTGTTTTAGGTGAAATTGCCTCGTGTTTCAACTGGCCCCGGCCCCTCCCCTATGTAGGCTTTTTCGCCAAAATAACAAACAATTGATATAAGTTTTTCAAGTTACCAAACTGTTTTTGGAATCAATACATTCAGAAACTCACCAAATATATTAAATGAATCACATTTGTCTCATTGCTGCAGACTTAATAACAATATATTTCAAGCAATACTGAAGTGCTTTCGCCACGTCAAGACGTATGATCTTAAAAGATTGGGTATACGTGCATTCAAATGAAAATAAAAATAATGCCTTAATTTAAAAGAAATTAAAAACATCACCGAATAAAACTATAAATTATTGTATTTGTAAAAGAATTCTCGAGTTCGGATCTCGTGTATTTTTATATGTTTTAGAATCTGGAAATTTAATTCCATTTTAAGGAATGCAGTGCTTATAAACAACACCTTTAATTTTCAGTATCAGTAATTTTGTAAAACGATTCAATTGGTGCCTAAAGCATACCAAACTGGCTTTCAACAATATAATTTTAGTATGAATCAAATATCCTGACTTAGCTTCAAACAGTCAGTTTGGTCAGTTCTAAACGATCCATTGACTACATGATATTTTTTTTTGACATCTTAAATATAACATAGCCTATGAAATACCTCATAGAGCCTTCTTGTAAATCGACATTCAAGTTAAAAATGGGTTTCAGTGGGTCCACCTTTCAACGAAATCTCATTGTCAAACAAAAGCCCGCTGAACTGAGTAGAAATATTTGAAAACGGATTATTTATTTTAATAGTGATCATTTTCGCAATACTGTGTGCAAAATCACTTATGATGGGTTGCAGTTATGACAATTAGCTCCACTAATAATTAAAGAAATTTCAGTAATATTTATGTATGTACTTGTATGTTAAAAAGTTTGAAACTTCATTGCTAATTATTTATGCTAAATTTAGATTTGGATTTAAGACAATGGAACAGCTTGTCCAACTTTTCAATGAATTTGTAAGTCGAAATCGCAATTTCAATATGTTCCGCTGTTTTAATTTTTTTTTTTAATTGAATTAGCGTGCAGCCGCTGTAGATCTGCTAAAAATTTGAGTAGCATACTTTACCCGCATTATCTCAAACTGATTGGGAAAGACATGTCGAATTCTCGAGTAAATCCAGGGGGTACACGAAACAAAAAAAACGTAAATGTTCCACCTTTACATACTTTAGTCTTTATTGTTATATGAATTGAAAAAACGAACACTAAAAATTTACATTTACCGTAGTAAATGATTTACCCGAGAATTCGACCGCAGCCTACTTATTATAAAATATGGTCGTTCGGTTGTTACCCAAACGCCTTAGATGCTTTTCTATATTTCTTGTGCTTTGATCACAGATAATAGCTCTAACGACAGTCCCAACGGTTTCTTTTTGTTATTAATTCGTTTAGTTTTCCAGAAATGATACCTTCCTGTGAGACAAAACAGCTCAGTATAAACTTCTAATTCGACGAAATACAGACGATAATTTCTCCAATTAAACTTTTGCGTTCCAGGCCATAAAATATTTGATTCTTTCTTGATTTTGACCTTACATTAAGTAAAAATTTTCTAAACAATTTGGCTTTTTATTTATGCTTAAAATGACTATATAGATATGATCATTGATACAGGGATGGTTTATAATGCTTTAAACATTTTATTTTATTACGCTTAATTTTCTGGTCGTAATTTTTGCATTTTCCATGTAATAAAAAAATTTCCTTATTTTGATTCTATAATACTTTTAGAACAGTAAAACATTTTAGGCGATAAAACGACTCATTTTGTATATTTTTAATGGCATTTTCACACTGTGAGGAATGATGGAGTTCTTTTCATCATTGAAAATTGACTCAATATTTTTCTATGTTCGACCAAAGTTACAAGAGCTTTTATGGCGTTCTATGAAGTTAATGTCTCGCCTGAAATCTTAAAAATTACAAAATTCTAAAATTCCGATTATTCTTATCAATTCCCTTGAATCATTAAATTTTTTTAAAATGAAAAATTTTGGAAAACATGTAGGGATTGAACCTGATTGAAATGTTAGTCTTTCAACTAACTCAAAATAATTAAATAAATTAAAGTTTCCGAATTTATTGAATTTGAAATTCGAATAACATTGGAATTTTTGAAATTATTATATTTCTTAATAAACTTAATGGGTGCTAAAATTCAAATTAGTTTTATTTAAATTTTGTCAAAAAAACATGTTGTCAGACAAAGCAAACAACGCAGTGGTTAAAGCTGCGGCGGTTGGATCGGGAGGTACCGGGTTCGAATCTCTATAGGGGCGGGATGCAAAAGGGATTTTTCATCATCTGATTACGATCGATGATGAAGATGAACACATCTATGACCCCCTGTTGTGAGTGCAGAATCCATGGGCCGCGACCCACCTTTCATGTCAGGACTACAGGTTGGGATGAAGCAATGCAATGTGCAGGTGGTTTTCAAAGACGGATCTGTAGCCGCCCGTCCTCGATTTGGCTACTCCAGGCGTAAAGTAGGACGGTAAAAAAATAAATCAAGAAGAAACAAACAACAACAACATGTTGTCAGATGAATTAAAACCATTTTTTTTTATTTGGTAAAATAAGTACTTTCCTTGACCCAAATCGTTTTATGGTTGAAAATATCTTGGTTATATGTCAAATAGTGCATAAATAAAAGATTTTGAATAATGTTTATCTCCATCTATAATAATGTCCATCCAAATATGTCCATCTATAATATATCCAACTATAATAATGCTAACCTCCAACGTAAGGCGGTAATGAAAAGTGAAATAGATGGGCACTCATTTCCTAACGAAACAGAAAAGTATTGAAACAAACAGTTAATGACCTAAAAATGGATTTAAAGGCCGTTTATAGTTTGAGCTAAATTCCTTAATTTTCAATTGCTCCAGCATTCTGAAAATTTAGAAAATCTTATTAATTAAGCATTTTGACAGTTCACTTTTCAAATTATAAATTTTTATATTAAATTATATTCCATTCGTTTTAAAATTTCAGAACTAAAACATAAACTTGGATATTTAGAAAATTAGTATGGGTATCTACAGCAGGGAAATCATGCCGAATCTCCGATCATTCATGCCGAATTACTGCTTTTATTGCTTATTCGCAAAATGTAGTGCTAGTCCAGGAGCCAAGAAAACGGGAAACGAATTTTCATATTCCCCTGAAGACGGTAAAAAATATAAAAATGAAACTTGATAGAATCACAAAAACCAGATAGCTAAAATCAATTAACGTAACATCCATTAGTAAACACTTTAAACAAATTGGTGCTTTTCA
The DNA here is from genome assembly GCA_958295665.1 of Tipula vernalis. Lineage (NCBI taxonomy): Eukaryota > Metazoa > Arthropoda > Insecta > Diptera > Tipulidae > Tipula > Tipula vernalis. The sequence goes on along the minus strand of OY282558.1, from coordinate 355,206,047 downwards.
CAAAAACATACATTTTCATAATTTTCATTAATAGAACGATGAAAACTAAAAATCATTTAATACCCGTAAATGGCACTCTTTCTGAATTATATTCTATTATACATGCCGTTGCGATAGATCCATAGGCCAAAATCAATCTGGGAATTTTAGAAATTTTAGGGACTATATCTAATATCGTGACAATCGTGATTACTTCTAGAAACGAGCAGTGTTGTTCAATTACGCGTAAAAAATAATTTTTTACATACATTACGTAAAAAATTGTAAAATACGGTAAAAATTGTAATTAATGTAAAATATTGTAATAAATGTAAAAAATATTAAAAGTGATGCCATCTAAAAGAATTAAGAAATACTAGTACCACTCATATACTTAAACCACTCTAAAGATTTTCAATAGATTTTAACGAAAATTAAAATAATCAATAATCATTTAATCAAAATAAAAAAACACGAAATTTATAATTATTAATTAATTAAATTATCATAATGAATATTGCATATGTTCAACAAACCAACATGAATAATCAGTCACATTGATTAAACTAATTTCACCACTGTTGGACATATTCGTGTACAATTCAATTTTTATCATTTTTCAAATCAAAAATAAGATTCCTTTAATAGAAATATGCACATAAAATCATTGATTAATGATTTGATTAGTTAATTATATTCACGCTAGAATTTATCGCAATGCCATCTGTGGTTAGTTTTAGCAAAACAATCAAAAAATATTTTTAAGAGTGCAATTGCTGTTTACTAAACCCGCCGCAATTTTTGTGTATATTGACAGAAATTCGCCCGCTTCTGCTCAAAAGTATTTCGGATAATGTAAATTATTTCACAGAAATACTGGAATTATATTATGTTGGCCGCATGACATAACGATCTTGTGCAATTATACGATTGCAACTGTTTCGTGCATTTTTGCTTGATTTGGCCCACTGATATAAAGTACCTGGATGTAGCATCAGAAAATGTTAATACCAAATCAAGCAATATGAAATTGTAGAAGTTTTTAATAAGACCATCTCGCTCATTTTTATATACTCCTCTACGTCTAATGAGACACAAGTTGTATAGAACCGTACTCAAACAAATAGAATGTCAAAAATTATTCGAAAATAAATGTTTTAACATAAAACTTACATAAAACTTGAAAAATGTTTTTAAAATATTAACAATAGTTAATTAGTTTTAATTCTATCACGTTTTATTACCTATTTATAAAAAATATTAACATTATTTCTCAATAATTAACCCTTAATATTTTAAATACACACCTGGATGTATAAACAAAATGGCAAAAAATTTTCGAAATTAAATGTCACAACAATAAACAAAAATTTAATGATACGCAGTGTTTGTTTATTAGTTAATTAGTTTGTTATTTAAAAATAAGTGAAAAATATTAAATATTATATCGGGATACGTTATAAAATTGAAATTCGGTACACGCTATTTGTGGGCCAATATCAACTTGCATACTAAATTTCAATTCAGTCGGTTAAGAAACACGGGAAGTTGTAGAAGAAACGTTTATTTTCTCATACTAAACACTACGGGAATATACAGACAGCCGTATAATTGGAACGGCATACGTTATAGTATTGAAATTCAGTACACGCTATTTGTGGGCCAATATCAACTTGCATACTAAATTTCACTTCAATCGGTTAAGAAACACGGGCAGTTGTAGAAGAAACGTTTATTTCTCATACTAAACACTACGGGAATATATAGACAGCCGTATAATCAAAACGGGATACGTTATAATATTGTTATTCGGTACACGCTATTTGTGGGTCAATATCAACTTACATACTAAATTTCACTTCAATCGGTTAACAAACACGGGAAGTTGTAAAAGAAACGTTTTCTCCTACTAAACACTACGGGAATATATAGACAGCCGTTTAATCGGAACGGGATACGTTATAATATTGAAATTCGGTACACGCTATTTGTGGGTCAATATCAATTTGCATACTAAATTTCACTTCAATCGGTTAACAAACACGGGAAGTTGTAAAAGAAACGTTTTCTCCTACTAAACACTACGGGAATATATAGACAGCCGTATAATCGGAACGGTACACGTTATAATATTGAAATTCGGTACACGCTATTTGTGACCGAATTAATTTGTGCGATTGCTTTCAAAGAACCGTACCAAAAACCAACTGGTTACCGCAGTTATGATTGTATTTCGCAGCCCCTGCCATGATATTATTGTAACAAAGTTGAGCCTTGATAAAGAATGATGCGCGATCCAATTAAATTACTTATCGTTTTCGAGAACGTAGCTGTTAGAATACCAATTGCAAAATGGTGGCCATATATTTATAGGCATTAGGAATCGATTACTTCTGGCCAGCTCGCTTGGACTTGGAGTAGTTGCCGTAATTAATATCAACTGTGAATGCTATAGATAGATAGTTTTAATATTTTAGAAAATAAATTTTTTTGACAATCTAACATAATTGCGGTGGTGAAAGTTAAAAGTAAAACATACACAGTCAAATTTTATAAATCAAATAGTATGATACCTACGTGTGAGATGGCGCAGAATAAATTATAATTATTTGAACCATGTAATGAATTTCAATATTATAACGTATTCCGTTCCGATTATACGGCTGGCTATATATTCCCGTAGTGTTTAGTATGAGAAAATAAACGTTTCTTCTACAACTTCCCGTGTTTCTTAACCGATTGAAGTGAAATTTAGTATGCAAGTCTATATTGGCCCACAAATAGCGTGTACTGAATTTCAATATTATAACGTATCCCGTTCCGATTATACGGCTGTCTATATATTCCCGTAGTGTTTAGTGTGAGAAAACGTTTCTTCTACAACTTCCCGTGTTTGTTAACCGATTAAAGTGAAATTTAATATGCAAGTTTATATTGAGCCACAAATAGCGTGTACCGAATTTCAATATTATAACGTATCCCGTTCCGATTATACGGCTGGCTATATATTTCCGTAGTGTTTAGTATGAGAAAATAAACGTTCCTTCTACAACTTTTCTTCTATAACGGGATACGTTGTAAAATTGAAATTCGGTATACGTTATTTGTGGGCTAATATAAACTTGCATACTAAATTTCAATTCAATCTGTTAAGAAACACGGGAAGTTGTAGAAGAAACATTTATTTTCTCATACTAAACACTACGGGAATATACAGACAGCCGTATAATTGGAACGGGATACGTTATAATATTGAAATTCAGTACACGCTATTTGTGGGCTAATATCAACTTGCATACTAAATTCCACTTCAATCAGTTAACAAACAAGGGCAGTTGAAGAAACGGTTATTTTCTCATACTAAACACTACGGGAATATATAGACAGCCGTATAATCGGAACGGGATACGTTATAATATTGAAATTCGGTACACGCTATTTGGGACCGAATTAATTTGTGCGATTGCTTTCAAAGAACCGTACCAAAAACCAACTGGTTACCACAGTTATGATTGCATTTCGCTGCCCCTGCCATGATATTATTGTAACAAAGTTGAGCCTTGATAAAGAATGATGCGCGATCCAATTAAATTACTTATCGTTTTCGAGAACGTAGCTGTTAGAATACCAATTGCTAAATGGTGGCTATATATTTATAGGCATTAGGAATCGATTACTTCTGGCCAGCTCGCTTGGACTTGGAGTAGTTGCCGTAATTAATATCAACTGTGAATGCTATAGATAGATAGTTTTAATATTTTAGAAAATAATTTTTTTTGACAATCTAACATAATTGCGGTGGTGAAAGTTAAAAGTAAAACATACACAGTCAAATTTTATAAATCAAATAGTATGATACCTACGTGTGAGATGGCGCAGAATAAATTATAATTATTTGAACCATGTATGTAAATAGAGAAATTACTTTTTTAATAACATTTTCGAATACATACAATTTTAATAATAAAAAACAGAATAAATTATTCCGTTTTTTGTTAAATAAAATGCGTTTGGTCGGCATATTTTAAGCATTTTATCGAAAACACATAGTACAATCTACATTCACATTAATTTCGATAGATAGAGCTGTGAAATGGTTGTAATATAGACATAAAGTTTTTTAATTCTGCTCTTTTCATTTAAATGTCACATTTCGCACAGATGTCGCTAATTATTTACAATTTTTTACTTTGTAACGTAAAAAATTGCGGGTATAAAATACAATTATTTACACGTAAATAATAGTGTAAATTACGCAATGTAATTTACGTGCACAACACTGGAAACGAGTATTTAGGTTTAATTAATTCAATTTCATTGCGTTATTTAATAACAAAACTTCATTGAAACATTTTCCAAAAATCGTCAATTTCACTCAACGAAAATTCTCTCTTTTTCAGTCAATGCCACGATTCTATTCCAAAATAACAGGTCTCGATAAATGTTTTTGGTCCATTTTTTCGAGAAGTCAAATGAGAGTTACTTGTCCATCTTTAGCATTCTTTACAAATTAAAATTATCCATAACACTTTACCATTCTTAAAGGCATTAGAATGGAGAAATTTCTGGTATTCCAGTTTTTTGTACAGAAATCAGAATCATTTCAACAGAATTAAGTTAGTTTTTCGCATTAATTTTATAATTTCAGTCCTATTTTTTAATAGAAAATAGTAGAACAATTTTAAAAAATCGATTAATTGATTAATTTAGCCATGCCCAATTCCTAATGTTGCTTTCTCGGAAAGAAATAACAGTAAGTCATTCTGATGATATTAAATGGATTAGTGTTCCTACATTAGGGAATAGATGCTACTAATGAATTGCTCCTTTAGAGTTTATTTTGTTTATCTTGTTCTGTATCCTGCCACGTTGTTTTTTGGCAAGAGTGCTTTTATGTGTGCAAAACACCAATTTTTCGATGCAAGATTTTTGATTAGAAATGGAAATTATGAAGGTCATAGATTAAATTTTTGTGGTTTTTCTAATGAAAACCGGGTTTATTTTTATACTTTTTTAAGCGAAATATGAAAATTATTTCCCTACTTTCTTGGCCTCTAAAAGTGTTACGGCTAATGTGAATAGAGCGGCGAATGTGTACGTTCGCCGGTAAGTGTACATATTCGCCTGCTACTTTGGGTAATGTGAGATCAACCACATTTTAGACAACTATAGTTGTCTAATTTGTGGTTCAAAATACATTTACCTACTAAATTTAGATAATGTACACATTTTCCAGTTAACGTTGGTAAATGTGGATAAATTATTTAACGCAGATTATTTATGCTAGTGTACTTTTTGTAATTAAGAAAGAATTAAGGTGGGACTTTGCCGTTTCTAAACCGATTATGTTGAAATTTGACATGGGCGATGAAAAGCAGATAGAACAAAACCCACCCTTACAGTAGGTTCATACGTCCTAATTATCTGTCTTTTTATTGTGATATAAATAATTTAAAGGTTTCGTTCAACACAATGCCATCAGTAATTTTAATGCGGAATAGCCGATTTAAATTACACATAAGATTGGGCGCTTTGACGTCCGCCAACTACTGGCGACATGTTGAATAAATATTATGTTATTTTCTGAAAGCAACCGATTTATCGAAAATTTCATGTCAATGTGATAGATTGAATGTAATTTTTTCCATCTGTCTTCAAACCTTTTGTTAAATTTAAGTCAAGGGTGGGATTATGTATCTCTCGTATTACGAGTTACGAGTTTCGAGAATTCGAAATATGTTGATAAATTCTCCTTAAAAATAATCTTTTTAATCATTACGAGTTGTCTGCCGTACTTAAAAGGTTGTACGAGTAAAAAAACAACGAGTCGCAATTACAAGAATTTCTCTTAATTACGCACTTTCTCGTAACTCGAAACTCGTAATGCCGACATAATCGTACCCCAAATGATTGTGCTATTTCCATCTAGTTGAAAAAATTTAATTAAATCGTGTTGTAGTTCTTCAACTTCACACATATTTACACATGGATCGCAAGTTAGTGTACAATAATTTTTGTTTATATTGTTTTTATATGTAGGTAGTTTCATTAAGAACAGCTCTAATTTGTGAATTAATTTAATCTTGATATAACGTTGAAGATTTTATTAAAAATGTTTATTCATCTTTTTTTTTTAATAAAATAAACCGTTGACCTTTTAATAGAACGGGAAATTAGTTCATAAACCTTTCACCAGTTTCGTTAGCTGTGTACAAAATCGTTTTTTTACGTTTTTTTTATATGCAGTTTTGTTAAAAACAGCTATGTTAAAATTGCGATAAATTGAATAAAAAAAGCCACTATATGAAGTTTAAACTGATAATAATAATTTACAATAGATTAATACATGCGTTTAGAAAAGGAAATAAACCATACCCCTTTAGTATCAATGTCTATGTCAAATTTCATCAAAATCGGTCAAGAAACAGCGAAGTTCCATCTAAATTGGCCATAGTCCAGAGTTTTGTCCAAAAATCATTTAAGAATCTCAGAGTCCTAAATTTCATTATAATCGGCCAACAAACAGCGAAGTTCCATTTTAACTGGCCATATTCCAGAACTTTATCCAAAAATCATTAGAATCCTATTTCCATCGCTTGATCGGCCGTATTCCAGAACTTTGTCAAAAAATCATTTTAGAATCCCATCTCCACCGCCCATGTCAAATTTCATCGTAATCGGTCAAGAATTAGGCAATTTCCATCGAATTCCATATTCTTTTAAATTTAATAATGGTACGCTGGCATAAATTTAGTGTACAAATTTTTATATTTGGAGGAAAATGAAATTCACCAATGACCTATGGGAAATGTTCACATTCACCGGAAAATGTACCAAATATGAATATTTTGTTCGGACTGTTACCACTCACTTTGGGAAATATGTATATTTACCGGAAAATGTGACATTCTCCTATTTATATATTTCTATTTCTCCTATTTCCACATTATATGTAACATAAGCACTAATTAACATAAGCTTGTTGTATTGTTTTTCGAGGTTTGATTAAATTATTTTTTTTGTTGTTAAATTCGAAATGTATTGAACACATAACGGGTCTTGGATAATTCCGAATGTTCTTTGATTTCAGTAAAATTTTATATTTTCGTGGCCAGCACAGTTTTTTTCAATGTGTTTCCTAGCGAATTAATGTTACAGAGCGTATGTAGTGAACATTTATTAACACTTCAAGAGCGATTATTGATCAATCATATTGACAGATATCCCTTATCAACACCAGACCTCCCTCTGACAAAGAGATTTAAACAACCAAGATCACATTGGTTTATCAATAGTCGCTCTTGGAGCGCTCAGTCATACAACAGAGATAGGAGTAAATTACATTGTTTGAATTATTTTCGTTATTTCTTGAAGCACTAAGATATAAAGTGATAATCATGATGAGCGATCACGGTGATTGCTCAATACTGTCGCTTTGAGTTTCGCCACATAATTAGCAAACAGAATATGTAGAGATCTGAAAGCATCTGGTATATCTACTAAAAATTTCGTACGGCGTCGAGTTAGTTCAAATGCTGTATTAAATCAGTAAATTTGTGTGTCCAATGAAACAGGTTGGGTACGAAATCATGTTTTCCAAAATCTTCACTGTTATAAATTCTGGGAAATGAGGGTTTCGGTTACGAAACGAAAATAACCTAAAACATAAATTCTGGAAAATGGGGAATTTACTTCGGTGGACGTAGGAGCCGAGATCAGCAAACATGTCGCACTGCGTGCCGTACGTAGGAGCGGATTACATAGAATCTATTAATGACACGTATTAGTGATATTTGGATTATAATTTAACTTAGAATTGTAGAGGCTAACGGCTTCGGTAACTCCCTCCCTTGCTTAGTCCCCCTAGAGGCTTTTTGGGGAGTTTAATATTTAATAAATAAGTATAAATAAAAAAAAGATTTTAGAAAACAAAATATCGAGCCGCTCCCCAATGAAACAAGTACTCTATTACTTTTCAAAATCGCACAGGCCTATTAAACGCAAATGTTGTAAAAAAGTCCCTCTAATTTCTCTTAGCTTTGAGCTGACTAAACCGATTTGAACGTTTAGTCAGCTCAAAGCTTCCATTATTAGAGAAAGTTTTCTTTGGAAACTATATAATCCAAGTTACATAAGAAATAATATGTATTTAATACAGAAAACCACACAGATAGATATGTAATTATAATATATTATTACTGATTGTCTCAATGGAATCATGAAAACTGATCAAAACACAGAGAGTAATAATAATGTCAACAAATAACAGGAATAATAATTAGTATTACAATATGTATAACCATAAAATGTAGCTCTCCAAAACACCGGTGAACCCCTATGGAAAAAGCTTATGGCACATCTCTTAAAAAATAATTGATTTTAGTACTTATCAGATTGGTTGAATCAATACACGGTGGTGCCTTCCCCTTGATTGGAAAAGAATTAAAAAAATTCTCTCGTCAATAAAACCTTTTTAATTGATTCCTATGTGCCACACACACTACGCGTTCCTAGTAATTCTGTTAAATTAATATAACATCGCTGACAGCTTCTTCACTATTTTACCTCTGATAAATTTACTCATCGAGAACCCAGTTCACAAAAAATTTTATTTTCATGCATTCTTCCTTGACCCAAATTAAATCTAAGTTTCTTTCGTTGTATTTATTTTAATTGTGAAAGTTGTTCTGGCTGTAGTGAATGTTTTTGTAGACCATCATTTACGAAATTTTATTCTGTTGGTGAATGTTCGGTCTGGTTTTTGATTTGAACATATGCGGTTTCATATTATTGGTTATAGCGTAGTTTGGCCATTCATTCTGTAGATGCTTGTAATTTTACTCAAAATCTCATCATTTTGAGTTTACAATAAACTTCTTTTTATTTAAGGTTACTTCTTCAGGTATGTCACAATAATTAATGAAAATTGCATCCGTGGAAAGCAATCGGCATTCGTCAATAAAGAACTCTTTTGTTACCGCATATCTTATAATCGTTAGTCGATTAGATTGGAGGCCATCTGTGTATTCTCGCTGCTGCAACTGGGCAAAAGATTTTTATGGCTAAACAAATATTTTAGAAGTTCATGATCACTATAAATAATAAATTTGTTTCCAAACACGTATTTTTCAACATTTTTTACAGCGAAAATGATTGCTAGTGCTTCACTGCCCTGTGCTGTGTCATAGTGCCCTAAATCTAGATTACGATCCATTACAGAATTTTTTCACACATTATACTCAGTATTACACTCGTTGAAGACAAGTGTGGAATCAATTTTCCATGGTAAATTATAAACCTTAAAAATATCTTTCACATATTATGCCAGTTGTCGATAAGCTCCTTTAAAATCTAATACACACGCAATACGTCGAGTATCGGCCAGTGTAGTCCTATAGGAGATAGTGGTCATTAGTAAGCAACCGATTTACGTTAATTTTAAAATCACAGCGGATGCGTATTTTACCATTTGGCATTTCGACGACGACAATAGGCGAAGCCCAATCACTACATTTTACTGGTTTAATTATTCCAGTATTAACTAACGTCCGCAATGTTAGTTCCACTTGATTATGCAATCAAAAGGGTACTCTAAACGGTTTGCAAAATACAAAGCCGATCATTTTCACATAGTACCAAACCAAGTTCAAATCCTCAAATGGGTGAGGCATTTAAGGTATCGAAAACATTGGGTACCAACAATCTTACCTGTTTCTGTTACCTCATTATTAATTTGATTACTTCATTAGCTGAATAATTCATAAATGACATTTTCCAGTTAGGATAAATTGCTTAAATTATTTTAACCTCAAATTATATTTACACTTATTATATTGTACAACAACTGAAACCCACTTTTCGCTTACCGTAAGGTTATATCTACAAAAAGTTCTCATTTTATAAATGTTTATCGATTATCGTGAGACAGGCTCCTTTATCCACTTTCGATCGATAAAGAGATATCGTAAATTAATAAGTGCATGTTTAATGGTGGTACTATGTTGCCAATAAAAATTGCTACATTTTTGCTATCCAACTAAAATTCTAAACTATGGTTGTTAATTGACATTTTACTTTTAGTGCATCTTTTACTATGGTGCGACCGAATATCCCACAGTTAAAAGACATCATTCCAGCTGCCGGGCATTTGTTTAATGGGTGCTTATATGAGCAGAGATCACAATTTCGAACCCATTTATTACTAGAAACACTGTTTAATTTTTACTACGACAATTGTGTGGTGACACTGTACTATGATGTGTGCTTACATATCTACTGTTACTGTTGCCGGGTGATCTATTTCGATCAATTTTAAATTTATTTATTTAATTGATTATTAATTCCTTATTTAGTGCTATTGCTACCACTAAATCATAAGATTTCGTTTCACTTTCCTTTGCATTTAAGAAACTGTTTTGAATGTTTTCACTGAACAAACCTAATACAAAACAAATAACGAATAGCGCGATCCAAAAAGTTCCCAAAATTCGGTTCAGTTGCCACATTGAGCGAAACTTTTATATCCGTAAATAAATGTCCAGATCTATCCATAGGATTTTACACCTAGTAAGAACGTTGGTTTTAACTAACTATTTATAGGTTGAAATTTATTAATCGAAACGCTCCCTATTCCTTTACGTTTTTACCGAAGCCCTTACATTTCAGATAGCGCAGCTCATTATGGACTTGATATTTTTTTAGACGTCATTGAGCAGATTAACAGAACAATTTATTATTTTTATTTTCTCTAAAAACTGTGTAGCCCTTGGTACAATCACGAACGCAAAATGGGAACTGCTAAACGCCTAAAATCAATACTGCACTTAAGTTGGCGAGAAAACGACCATTATCAATGGTGGATAAAGCTTAAAACCAGCAGATTTAAATGGTAATAAGTCAAATCAGCCTGAAGGTGTTTCCCCAATATTGTTATTTGTTTAGCCGATCCGTCATTTGAGAAAGAATAACCCACTCCGAAAGAAAGCAATAAACTGAATGCTTCTCTATGTCGTTGATGATACTAATCAATAATCAATTTTTATCCGATGAAATATTTGGATTACAATATGGAAATTTCCTTTCCATCTTGTGTTTGGCATAATGCTTTGCTGTGTAACTGAAAAGACTCTCCTCTCCCAGGAATCACCTTTTCCTCTACTCTCCACCTAATTTCCCTAACCGAAGTAAAATATTCTTACCGAGATGAAGCCAAAGGTATGAGTTGAACGACCTGGACCTACTTACATACATTCTGGAACTAACTTACTCTATCACCGATCCTTAAATATGAAATTCTTTCAAGAATTCAGTCGACTGACTAATATTCTCTTAAGTTGATGTTCATAAAGCACTTTTTGCAACATTCTTATATCAATTATGATTTCTGGTACATACCGCACTAATGATTGCAATATCTGCGCAGTTGCGGAATTCCTGAAAGCACCTTACTTACTCTTAAGTTTAGTATTTGTGTTCTAACATATGTGTGGCATAGATGCAACAAGAGTATTTTGGGTCATACTAAACTAAAAGCATCACATTAAACTGGTTCAGCAAATTCTCATAAGCGAATCAATAATTTTAGCAACAATAAAGGTCAAATATTATACGAAAATGGTCTATATAGTACACATTTTTCAAACCCGTTCATAAACACTAATCGAAACTGCTCACACGATTTTTTATTAGAGATACCCATCTTAAATAATAATTAGTTCAATTATATTTTTCCACTATTGCTCCGTATACCATCCATAATTTATATAAAAAATATTAAAACAACAACTAAACGAAAGCTTCAAATATAATTTATGAGGTAGTATGTGTATTTGTATATGTCTATATATAAATCGTATACATTACATCCATATATTCGTTTAATAAATCAAAGAAACATAAATAATTTATAAACTAAAAGTTTCATCTATGTACAATGTACCATCCATAATGCTGGTATACTGTTGCCGCTTGGTACAATGTAATATAAATTTCACGTGAATTATTTATTATCAGACAATAATTTATGTAATAGATTTTTATTTTAATTCAATAGATCACCTTAATTTTCCATTTTCCCCCAATTTTTGTGTGCGCTCTACCAAGCCGATAAAAACAACCGGTTTATACGGAAAATGAAAATGCAACAAATATTGGACTATGATATATTATGTATGCATGGAAAAATGGGGGGATTATATACATATGTATGAATAAATTAAAATTTGGCGACTAAATTGTCATGGCCAAAAGTATATATTTAAGCTATTCAAGAACTTAACATCGATCATCCAGTTCATCGGTGTGCTATTTATAATTCCTATATGAAAGAGGTAAGTCAAAAAGTATAAATCAAAGCAGAGCAAAATCATTATTTGTATACGTTTCACCTATTTTTTGTTGTTCAATTTTTCCGATCCGGTAATTTTCATGGTTTTCTCTTACGTAGTTTCAACGATTATAAAATACAGATTAATTTTCTTCATTTTTAACTTCTTTTAGGCTTTCGGGTGGGTGGTTGTCAGACGGAAGTCAACCTTTCAGTTTGATTTTTTGTTCTTTTGTTTATTTTACTATTTGTAGCTTTCCTTTCTGTATCGTTTTTTTTTTTGGAATGAATTTGTGAAATTGTATTAAAGAAGAAACCCTAAAGAATTTTTTTCTGTTTGCTGTTGATGTGTTTCTGCTGCTTGATAGGAAATGAATGGTGGATAGACATTTTCTTTTTGTGCAAAGAAAAGTAATTTAATTGTATTTGTACAGCTGTACAACTATAGGTACAAGACTATATTAAAATGTTTTATTATAAGGCCCACATGTTTCATTCAGTTGAGCTATTTCATTAAATTTTACATTTTCGGATGAGTAACTTTTACAGTTTACGTTAGGGAAATTGACTTACTGTACAATAGGCTTAGAAATACTTTAGTAATGTGACAATAAATTTCTATACACGAGTATTTATTATGAAATCAGAAGCACCTGTACTCTAATTTTAATTTAAGAGTATGTACCTTGTTATGATATATCTTTGTTTAAAGTTACAGCACTTGGTATTATCAAGAAAATAAATTATAATTCATCAAACTCTCAGCTTTTATCCAGACGCTTGCTTTATTAACAAATGTTGTGATAGCACCACAAATGATTTAAATACCTTGCTAGTACCATTAACCATTTTCACGTCGTCATTTTTCCTTCCACGTCATTTTATATGCAAAATTACGTTCAGGTGAACTCCAACCATTTCGACCACTGCTGAACTCAGAGGAAACTATTAACGGACTAACGCCTACATCTGTTGTACAAACAAAGAGGAAAGTCGATATGACCATTTATTCACCAAATTTATTAACAACGAAATAAATCACTTTTCAAAAGCAAATTAATCTGATCCAGAATTCTTCAAATCATGCGGTTATCAAAGCCAGTTGTATACAGTTCCACAAAGTTGCTGCCAATATTCAGTTGAGCTTGTGGTGTAACAACCCCCCAATATGGAGCTAATTAAAATTACAGAAAAGTAGAGTCGATTCAATCAAATTGATATCACTACCTTCAATCACTAAACAAAGTCCGTCAAATTATGTACATAATCTCTATAATTGAGACAAACAAAATCCATCCAAAAAATTTCGTAAACCAGGGTCTAAACTAAGCAGTTGCTCCGGTTAAACCACAAATAAGAGAAATAAGAATAGACTTAGAAGCGCAGGAATGAAATCAGTACCACAACCCCAAAAATTGATGGGAGGTATGAAGTTTTTACTATGCTAAGGCATACCATATATCATTTATTAAAAGTTTCCGGCCTAAAGTAAATAAACGCAAAATAAAGGAGGAGCTCAAGACACTGTAATCTTTGAAACAAAAAGGACTGGTAGTGACTGGTATGGATAAAGATGACTGTGATTAGAGAGTTTTGAACATGCTCCATATACCGAGCTCTCAAGAAGACTGGTATGACCATATCAATCTTATGTGGGAAAACTCTTTCCTACATTGCAGCAATTGTTGCGCTATACTTAACCTATCCGCATTGGTTAATTCATTGTTAATGCACTAAATGGGCGGGGGGAGGGGCAGGTTTTAAAATGATTAATAGCGGATGACAATAAAATACGGAGACTTAATAAATTCCAAATATTATTATTTATTTAATAGAAAAATAAAAATTTTTCAAAATAGCCTTCATGGGCATCAATAAATAACTTTAAAAGTTTACAAAAAAATTATCAGCAGCAATTTGAAACATTTCTAAATGATTCCAAATATTTATGTGGTAATGCGTAGGATTTATTCTCCAAGTATACACAAACCAAATAGTGGAGAGGATTTAAATCTGGAGAATACAGTGCCATTGCCTAATGTCGATAATTGATAAATTTGAGCATTGAGCATGCAGTAGCTTTCGCACAGCAATACATCCAACCAAACCGTAACAGGGAGGTGTTTTTGATGAAATACGGTCATTTTGACGATTTTGGTATTATTCAATTGTGAACAGATTCTTATCGGGGGAAAAAAATTGTTGGTGCTTTGTCCCCGAACCGCTTCAGGAACACTTTGCATCTTTAAAGTGTAATGAAGATGGGTACTTTGGAGATTATACAGACAGCCGTCAAGGTTTTTTTTAGCTATTTTTCGAACTATTTCGCGGATTACTTGAAGGCTCTTCAGGAATCCGACTTTTGACGATGTTGCGGAGCTGTAAAGAAACTATTACTTTTAAAATGTTTACACTGTTATGAAATGTTCAATTAACCGTTGAAATCCTAGTAAAGAAATTTATATTTTCAGAAATTGGAGTTAACTTTTGCGATACCGATACCGGTGTCAATATTCCCAGCGTAGATATTCTTACGGAATACGTTAAGGACAGAAAAAGCCATTTCCAAAGTAAATTCTGGTTGTATCAGAAAATACCGAAAAACTGTGTATTTTTAATTTTTCATTTCCAAAGGACATTTCAAACACTATGATAGTTAAAGATTTAAGCCTGATTTAAATCGTGACGGTTTATAATTAAACTTAAATCGGTTAAGTTGTGACGGACAATTAACGTGAAATTAAACTTGGAAAGTATATCGGTTACGTCGAATTTTTTCCCTAAGTAACTGCATATTCATTATTTATTATTTGCTCTAGTGTGAATAATTAAATTTTTAATCAACATGACGGTTCCAGATTGACTCGGACTGATTTTATTTATTTATCTCGACGATGTAAGCTGTGTGATAGCTGTTGCTTTTACAAAAAAAAAAATTATCCAGTAGCGTTTTAATTACTAGGCGACTGCGTACTAGCATAGAACTTAACACTGTAATCATAGGACCCACAGATATACAGTATTTTTAATGTTTTTCAAAAAAAAAATTAATTGGTTTAATTTCTGAAAATTTTATCCATGGAATTAGTGCCGAAATCGAAAAATTCTTATTTTGAGCGCTTACAGTTATTGGAAGAAACCAAAATTTGTACACTCCAGCATATTGAGATTTTTTCTATTTTACGTGAATGCAACGAAACACGGCAAACTCAATTTGTAAATAAACTTTTAATTACTTTATACAATTGAACTTTAATATTTTGCTATAAAATTGATGCCGAATTAGCCTGTCCAGAGCCAAAAATACAAGGGAGGCTCAGGATTGGGACTCCTATAAGGAGAAACTCGGAATTTATAAGAAAGAATTAAGAAAGGCACAAAGGAGGTCTTGGAGAATCTTCTGTGATAATATGGAAGAGGTATCTGAAACCTCCCGCCTTAGGAAGATTCTTTCCAAAAGTACATCTAGTCCTAGTTTTTTGATAAAACCGGACAGATCTTGGACAGCTTCTAGTGGAGAATCTCTGGAGCTTCTCTTCGAGACACACTTCCCAGGGAGCTTTGAAGACCTGTTGGTGCGTAGCAATCATCAGGAATCACTGTCAGTAACCACAGAGGATATCGTAACCAGAAAACGGATCCTATGGGCACTGAGGGGTTTTAAACCATTTAAATCGGCTGGTCCGGATCAAATTATACCAGTGGAACTTCAAAACAACTCAGTAATTATTCTTCCCTACCTGGAAGCTATATTCAAAGGGTGTTTGAAGCTGGGCTATATTCCTAGGTACTGGACGGAGGTCAATGTGGTGTTCATACCGAAAGCGGGGAAAAGCTCACATGTCTATCCTAAGGACCTAAGACCAATAACTCTATCATCCTTTCTTTTGAAAACCTTGGAAAGGCTGCTGGATGTATACATCAGAGATAAAATAGGTGCCAGGAAGTGGGCATCGTCTCAGCATGCGTACACAAAGGGTAGATCTGTGGACACTGCTCTGCACGCCTTGGTGTCTACGATTGAGAAATCAATTAATTCGAAGGAATTCTGTTTGGGGCCTTCCTGGATATAGAAGGCGCCTTTAATAATGTGAAAGCGGAGGCAATCAAGGAGGAATTGTCATTTTTGGAGGTGGACGTTCCTCTGATAGGGTTAAACAATTATATGCTGGGAAGCAGGATTGTTAGCTCGAAGTTGGGGGACTCCATCTTCAAGAGGCGAGTAACTAGGGGAACTCCGCAGGGGGGGGGAGTTCTGTGTACTCTTCTCTGGAATATAGTGGTAAACGGGTTACTACTTGAATTGGAGAGAGAGGGTATTGAAGTTATCGCGTACGCAGATGACGTAGCTTTAGCTGTTACCGGGAAATTCCTGGGCACGATTGTAGACGTAATGCAGAATGCGCTTACCATCGTTACGAAATGGGCTGGCAAATGTGGACTTGATATTAACCCGTCCAAGACAGGGCTGGTACTCTTTACTAAGAAATACAAAATCCCGGTAGTTGTCCCTCTTACCTTAAATGGCACGAGACTTGCTTTTACTGATAGAGCTAGATATCTGGGCATTATCTTGGACAGTAAGCTTAGTTGGAAGCTTAACATGTTGGAGAGAATAAACAAAGCTACTATTGCTTTGTACTCCTGTAGGAATGCCATTGGTCATAGATAGGGTCTGAAGCCGGAGCTGGTACACTGGCTCTACACCGCCGTAGTGAGACCTGTACTCATGTACGGGGTGGGTGTTTGGTGGCCAGCTCTGGACAAGGTAACTTACAAAAGTAAGATTGAGAGAGTGCAAAGAACGGCCTACATGCTTGTTAGCGGGGCATTGAGGTCGACACCGATAAGTGCCTTAAAGGTTATGTTGCACCTTCTTCCGGTCGACATTTTTGGCAAACAGTAGAGGTGTCTTAGTATAGGACACTCTACTATTGTCAGATCGTTGAAGGATGAGCTGGCGAATCTTGACTACATTAAACCTACTCTACGCTTCGAGAAGCGATTTCGGACCTCCTTCCCTTCAAGGGAATACTGGAGGAATAGACCGTTATCGGAAACCACAGCTTTGCAATTCTTCACAGATGGCTCCAAGCTAGACGGCAAAGTAGGAGCTGGAGTATTCTGTGACAAATTAAATGTAAATATTTCTATTTGTCTCCCTGATTACTGCAGCGTGTACCAAGCTGAAGTCGTAGCGTTTGAGCAGGTCTTTACGTGGTTGAAGCATAATGTGTTATTCTCAGACGATATCACAATCTATGTGGACAGTCAAGCGGCGATCCGGTCGTTAGAATCGGTGTCTTTGGCGTCACGGGTGGCGTTGAGTTGTCACTCATCTCTAAATGAGAAGGGTGAGCATTTCAACATCCAGGTAGTCTGGGTCCCAGGTCACTCGGGCGTCATAAGGAACTGCAGGGCAGATGAACTTGCTAGGCATGGTACGACTCTCCAGCTGCAACTGGAAAGGGCAAGTCTGGGGAGGCCTATTACAGAACTGAGACAAGCACTTGGGATGCAGGCGCTATCCTCAGCGAGGGGAAAGGTGGTCTAACACCCTCACCTGTAGAGTTGCAAGACAAGTTTGGCCAAAGCTGGACTTGAGGCGCACTAGGGCATTAATATCCTTACGCAGACGTGAATTAAGGACGGTCGTAGGAATTCTCACGGGACACTGCCTTTTTGGAGAACATGCAAGAAGGCTGGGTCTGGAGGCTAATGACTTCTGCAGAAGCTGCTTGGACGAAGAGGAGGAAGAGACGTTGGTCCACTTTCTTTGCTCGTGTCCAGCTTTGGCTCTCAGAAGGCACAAACACTTAGGTAAGTTCAGGATGAACTGCCTCTCGGATCTCAAAAACATTAAAGTGCGGGACGTCTTACGCTACATAAGTAGCTCGAAATGGTTCCAATAGGGGTAAAAGGGGATACATCCTGTGGTATCACAATGGACCGTCACCGGTCTAAGTGTGCATAAGCAGCCACTCCAACCTAACCTAACCGAACCCTAGCCTGTCCTGCCGCTCAAATATTAAACATTGCTGTAAAATGGAACATTTAGTACAAAATAAATCATACTTTTTGCTAAAAAATTAACAGATTTTTCAAGTAAATCATTCTGTGCTTTAGTTGACACCTGTACCGATGATAATAATTATTCTCGTATTAGTACTTAACATTTAAGTTAAACCTTATACTAACTTTTAATAATTCATCTATAGAAAATAACAGGAACACTCTCGCATTTGTTCTCTTACCATACATTTTTCGTTATACGGGAACTACCAAACATAAACTACAATCCAAAAAAGCTTTAAAATAACGAAAATTGTGAGTGAAGAAAATTTTCTTGCTTACTTTAAGGTAAATTAACCAAACCTGAATGAGGTAGCTATGCATTTTTCCATTTAATTTTTTTGTTTGATGGAACATTCAAAAAGCAGAAGATTTCGAGAAAAAGCTATAAGTTAAGAGGAAAGGGTTACAGCCAAAAAATGTTGTAATTATTGGGGATATAACATCGCAACTAATAGCGTATGTCACGCTAACGTCCAATAAATTTTAAGATGTTTCAGCTATTTTAAGGTTAATTTTTTCAGAAACAGAACATTTGATATTTAGACAGCTAAAATATCAAGAAATTCTTATAAATTGTCAAGTTTACCTTAAATTTAACGAAAAAAAAATTTGAATATCCCAATGACAATAGTATACAATTAATTACCAATCAGTCCCTAACTAAAATTTTGAGTTTGGATCAATTATTTTCGGTGTTAATCTCCAAAATTTAGATTTTGTAACAAATAAACAGATATCTTGAATGTGTTCTTTCGAATGAATTCACAATATTTAACATCGTACAAACGGCTTTTTGGAAGAATAAGTTAGAATGTGAAATCCATTTAACCTTAAGGATGTTTTATACTTACCCTTAACGATTTATTTTCATTATTTCGAGCCGTTGAATCCAATAGGCTCTCAGTCACCAGAATGATATTTAAATTGGGAGCAGTTTATGTAAAATTATTGGTACCTTTTGATAATTTGGCGCCAAATCTGTCAAGCATATCTTCTGGTCAATGATTTTTTTTTCTCAAGATAATCAAAAATTTTGAAATTCAAAAATATTTAAACCATTGATCGATCAATTATAGATTAATTGCAAACTGATGGAATAAAACTTAAATACACACATTATAATTGTGTTATTGCAGGAGACAATTTGAGCGTTAATTTTATATTAGGTTTCACAGACTCTTTTAATAGAAATTTTTTCGGTCGCATATGTAAAATTCCGAAAATTGAAATGCATTTGAATAATTTATTTGAAAAGGGTCTAAAAGAAAATTTAATTTGTAATAGCAAGAATGATTTTAACGTAACACAAAATTGCAGTTTGGACTGTCTCCATGACTTTTATAAGGTGTTCTGAACAATTTAATTAGAGCAAACCTTCAAATGTACCAAAGCTTAAAAGCAAATAAAGTTCGCATCTTTGGCTTCTAAATGTATGTACTTTCCTTTATTGATTTAAGACAAAATTACAAATTTCAGCTAGGATTGGACACTTGTAATTATTTTAAGAGAAGTTATTCCGATTGCTTTTAGTAAATACGTCAAAACCAATTATTAAAAAATTGTTGTTTTTGAATTAAATTATCCGTAAATAAATCAATCGAATAGAAATTTAAAGCCGAATTTTCATTTAATTTTACACAATGAAAGAATATTCGAAGGCCCAATTTCGGCTTTGAGCTCTATTCGATTTGAATCCAGCAATCAAATACTTAAAAAAAACACTGTTTTTATTTAATAATCGCATACACATTCTACAAGGTATAGTTTTGAAATATTTAGAACTAAACGACGTGTTGCTTAGTATTGGAACTCATTTAGGAGCTGATCAAATTTTTGATCTTCTTCATTTCGTAATAAGTTATAAGAAGAATTAAGTTTTATGCCTTCAATGAATTGTTTAAACGGAAATGGGAATGAATATATTATTTGGAATAAATAGCAAATTAACGCAAACATTAATTTAATTTACTATTTTTAATTTAGAAATAGTCAATAATTTTATTTTTATCACTTTACTATATTTTTGTTAATTACTAAATATTAGAAATACGTAAAACCAAACCTATTTATGATAATGTTACTTATTAAAATGACGCCCTCACAATAATGTCTCTGATAACGTAGGATTAGGTAATGCAAACGACGCTAGTTTTTAAAACGGTTATTTTACTTTCAAATTTAATTAACTGAGAGCATACAAGAATTGATATGTTATTTAAAAATCTAAGTTTTGAGGTTATTGCAATCGTATATTGTTTATCAGAACTTCATCGTACATATTTCAGGATAATATGAAAAACAAATAGCATATATTTAAACATGAAAATCAAGAAGTTTTTAAAACCGAAGAATTGTAGCTGGACGAATTCGAAATCATTACAACCTCGCCTTATTTGTGCGTGTTGGAATTATTTGTTGCCGAAATTTAATATTCGTAATATTCGATATTGGAAAAACGATTTTTTTGTAGACATGATAACTCCCCAAATTTTTTGTAACGTATATAGATAAAAAATAGTCGTTTAAAAATAGTCTCTGTTCTTTTATATCGCCTGGTACTAATAAGTACTTGCACATATGCTGTAATTTAATAATAAATTTAAATTCTCTAAGATATGATTTTTAGTCCATTTTGGGCTAAATGGAAGGAACGGACAGGTATCAACCCAAAACGTGTAAATTCATAAAAATCCCGTAGTACTTACTTTCCAGATTTCTTAAAAAATCGATAAATACAAATAAAAATTTTTATAAACAAAAATAGAAAACAGGCAAGCAGAAGTATATCTGTTTAATGCCCGGTATCATACAAAACATATCAGTAGTTTAGCTTGATTTAACTGACCGTTAGTAAAAAGAGCGTTTCACAACAATTAACAGTCGGTTAAACCTTCAGTTAAATGTAACTATGCAAAATTGGGTAGATAACTATTTAACGATATCGTATATCGTATTTTATTTTATTCATTCCACAGAAAGAACAGAAAGAATAGAATATTGATCACGTAACCTCGTAAAATTTCGTACGTAATGTAATAAAACAACGGATTGGAATAAATGGAATACATTTTCCATAGCATGATTTTTTTTTTTTATTTTTAAAATTAGGAAACAAATTAAGTTTAATAAATAAATAATTTCATTATAATTAAATGAAGTTGCAAATATTTTGTGTGTGAAAACACATAATGTAATATTAATTTTAATTGATATTTCTTAAAAAATATAACCTGGGACTTTTTATATCCGCCCAGCTCTACGCCTTTATTCCACCTTTGGATGTAGTACAGAAACATTCTGAATATTCCGAATAAAGATAAAAAAATGGACAAAGGAAGGAAATAGAAGGAATGGAATGAATAAAAGAACGATTTACGTCACTTTCGGAATATCCGGAATATTCAGAATCAATAAAAGAAAACACCCTATATTGAAGTCAATTGTAGGAAGGCCGATTTTCAGGATTGATATCCCCTCAATGTCACAAAGCAATTCGAAACATTAAAACCGATATACAAAAATCTCTTTGCAATCAATGTTATTTGCAAAGTGATTATCATTCCTGTACAATAAACATTTAGCAAATTACACAAGAAGACAGCGATTTTGGTCGCAATTTGAGGATTGAGTTGAGTATTAACGGAAGGCAAAAGTATTGGTAAATTGTATTGGTGTCCAAAGAATAGAGAAAAACAGAGAATAAACATTTGAAATATAAAAAAAAAAAAATTCAGTGTCATCTCATGCGTACGAAAGGTTGTACATATTTGTATTTCCAGTAATTTTTTGCAAAATTTAAAACTAATAAAATTGTTACTTGAATAATGATTTAAAGATAAATAAATATTAATTAAAAAAGGCAAATAAGTCAGAAAAATATTTATAAACTATAATTTTATTAATAATTTTAAGTTAGAAAAATTACACGACGTACATATACTTCCTTGCCTGCGCTTGGGTCAACATTAAAGGTAAAATCACTAATTTACTTCTTATATTTTTCACATTATCCCTCTTATCCCTCACATTATCCCTCTTATCTTATAACAAAAAAACCTTATGCCATGTTATATTAAACAGTGTCTAATGGGCGTTTTTTTAAGTTTTTTGTTTAACATGATGCAAATAAGAGAGATAAAATGACACGAAAAAGAGGGATATAAAATATAATGTGGAAAAAATAAGAAGTAAATTAGTTATTTTGGCTTAGGGTTAATTCAAGCACAGGAAAGGGTGGATGTACGTCGTGTGATTTTTCATCATTTTAAATTATTAATAAAATTATAGTTTATAAATATTTATCTGACTTATTTTCTATTTTTAGTTAATATTTATTTATCTTTAAATCATTATTTAATTAACAATTTTATTAGTTTTAAATTTTGCAGAAAATTACTGGAAATAAAAATATGTACAACATTCCTTTCGTGCGCATGAGATAACACTGAATTGTTTTTTTTTTATTTTTCAAATGTTTATTCTCACATAACTCAAAAAAAAAAAAAAAAAAAAAAAATGTGGTCGACGAAGAATGTAAAAATTAAAAACCATTTATTTATGCTGCTTTTTGTTTTTTATATTGAAGATCACCACGAGCAATTGATTGCGTATATTGTTTTGGATTTTTGGTAACGAAGTAAAATGAATGTCTCGTTTACAACAACAATAGAAAGAAAAACATGAATTCCTCATGTTAAAAGGTAGGGAAAAATAACTCAAGGCGAGCGGAAGCAACAAAAAAGTTTAACCGATTTCACCCGCTTAGCTTATTTTTGATACTTACCATCATGAGAAAACACACTAATACAATAAAAATATTTGGCGGCACACAATAGCAAAATATATATTATACGCCGTGTACATATACAAAATTCTCAATCCTCAATCCTCATTTTGCGACCAAAACCGATACCCAGATATAAATTCTGACATTTTGAAACCACAACAGATTTAAATTCTGACATTTTATTAGTCACATTTTTCTGCCAACACAATTTTTGGAAATAAATTTTCGACTAATGCGTTACAAACGCGACGTACTGTGGTGCAAACAGTTCCCTTTATAACGCCGTTCATGGTAGCCACACCATGATATTGGCATCCATTGACAAGCCAATGAAGGCACAGTAATAATTGTTGTTATGGTGGTTTTCTGTTTAATTATGTCTCCGATATTTTGTAAAATAAATTCCGCTTGCTGATAATTTATACGGAACGATTCTTAAAAAGAAAATTCGTTGGGTGTACTAAAATGTATCCTCTTATGAGACTTCTTTTTATTTATTACATCGTTTCCGCGAATAATAACTCACCTTGAATCATTTTGACGACCAAAGGTATACGTTTTACAAGTATCGACTAAACTTATCACAAAATGCGATGCAATTATTTAGCAAAAAACATGAATAAATATCAAACAACTGAACAATAAAAACCCAATAACTGTTTGGTTTTATATTATAATTGCAGTCACTTAGCACTTATCACTTTGCACTTTACATTTTTCAGTAACAGTTTGCACGATCGAAATTGTAAGGTTATTTGCGTTTATTTTAAAAAATCTTTATTATTCTAATAATTTATTATTTATGTATATAAATGTTATTTCGTAAAATTACCAACCATAAGTGATTATTTCTTTACTAATCATTAATATAAGAGCAATAGCAACGAAGTTATATTTGTAAAGTTTTTATGACTAGTTAAATTCTTAGCACTTAGCAAAATTTTGCATTTTGGTTAAATAGGCCCTAATAGGCCGCAATAGGTCTGCGTTTTTCCCCAATGAGATAATAGTAGTTTCTGCTCTTTCAGCACTGCTATCTCCATTTCGTGCCACTCGCATCCCATTTTCATTAATTCTTCTTCAAATTGGCAAATTCTACTAATTTTTTTATTTGTTGTCAAATAACTGTCAACTCTGCATATATTCCTCGTACAGCTGGTCGTTTTCTTCGATTGTGCTGAGTGGGGCTTTTATAAGTAAAATTATTTTCATTCGATGGTGCAATTGATGCAGAAGAATACGGATGTTCTTCCAGAAATTAAATTTCGTAATCTTCTTGAATCTCTGGATGCTCGTTAGATTGCTGCTCATCTCTATCGATAGCAGAATCATTTAAATCACCCAAAATACGCGTTTCGTCGTAGAACTAAATAAATAAAAATATAATAACTATCAAAATAATGGTGTAACATTATTAAACCATAATTGGAAATTGGAAAAATAGTACCAGTAAGTTGTTGTTGTTATCAGCACTGTCGTCAAACCTATTTACAAGAGGCGTGATTGTGAACGGCTTCAAAACCTCAAGCATTTTATTGCTTACTTCAGAAATTTCCGAATTTTTTGTTACCCTCCAGTCATGAAAGTGGCAACCTTTAAATAATAATTAAAATTGTATGCATTAACTATTAATTAACTTAAATAAATAAAGATATTTCTGTATCGGCGGATTTTTATTTTTTTTCGTTTTTTTTCAATTGTCCATATAAGGATCTAAGCTGTTGCGCATTCCTGTAGGTTCTCAAGCTTTGGGCATTAAAATGAATACTTAATCCTTCCCATTAATCATTTTTTTTTTTTTTGATGTTATTTTGTCCGTTTTTTTGCACTCGACAATGTGACGGTATTGCTTTATCATTTCTAATAGAAATGTTTTTGTAAATAAAATTTAATAAAATAATTTTAAACAAACCAATGATATAAAATTACGATTAGCATCACTTTATTACTTACCGTTTTTTGATATAAAGCTCATATTTATGGAGTAAAATTTTATTATATCGACAATATCGACTTGTTTGTTAACTAACCATGGAAATTTTTTTGTAAAACGAAATGTAATTTCAACCGGAGTTTAGACTTATCAATCAGATTGCTATTAAACGGTTAAAGACTGATTTACATTCAAAAAATTTCGCAGATGCAGATGTCAAATCAAAAATTCGTTTTTTTTACACATAAAAAGTAAATTTAAATATAAAATGTCATAAACCAATGCAAATGATTAATTTTTTTATTTATGTAACCTTATTATAGTTATTTATTCACGCATCGACAATTTTCGAACCTATTACAGAAAAAAG
Source organism: Tipula vernalis (assembly GCA_958295665.1). Lineage (NCBI taxonomy): Eukaryota > Metazoa > Arthropoda > Insecta > Diptera > Tipulidae > Tipula > Tipula vernalis. The sequence goes on along the minus strand of OY282558.1, from coordinate 355,180,579 downwards.
ATAGAACTCGACATCTGCAAAAAAAAGCAGACGAGGTTTTTTGGGTTTGTTTCTCGGGTTTCAATTGACTGTTTTAAGCAGATGATTATTTTTTCTCATTTTGTCTTTGTACTTTTTTCTATGTTGTGTTTCAATTTTTTTGCAGACGTCGATTGTCGTTGAATGTAAATCAGTCTTAACTCGTTTTGTGTGTAACCGGGCATAAGACTTCTTTAAACACAATCACTAATTAGTAGAACTATAAAATCTTTGATGTATTGTTAAATAATTAAGAATAACTTTATTTTATTTTAAAAGATTTTATTTTAATTTATTTTATTAAATTATATTTAATTTAACAATATCAAGCACCGACTTGTGGAAATGGCTGTTCGGTACCACTTACTTTTTCGGAATCTAGTCTATATTATTTTTGTATATGGAAATAAATTTATTGATTTATGCATAATAATTCCGAGTTCAACAATTCTACGGAATGCGTTATATTGCTACATACCATATGAATAAGCAATATTCACACGGTATGTAAGTGGGTCGAACGACATTGACCATGCCTTTACTTACTCGCATGAATGCAATTTCATTAAACATTTGACCCATTTTATTTCCATACTAACAATATGAGTAAGTAATTAATGAATGACAACGATGTCATATGACACCTTGTTGCATCATTGTGAAACAATTTTAAACTACATTCGTATACAATTTAATGTCCCGTACGTAACTATGACTAATGATTTTAAATAACTACAGATATCATGTTTAGTGAATATTAAGATAAACGATTTTTATGTTAAATATGGGACAAACCAATCAATAAACTTTTAAATTAATTTAGAATAAATAAAAGCAGAAGAAAAACTTCTGAGTCGTTTTATAGATTACAAACAAAATCATTTACGGCCACATTAAAAGCAAATCACGTCAAACATTCCGGAATTAAGCTAAACAAATGCATCTACTTTAAAATATTTCCCACTAACCCCTAATTCCATTTTATTTACCAAACACCGCTTGCCACGAATTCATAAATCAACATTAAAATAAATAAATTTTCAACTTTAAGATAAATACATTATTTTATTAATTATTTAAACTTTTTTGGTCTTCTATATATTTAAACAAATACGTTTTATCGAAACAAAGCAAAAAATGTTTAACACAAAAAAAAAAAAAAAACAACAAACCGAAGTAAAATACCAAACTTATAACAATAAAAAAAACTTTTTAATTTTTAGTACAGAAAATATGTACTATGCTGAGCTCATCAAGAAATGTATGTATGAAAAAAATTTTAAATTTTTTTCAAAACCAAACGAAGAAAACAGTATCTTTTGTTCTGCGGTTTTAGACAATAGATAAATTTTATTGTAAAATAATAAACATAAAAAATTGGATTTCTTAGAGGCTAACAAAATTTTTTTTTTTTTAATTAAATATTTTTTAAACAAGAAAATTTTAGTTTGTTACAAGTTAATAAAAGTCTGGCAATAAAGTACGAAAAAAAACCGAAGGAAAGCAGCTTGTGGGAGGGATGGTATAAAATATGTATGGTAAAATACATAAAAGGCTGAGAAGAAAATGCTGTATCATTTGGTCCATTTTTATATTCTTCCTTATTATGTTTTCGTGATTTTTATTTTTTATTTTTTTTATTCGGCTGTGATTTGTAATATGGTTTTAGCTCACAAATATATGGTTGCCAACGAAAGTATGTAAATATTTTAGTTTATGGATTTGAGATAAAATAAATTTACGATAAAATGTTTTAGATCTTATTGGGGTGGAGTATAATGTAAAAAAGTTTAATTGTAAAAGTTATACAGATTGCCAAGTAAAATAAAATTATTTTTTAAGAAAGCTTATTTAACATTTGTAAGCTCGCTAATAGTTTTAATTTATTTCGGTAAATTTTAAGTGTCTGTGCGAATTTAAATGTAATATCCAGACAAATAAAATATGCTAAACTTTCATCTCGAACATAATAGCAACGGTTTTTAGTAGCATTTTCTATATTACGAGACTAAAACTAATTAGTATACATAGCACTTAGAGAGCTGAATATATCATCTTCACCGTATACTTTATAATATCACAAATTGATTTTCTTTGTTATTGTTTTATGTATAGCTCTTGTTCCTGTGTTGATGTCTTACGAACAACAAGTAGAAGAACAGAGGAAACGAACGTTATGAAAAACTTATTATTTCTTACACGTAAAACTTTAATGTAATGATAATTTTAATAAATAATAAATCATTAAGTTTATTTTTGTTGTTGCTGGTGTACGAGCTTGTCATTATTCCTGTCTTAAGAATAATATGTTTTCTTTGCTGATGGTACGTACATACATATAAGAGACATATAGGAGAAGATAGGAAATGTATGATGTCGATAAAATAAGTAATAATTGAAGATCAATATTCTTGAATAAAAAATGTGTAGTGAATAACTCGAAAGTCATTGTTTTGTTAGAATACCATATTTGTCAAGTTCGTGCTTTAGACTAAGGTAACACCACAAATTTAGTTAGGTACTGTTGTAGCGGAAACATTTTACACCGCACAAATTGTTTACATGCAACTACAATATCCCCTAAATTACTTACGTCATCATACTCATCAACGTTTTGTTATTTTGTTACCACGGTTAATAATAAATCAGTGGTTACTCGGTCGTTGACAAATAAAGACACAACAATAATTGTATATATATATTATATGTTGTGTAGAATTCAAATAAAACTAATATGTGGCTTTCAATTTAATATTAATACAATAATTATATCATATGTCGTATATTTAAATAACTGATAATAATAAATTAATAATAAATAATATCACAAAATGCGTGTTTGGTACGCAATCACTTGAGTTTCTCGGTCATAAAATAACATCACATGGAATTTTTCCAGCTGACCACCGAATCGAAGCCATTAGAGATTTTCCGTCACCGAATTCGATTAGACAAATACAAAGATTTATCGGCATGATAAATTTTTACCATCGATTTATACCGCAACTAGCAGTAATGCTAGCCCCATTACATTCTCATCTCAATGCATTGCAAAGGCTGCCAAAGAATGGCAAAAATTTTTCATGGCCTAATGATTGTGAGGAAGCGTTTAAAAAAGCCAAGAATGCGCTATGCAATGTCAGTTTGTTAGCTCATCCAATTGAAAACGCTTTAATAAGTTTAACAACAGATGCTTCAAATATTGCTGTGGGTGCGGTTCTTCACCAATTAAATAATAAAGCATGGGAGCCTTTAGGATTTTATTCCAAAAAGCTTTCCCCAGCAGAAATTAAATATTCTGCGTTTGATAGGGAGTTGTTGGCAGTATATCAAGCTATAAAACATTTCAGGTTTTTCTTGGAAGGTCGCGATTTTACTGTATATACTGACCACAAGCCGTTGACCCAAGCTTTATCATCAAAAACTGAACGTTCTCCTAGACAAGCAAGACATTTGGATTACATCAGCCAATTTACGTCCAACATACAGTATGTTGCCGGTAAAGAAAACTCTGTCGCTGATGCTTTATCCAGAATTAACGAGACAGAATTATATGCCACAGACAGTAAATTAATTGATTTTAAAACATTAGCTGATCTTCAGATATCGGATGATCAACTGAAGACTCTTCTGTTAAACACTAACATAAGCTCGTCCTATAAGCTGAAAAAAGTTAAACTACCCGACATTGAAATTTATTGTGAAATTTCCACTGGTGCTTACCGTCCATATGTAGTCGAAATAATGCGACGGCCTATATTTGAAAAATTACATTCTCTTTCGCACCCAGGAATTCGCGGTTCTCGAAAATTGATATCATCTCGATATTTCTGGCCGAATCTTAACAAAGATGTTGGATTATGGGCAAAATCGTGCATAGCTTGTCAAAAATCCAAAGTGCATAAGCACACACGATCTGAATTTGGTCGGTTCGACGTGCCAGCAGGTAGATTTGAACATATTCAAATGGACATTGTAGGTCCTTTGCCACAATCGAGAAACAACTCATATATTCTCACTATCATTGATAGATATACTCGATGGCCCGAGGCGTATCCTATTCCGGATATGACAGCATTAACAGTAGCCAGTACTTTCGTAGAACAATACATTCCAAGATTCGGAGTTCCTTGCAAAATTACTACTGACCAAGGAAGTCAGTTTGAATCAAAACTTTTTGCAGAGCTAACTAACTTAATTGGATCTCATAGAATTCGAACTACTCCATATCATCCTCAAGCCAACGGAATGATCGAAAGGTTTCATCGTCATTTGAAGGCATCACTGAAGGCCAGAGGAAATACCACGAACTGGAGTATTGACTTGGCAATTGTGCTTCTTGGAATTCGTGCTGCCGTTAGAGACGACATAAAATGTACACCTGCTGAGCTTGTTTATGGGCAAACATTAAAGCTTCCTGGCGAATTAATTACCCAATCTCCAACAGATACAACAGCTGATTCAAACAGCCTAATTGAAGATCTACGTAGTGCTATGAAATCATTGTTACCAACCGATACTCGACAATGTAAACAAAGCAATATGTTCATTCCAAAAAACTTGGACAACTGCGAATTTGTTTTTGTAAGGGTGGACAAAGTTAAGACTGGTTTCAGTTCTCCTTATGAAGGTCCTTACAAGGTGATACGTCGATTCAGAAAACATTTTGTTATTCTAAAAAACGATAAAAATGTAAGCATATCTATTGATAGAATAAAACCTGCGTTTGGAATTTTAACATCGGCAGTAAAAAAAGAAAACAACCAAATTAAAACCATAACTTTTAAGGATTAGCCCATTTCTTAAATCTTACTGTTTCCTTCGGAATCAGCACTTGGAGGAGGGTGATGTAGCGGAAACATTTTACACCGCACAAATTGTTTACATGCAACTACAATATCCCCTAAATTAGTTACGTCATCATACTCATCAACGTTTTGTTATTTTGTTACCACGGTTAATAATAAATCAGTGGTTACTCGGTCGTTGACAAATAAAGACACAACAATAATTGTATATATATATTATATGTTGTGTAGAATTCAAATAAAACTAATATGTGGCTTTCAATTTAATATTAATACAATAATTATATCATATGTCGTATATTTAAATAACTGATAATAATAAATTAATAATAAATAATTAATAAAATAGCGTTCTGTGTTTGTTTCACTGAAATAAATAACTTACCTACATACAGACAAGTGACGCGAATGGAGTCTGTATGTAAAGTTATACTGTTTTAGGTACTAATAACGACTGGAGCATATCTCTCTAGAATATTAACTTCAGGATAATCTGGAAGCAAAATGCCAATTCACGGTGTTAGTCCAAAATAGTCAGAAGAGTTGTTGTTTTAATCAAGGTATTTGAAGAGAGTGTTAATCAAGCCTCATATTCTTGAATTCAAACTAAAAACCGATGACTTTTTCGAATTAAATGGAAAATTCATAAAATACGTTTTATTGAACCGCAGTGTGTGTAATAATAATGTGAACGAATCTTAAGTTCTCATGTGACATTTGTAAAGTAAGCTACTGTAACAAATGTCATTGACAGTTCAGTGGAGCGTCAACGATCAAACAACCAACATGCACAAGTGATAGTTGAATAAAGAACATCATTATTAACGTTAAACTAGTTGTGTTGTATTATTTCTACACTCTATTACATGGTGTCAGAAGTAAAAGAAGCTAATTAAATAATTAAAAAAGTGAATTCAAGAAGAATTTTCAAAGCAAAAGTCAAAAAAGCAACGAACAGTAAAATCGAACGGAGAATTTCATCATCGAAACATTGGATTGGAACGTGCTTGTGAGTCATCGGTACGAAATAAAACACATGTTCATCGGGAAATATCATCAATAAAATCGAATCATCGGGCAGCAAAAAGTAATCATCGGACTAATTTGAAGCATAAACAACACGTTTTTTCGGTCATATTTTTGAAAATTAAAGTCATGATCATTGAAAATTAAGCGAAATGGCCGACACACGAAAACAATTGCGAGAGTAGGATTGCGCAGACTTGGCGACCGACTGGAAGAATTGGAAACGTGATTTTTTGGTGTACATAATCGCGAACGATAAAAAATGTCAGACGGAGGCAACGAAAATCGCAATTTTACTGTGGTTAATTGGAACAAAGGGCGCCAATATTTACAATACTTTGTTTCCAAATGATGGATCCGAACAGTCACTGTTTGGAACAGTAATCACAACACAAGAAATTCCAGCGACATCAACGGCAGCAGCACGCACCGAAACGGTAACAACACAGCGAATATTGGCTGCTGATGTGTTGAAGGCATTTGATAATCATTGTCCGCCACAGAAAAGCGTGACTATGGAGTCATTCAAATTCAACAATCTGAACCAAAAGGAACGTCAGCCATTCAGCGAATTTTTGACCGAGCTCCGTATGCGCAAATTGAACGTTGTGAATTTAATTATTTGTGAGGATTGTCGTATGAAAACCGAATGTTGCGTAATCGAATCATAACTGGGGTATTTGACAAGAAGTTCCAGTTAAAGTTGCTCGACGGTCGTGATGAAAAATTGGATCGCGTGGTTGAAATTTACAAGACATTCGAAGCAGCAAATGTCAACAAAGGGATTTTGGCATCAAAACAATCGATTGCAACGGTAGCATTGTTGGAAAACACAGACACCGACTCAATTAATGCGATTAAAACAAACAACAAGAAAACATCTGTTTCAACTGTGGTGGCGAATGAAACCGAGAGCACAGAAGCAAGTGCCCAGCAAAGGATAACACGTGCGAATGCGGAAGGAAGGGACATTTTCGCCAGATGTGCCGCAAGAAGAAGAGCAAATCCAACGCCAGCGCATCGCAACCGAAATCAAATGGGAAACAACGTGTTGACAATCTCTATTGGGACGATGTATCATCATCAGGTAACGAATGAAAAGCAGAAATTGGAAACCATTCTTAGTGGCAAAATTTTGTTTTTAGAATAAATTCAATCGGATCAAAAAGAAAACGATGGACCAAGGCATAACGAGTAGGAAATAAACTAGTTAAGTTCAAAGTCGATACTGGAGCACACGTCAATTGTATACCATTGAGAATTATTAAAAAATTAAAAATTAAATTAAAACATGAGCGAAATGACTTCCCTGGATTTGACTATAGTAATAATAAAATTAAAGTTTATGGTATTGCCGAGATTAAATTATGGGATTCTAAATTAAATATTGAACAAATAACAAACAGAATTCATTGTTGTTGACGACACATTTGAACCGATACTTGGGCTTGAAACGTGCGATCGATTATGTGCTCAAATGCAGGAGAAAGGTTTGTAGGTGAAAATATCGATGTTTTCTCTGGTCTTGGAAATATTCCCGGAAAAATCACCATACATCTACAAGAAAATGCCAAACCAGTCGTGCATTATAGAAAGCGATTTCCGGATACAATCGTTAAGAAGCTTAAGCAAAAACTTAATGACATGGTAGAGTCGGAATCATAACGCCAGTGACTCATCCAACAGATTGGGTGAGAAATTTGCAAGTGGTTGAGAAATCAAGCGGTGATTTGCGAGTTTGCTTGGATCCCAAACCTCTCAATAAGTGCCTCAGGCGTGAACCTTATTTGATACCCACTGTGGATGAATTGACCTCAGGATTGGTTGATAAGAAAGTATCCAGAGTATTAGACTGCTCAAATGGATTTTGGCAATTGGAATTGGATGAAACGAGTTCAGAATTGACAACATTCATGACACCCTTTGGTCGGTATAAATTCAATAGACTTGCGTTTGGCTTAAATATTTCGCCAGAGATTTTTCAGAGACACATGGTACAGATTGTCGGTGATATACCGGGTGTTTTTGTGCATTTTGATGATATTGCAATATTAGCCTGTAACCATGAGGATGTCAAGTTCAACCCGGGCAAGATTCAATACTGCAAATCACAGGTCAAATTCATGGGTCTTATTTTGTCGGATAGAAAAATTAGACCGGCCCAAAAACATATTGATGCCATTTTGAAAATGAAAAAGCCAACCGACAAACACGCCGTGTCACGTTTATTGGGTCTTTGTAAATACTTGGCAAAGTTCATTCCAAATCTTTCAAAGATGACAGCGGAACTGCGTTTATTATCGAGGAAAGAAACGCCGTTTGAATGGAACGAAAAACATGATATTGAACTTGACAATATAAAGAAAATAATCACACCCGACCCGGTGTTAAAACCATTTAATCCGAAAAATCCAATCGTCATTCAAACATATGCATCAAAAGATGGACTTGGTTCGGGTTTGATTCAAGAAGAGCATCCGGTTGCATTTGCGTCTAGAAAGCTTAGTAAAGCTGAAAAGAGATGCGCGTAAATTGAAAAAGAACTTTTGGCTGTGGTGTTTGCATGTAAACGTTTTCATACCTTTGTCTATGGACGTCGATTTATAGCTGAAAGTGATCATAAGCTACTGGAATCATTAAATTTGCTCGACATTGATGGTGTCACACCAAGATTTTAGCGCATGTTTATGAGGCTTTTGAAGTATCCGGGATTGGGAATTGATTATAAACAGGGCAAACATATGTTGTTGGCTGATTGTCTCTCGTGCACAAGCATTGTCTCTCGTGCACAATTGGACACAATTGAAGAAGACACAGAATTGAACACAGTCATTCACAGCGTCACACGATCCGTGTGTGTGTCGAGGGTTGATTATGATTATTATAGACAGATAATAGCGTCGGATGAGGATCTTAAGCGCGTATGTGACTACGTAAGAAATGGTTGGCCCGACTATCGATCTCTGAATGATTTTGCCGGGGTATTTCACAAACTAAAATCCGAACTGCATTTCAAAAATGGGTTGTTATTCCGAAACCACCGACTCGTAATCCCAACGAAATTGCAAAATAAAATGGCAAAATGGCTACACGAACCACACTTGGGAATTGAGAAAACACTTACCAGGGCCAGAATGTTGTACTTTTGGCCGGAAATGAACACACAAATCAAAGAAATGATTGCATCATGCAATATTTGTGAAAAGTTCAAACGATCTGAACTTTTGACGCATACTCAAACTACTTGGTATCAATTAAAATCAACAATAAGACCTCTTCACACATTATCGATAAATTCGGTTCGATATTCAGTAAACTTGGATATCCGTCGATAATTAAAAGTGATAACGTTCCATTCAACTCGTCTGAATTCGAGAAGTTTTCAAGAGATTTCAACGTCCAATTCAAATACTCGAGCCCGAAAATCCGCAAAGCAATGGGTTGACCGAAAAGGGTGTAGCAATCGCGAAAAATATTTTGAAGCGTTTCTACGAAGCAAATGAAGTAAACCAATTCCACTCCAGAATCATGAAGTACAACACGACTCTGGTGGCAAGTATTAGTCTCACACCATCAGAGCTATTCTTTGGCAGGTTGATCAAAACAAGATTGCCAGTATCGGAAAAACTTCTTGTCAGAAAAAACATGAAAGAGAAAGATATTCAGAAAAGAATTCAAAATAAGAAAGAACGGCAAAAATATTACTATGATCGAAACGTGAGGTCATTACCATCGTTGAACTTGGGTGACTTGATGATATTTAAGAAAAATGGAAAAGAATGGCATTATGGAAAAAACTAGAATAGCAGACGATTCATCGTTAGGTAATTGTAGATATGAGTGTGTGAGGACCCGGTAAGCATGCCTTCATTCAGCGTTCTTATAAAAAATATTGACGAGAATAGAGTTTCATTGGAATCAGATAGACCTGACGATGGGTTAACATGTTCTAGTTTAGATGATTCTGAAGAGAAAAATAGTATAAACAGTCATTGTACATTTTAAAGTGATTTTGGCGAATAGTGTACAACAAACAATGCAATGAATGCATTATTGGGATGGAGTTGAATGGATTATATTCAAATTTTGACCTTGAACGAAATATATCGCAATTTTTAAATACTGAAACTGAAATGGAAGTGAACATGGAATAGATAATGGAATGGATCCTCAATATGAGGAAATGGAATAGATCCTCAATATGCTGCGTTTGGTCCAGCCAAGCACGAAGGGGAAGTCAACCCAATACGCATTCCATGTGGAATATGTGTCGCCACAGTTTGCAGTGGTTAATTGGGTGAACCGCTACAAATTAAATAAATTTAAATTAAAATTAAATTTAATTTAATTTGGTAAATTACAAATCGACTTCGAACTATACAATTAAAACACGATGGATTTGTCCAAAATTAGAGGGAAATCTAAAGGTAACAAAATTAGCTTCAATTCTAAATTGGACGTAATGATTGTGAATGAAATTTTAAGTAGAATAATTAGGCAAAATTTTAAATTTAATTTAGAAATGAAATTAATTCAGAATTCAAACATGAATTTTACTAAAATATTGAGCGGTATTTACGTGAGAAAAATTAACATATTATTTGTCAACATTGTTTGTGAATTTCGTATAGAAAATCAGATTTTCGAACAAAAAATTGATTGAGAATTTGAATTCCCCCAATGTAATGGAATAAATTCTTGAGTAGGAACTCAAACTGGATTTAAAAATTAAAAAAATTAATTAGAATTCAACATATAAAAGATACAAATCTAAAATAATTTTGGATAATGTAAAAATTTTAGGAAAATATCGATTTTGATAATTCGTATGATTTATTTGTCTAAAATTGTATCTTTGTCTTAAACACATATTGTTTTATAACTATTAAATTTGATTCTTATATATATATATATTTGTCAAAAACATGGTTTAATATTGAGTTATAGTTTGTAAAAAAAAATTTTTATTGCAATATTTTGTGAAAGACTTTAACGATAAATTTCAGTCTAAACGTATGACTTATGGAACAGCATTAGAAATCAAAAAAATGAGACCAAATTGGGTGGAGCAAAGAACAGATATATCAAGGGAAAACCAAAATTCATATTTTGAAACCAATTTGAATTGAATCAAACAATTATACTAGAAAAGAAAATAGTTTTTATGGTTCAAATAAAACCTTGGATTCATCTAGAATAAAATTTGATTATACAGAGCCATCTGAATTTGAATCAATCATCATTGTAATCCGAAATTGAGCTAAACTTCCAAACTGTACTTGAATGTTTATTAATTGTAATTTTGATCACGCTCATTGAATTAAATTGAAATGAAAACTTGAGTGAAATTTAAATTTTTAAACTTAACAAATATTTAGGTATACTTCTAATTGATTATTGTAGTTTTCGTTTTAATATATGAATGGTATTCATTCTAGTTTAAAATAAAAATGGATTCGAAAAAAATTAAGATTTTTGTTCTGAAATTTAGTTCCAAGCAGTTCTCGAAGTTCACCAAAATAATAAATGGAATTTTAAACATAAATCTAGTCTAAATAGGTCAACTGTATTCGATAGAGGAATTTGATTAAGAGATCGAAGAGAGAAAATTAGCTTGAATTCTAAACTAGAGATAATGAATTTGAGTGAAATTTTAAGTAGAAATTGTCTTCTTATTTTAAGTAGAAACTGGCGAGCTTAAATTCTAAGACGATTTCAACAAATTTTTTACTTCAACTAGAAAATCAGGAATCCAGAAAAAATCTGAAAGAATTTTGTTTTAAAAAGCATATCAATTTTAAACCGTAATTGAATAAAATCTTAAGTAAGAGCTTACGTTAGAAATAAGGTTTAACTGACTTCCTTTAATAACAGTTTGAGTGAATTCTAAAAATTTAGTTAACTATTCGAGCAACAATATTATTAAGAACGGGGTAAAACAAGATTTGAATAAAGTTTGGACTATAAATTCAATTTCACTCCAATGAAGAGTTTGAGCACAAATTTGGATGTAATTTAATTAAAAAATATTTAAAAGACGAGCTTCATTTCGAAATTTAATTAACGCAAAATTATGGGTGCAATTAAGCAACAATTAATTTTTGTTTCGTCGCTCCACAATAAGTTTGTCCATTTTATGAGCCATGTCACCTATCCTATCAGCATTTTCTTTTGCAAATCGAATCTCGAATACTTTACCTAACATTGTTTTTGCTCAACAATGAAGAGAAGTTTTCTTAGGGCTTTTCTACAAGCACACCATGAAGAATGACGATCTATCTGTGGCGCTATTTATGCTTACCACCTCGCTTATTCTGCTATTTTCTCTTCCCCCCCACCCCCTGTCCTTCCTTGCATGTCATTTGCTACTCGAACTGCGACTTGTTTACAAATTAAGTAAAAATGCCAACTTAGATTTGTCTATATGTGCTTGAATAAAAATTTGAAATGCAACTTCAGCAATAGTTGCAAGTGCATTTAAGAAATTTATTGAGAATTTATTTGAGAGTTATTAGAAATGCTGAGTTAAAGTCGGATTTAAAAATCTTGTTGGAATCAAAACGTTTGTTAAATTTGTATTAGAATTTTGAACCGAAATCTGAGTAAGTTTGTTTTAATTTAAAAAATGTGGAGTAGAAATTGAATTTGAGCAAAAAAATAACTGTAATTTTGTTTTTAGTTTTAAGTTGAGTTTGTATTTCGAATTGAACTGGCAAGAGAAAAATTAAAGATTAAGTTAGAAATATAAAATCGATTTGAGCAAAATTTTATATTTAGTGAGGGCAAAATTCTGAGAAAAAGTTGTTTTTGAATTCCAAAATTTTGGTTGCAATTAGATAGAAATTTTGGGATATTTTGAATACAAGCAGGCTAAGTTCTAAACTCGATTTGAGGAATTGATTTATAATTATGAGTGAAATTAAAAATACAAAAATTACAATTTCAGAAGTGTAAGTTTTATATTCCAAACTAAATTTTAATTACAATTAGTAAAGTTGCAATGTTGTAAACAATAATATGTATAAAACAATAAAATTATTTTGCTGAAATGTATAAAAGAAAATGTATTCTTAACTGTATTTCAATATAATCTTGATGGTAACTGATAATGAAGCGGAGCGTTTTCCGTTTCGTTGAATAATATTTTACTGTTGAGCTAAGGCTGCTAAGTAATTGGAGAATTCTCGATATGTTGACTGATGTGATAAATCCAGCGATCTCAAAATATTAATGAGGCTTCCAAATAAAACAATTGATGTTTATATAATATTCGTATATTTTCTATACGGTAAGAATAAATGTGAATTATTGAAATGATTGTTATCGAATGACCAACAATTTATTTTTTTACTTGTCCCGTGCTAAACTCAAGAGAGAGTTAACAATGCAAAAGGCAACAACAACTTGGACAACTTCTTAACAAAATATAAAAATATTGTATGTAATGAGAAAATAGAAAAATTATAAATGTTGGTAATTATATAATGCAAATATGAATTTTATGTAGTATATAATGCAAATGAAAAGTATATAAACAGAGGTGAATTTAGGATATTGAAACTAAAAATTAATGACTATAAAGTTATTTAACATATGATGAATATTTATTAATGCTGTTCATTATCAGTAACTTAAATGAAAAATTGTGTTTGAAATACAATTTGATTTGAGCAAAAACAGATTTGAGTTTTTCTTAGTTTAAAACTTGCTTTAATAGTGTGAATCTTTTAGCCTCAACCGTCACAGGTTCTTTTCAAGTAAGTATCGCTTACCAGTTCAAATTTTTAAGTGTATGGATGTGGAACCATTTTTGGACTACTTTTCCAGAACTTTGTATTCCAGGAGAGCTAGTTTATCCAAATTTGTAGCTAAAAACTTGATAATTTTTTTGTTAATTGAATAAATTGGAATCCTTTTAAGATAAAGTCTAGTTTTGGTTTTCTTTTCAAAATATGACCAAATTTTTCATTTTAGACTGTGACCGAAACCTGTGATAAATATTTTTTAGTACAAATTTTTGACATTTATTTGAAAAATATTCCCCTACGTTCACAAATTTTTGTATTAACAAATTAATGTTGTAGCGTAGGGCTGTATTTGTTAAGGCGTACTATAAGAGGATGATGATGTAATAATTTTCGCGACCTTTTTTGAAAATATAATACGATAGTTAGGTTTTTATATATGAAATGGGAAGGTCATGGGTGGTCTCAAATCAGAATTGCAACGCAAACTAAAAAATATTGGAGGCAACTCTATTACGGATTAAAATAAATCGTTAACGATGTGGTGCATAGAATTCAACCTTTTAATTCAATCGATTAATTTATTCTATAGTAGCTTCAATAATCTGTTAGGCGATAATAGTAGCTTTTAGTAACATTTACTCACTAGATTAATATGTCATATAAATAACAAACCTTTAGTTGACATACACTAGAAGAAAGTAATTGTCAGCAAGCTGCTGCAGTTGAAAATGGGAAATTATCATGTTGCTATTATTATAGCTGACATTTTATGTTGATGATATAAAATGCCAAGGAGACCATGTTAAATATCGACCGAACAATTATTCTGTTTGTGTCAAAAATTATCATAGCAAAAGACCGTGATAATTTGGGTGTATAAGGTTTTTCAAATAAATGTCAAAAATGTTTACTAAAAAATATTTAACACAGGGTTCAGCCACAGTCTTAATCACACATTTTACCACATATTTTGCAATAATTTTAGTTACATGTTTGAGGAAAATATTTTTAACTTTGTAGAACCTATAACTCCTAAGCCTTGTTATGATTAAAGGGAGCCTTACTACAATTATTTTTTGGTGTTCAGAATATTATACGACGGTAAAGAATGTGTTAATAACCATGAATTTGCATCACAAATACTTCGAAAATATGTCAGAGATTTTCCTCAACTGTATGGTGAACATTCGGTATCGCATAATGTCCATAACTTAATCATCCATAAAATTTAAAAATGCGGATAAGAGCTTCTAAATTTGAAAACCAACCTAACCATCCAACAACAAAAAAAATAGATTATTTGAAATTGAACCTCACATTACTAAGATTCAAGATATAATACCTTTTTCTATTCTACAATATAAACTATAAATTGAATTGATTTTATCTATTTACTGCACTTCAGATGGGATTTTTGAAGAGGTATTGAAGGAGTTTACCATTAATCTAATTCAACATAAAATTTGTTCTATACATAATAATTTTGATGCAATTTATACAAATACCTTTATTGTAACAACTTTTAAATGTTACTTTTAATTTCAATATGCAGCCACATGCCAGAACCAACACAAAATATGGAATGTCAAAGCAAATTCAAATTTAAATGTCATTCCAGAAAAGAGTGGAATATAGGTTCGAAAAGTCCAGAACTTAATTTGGAACAACGGATGGAAGAATTGGAAAAGGATACAAAAATAATGAAAGGTACGTGCAACGAAATTAAAATAACCCAAAGAACTATATGGAGGGAGTTAGTTTTAATGAAACATCGCAACCGAAATGAAAATAAAAAACTGAAGATGTGACCAACACACGACTTTCTTGAACAGCGAATTTTGAGAATTTTTTTTTTTTTTTAATTTTTAGAAACATTTTGTATTAAGTATTTTTTTGTAAACCTATATATATATAGTAACCAAATGTAGAGGAAATGAAGCCATGGAAAAATATTTGGTAAAATCATTACAAACTTTGTAATGCAAAAGTTTTATTATACCTTATTAATAATAAATCTTCAAAATTTACTTATTGTTGAAGTTGTCACCATTTCATTGTTTGATCAGAAGAGATCAAAATATTATTTAGTTTTAAAACTTCACAAGGTAAATCATTACCGTAACATCTGAATGCATCATCTGCAACGTACAGTTTTCTCTATGAAAATGAGGCTGGAATCGGCCTTCTTTGTGCAATTTCCTTACAGATTTTCCCACAGATTTCCGAGCGAAATGTTTATTGGGAAGTAGTAAGATTTTCCTTCAGAAAGGAGAAGAAATATCTTACAGAAATGAATAGGATTTTTATACTCAGGAAACTTAATTTAAAATGAGTATGTTTTTGTACCGAAAGGAGTACTACATGTACATGGAAATTCTCCCCCAAATTCCGATTATGCTCTCAGTAATACATTGAAATACTAAAAAAAAAATTGTGTATTGGGAGCTCTTTAAAAAAATTAATCCAACAGCTGTTAAATTGCTTATATTTGACGGTGAGTTTTAAGATTAAGTTAATTAATGCATTTAATTTTTTCAGGGCCGCCTCGCGGTGTGTCCGAGCTGTGCGATCGCGCAGGGCACACAATTTTTGAGGGCACCAACTTTTAACCGCAAACAAGAAAAACAAAAAGAGGAAAAATGCTGATTCAAAAATTGAGAGATTAAGGAAAATCATACACAAGAGTAGCAAATGCCATAAAAGGGAGGGCGGGAGAGAAAATAACAGATAGTCTCATTTCAAAAATCGATAATTCGTAAAAGATTGGTAGAGAGCAATCTTCCTGCTGTGCTTGTAGAACAGTCCCAAGAGAACTTCTCTTCATTGTTGAGTAAAAACAATGTTAGGGAAAATATTTAGGATTCGATCTGCAAAAGATAATGCTGATAAGGTAGGTGACATGGCTCTTAAACTGGATAAACTTATTGTAGAGCGACGAAACAAATACTCACTTATTTGGTTTCGATGGTAATAAATAGTAAGTGCGTAGGCCGAAAAGTAAAGCACTTTGCCCTCAGCATTGGTGCATGGTATTATGCGCTGGAGGGATGCTCCTCATTTAGTGGTGTAAGGTGTTTATACTGAATAAAAGAATTAGGACCAACCCGTCTACTAAAAATATGATCTACCCTTTTGCAGAAAGCCATATGCCCCTGAGATGACTCTATATGCAAGAAAATGGGATAGAAATAACTTTTTATTATGTGTTATGTTATTGCTTTAGCCATAAATTACATTAGATCTATCTCAGTTGGACATGATGGTATCAATAATAAATGTATTAAGATGTTTTTGGAATACATTCTAAAATATCTCACACACATAATTAATTTTTCAATTGCATCCTCAAAATTTCCCACTTTGTGGCAAATAACTTCGGTTTTATTAATTCCCAAGAAAACAGATATTTCATATATGGAAAGTCTAAGACCTATAAGTATATTGTCTGTTTTATCAAAGATTCTTAAGAAAGTCGCCATAGAGCAAATCACGAAGTACATTGGTTCAAACGAATTTCTATGCAGTTATCAATCCGGTTTTTGACAAAAATTTAGTACACAAACAGCTTTGATAAACATTACAGATAACATAAGTCGGCTCTTAGATAAAACCAATTCGTTTGTTCTCCTAATTTTAATAGATTTTTCCAAGGCGTTTGATATGATCAATCATAAACTTCTTTTGCAGAAGCTAATGTTATTCTATAATTTCGATCATACTTCAATTAAGTTACTACATTCAATGATTGTATAATATGATAGTTCGAATGGAATGGTATCGTATCTGGGTAAAGTTAATGGACGGTGTTCCTCAGAGTTCTATATTAGGACCACTGCTATTCTCGTTGTTTTTGAACGACATTTCTACATGTGTCAATAATGGTTATTTTCATATTTATGCGGATAATGTACAGATTTATCTAAGTGGTACATTTGATCAAATTCAAAATATTGTTAGATTTAAGTAATATTTGCAATTGGGCTACTGGACTAGTTCTAATAGTTTTATTATTAATGAAGGTAAATGTAGTGCAACGCTTATTACTAAATCTAAAAACCAATTTACTTTTCCGAAATTGATCATTAATGGATCTGCCATTAAATTTTTTTGGTAAAGTTAATGATATTGTTCTAGTGATCTTGCATATATTTGTCAAAAAATTAATTCAACCCTTTACAAGTTGCGACTTCCGCAACATTTTTGTTCACTAAACCTTAGGCTTTATTTGATTAAGTCTTTGATCGTACCTCATATATTGTATTGCGATGTAATTTATTCTAATTGCGATGAGATTTCGTTTAATTTGCTCTAAGTAACTTTGGATAATTGTATTAGATTGTTAGATATGTGTATAAGCTGCGGAAATATGATCGTGTATCGCATTATTTTGGGAAAGTATTGGGTACCTCATTGCCGAGTTTCACAAAATTGTTTGCTACGGAATCTACTAAACTATACTTAAATAAACTAATCTAATTAGTTAAGTTTAGTTAAGTGAAGTTAAGTGAAGTTTAGTAAGTATAAATGCGTAATCATCATATTACTCTAAAATTATTATTAGACTACAAAATGTGATCTAAAAATAACCGAACTTTTAATTTAAATCATAAAACACGTAGCGCCATCTATTAAACGTTTGTAGCGTTAGAAAGGTACATGCTTTTCTTTAGAACGCAGCTAATTTCATGCCATTCGGTTGACAGGTTATAAAATTACACACGTTTTAATGATAGTAGTTTTTGTAGTTATGTCGTAAAAACATAATGGAACAAAGAGCAAAAAGAGACTTTTGAATTGTTAAAAAAATTTTATGGTGATCTATTTGCATGAGTCGTACTCAAGTTTAAACGTGGTTTAAACGATTTAAAAATGACCTTAAGAGCTGGACGACCAAAAGCATCAAATCATGCTGAGTTAGTGGAAAAAGTACGTGGAATAATCGCTATCGATATAAATTTGGCAGAAGAATTAAATTCATCTTACGATACAATCTATACAATGTGTTGTTCGTATTAGACCCGAATATCCAGAATGAAAAGATCTGCTTTTATTACATGATAATGCACCACCAACGAATTTTTGATGAAAAATCGGATTTGTGTCATCGACCACCCTCCGTATTCGCCTGATCTATCACCGTGTGACTTTTTTCTATTCCCAAAACTGAAAACTGTAATGAAAGGAGCTTTTTACGATGACGTTTCAGCCATTCTAACAGCCGTGAGACAGGTGCTAAAGAAAATCCGAAGTCTATGGATAAATTGGTTGATCGTTCCAAACGTTGTATTAAGTTAAATGGATCCTATTTTGAATAAATATTAGCTTTGAAACATAATACCATGCTTGTTTTTTCTTCTTTATTTATAACTAAAAAAAATTTTATGATGGACTCACACTAATTAAGCTTATGGGCCTAGGAGTTGCAATTACCTTAGGAACTAACTATAATTTTATGGGCGTAGGAGCTGCAATTACAAGGCTTAGGAATAAGAAAATATGAATTTTCAAAACAACGTAGAAATAAATTCACCAGAAACCTAAACCCAAATTCAGCTAGATGTTTTAAGAGGATGTTTGGGATTTGGCTGGACCTGAAGCTTTAAAGGAGCGACTAGGGAGGACTACGCTTTTGATTTATTGGATTGATATACTCTTTTACTACTCTACAAATACTCTTTTTAATATCTGTTTCAATTACATTCGCGGACATTGCATAGGTCGTTTGAAAACTATCAGGAAGAGTTTTGCATTTGCCATTATTTTCAATAATTTTATTTCCATCAAGCGGATTATTTAAAAGTGGAATAGAGAAAAACTTACGTTTTAAACATTTTATAGCCTGCCAATACGGCTTAGATCCTTTGATTAAATATTTATGTTTATCTTGCCACTTAGCATTAATGATTTGATAGGTTTTGTCTCTGATAAATTTATTTAACATTTGTACTAAATTATTAAGATAGACTTTCATCGGTCAAAATTAATTTTTATTTGCTGGACGCTATTGTAATTAGTACTGAGAAACGTACGGCTTTAGTGATGCTTGAGGTAAAATTTTCAATAGCATTGACTATTTGATTGCTAGTAATATACTACCTTGATCAACAAGTTCCCGGAATAACCACCGTGTAGCGCTCTCATCGTTCCGATTTGAGTTCTGTTTTTTTTTGTTAAGTTGGTACATCTGTTGTTAATATTCCCTTTAAATCTTAGCGTCATAGCTTGACATTTGCAAAAGTTACGTAGTCAAGAGTACATCTACTCTCTGTGTGTAGTATATCAGTGGATGGGCGAAACATATATTGAGATTATGGTCAACGATATTTTGGAAAGTAGTCCGTCTGCATTTTTAAAATTAAAGGTCTGAGTAGATAGAGGTGAATGTGATATTGTTGAATTAATTGAACACAATACCGGCAAATGGTCCGAGTTAAGCTCGTTTTTAGATGGAATTTAACTTATTGGAACTAAATCATTTGTGAGAAAAAAATCCAGTGTAGTACTTAGATTTAGGAACATAACAGGAACCGACATTTAATGTTTTGCTCAAGATTCTTAAAAGAATCGATATACATTCGATGCTTTGAAAAACAGGGATTGGAAGTAGTGTATGGTTAATCGAAATTTCAATAATGATTGCAACACCTCCGCCAGATACAAGTGGTAGATCGTTCCTATGTATAGTATAGTGTGGAATATAAGAATCAATGATGGGTTTAAGATGGGTTTCTGTTAAAAGTAGATATCAATATCATATCTATATAAAAAATTAATTACCTCATGCTTTTTATTGTTTACGCTGTGACCGTTCCAGGCACAAATAGTGATAGAATTACTTTATTGAGGCATACTTAGCATACTTAATTGCGGCACCGAGTATAACATTAACTTGTTTGGCTGGCGTAGTATACAACTCCTGAGCCCAACCATGATGCTGTCCAATATCATAAGAAGTTCACTAGCAGAGTATAACTTATTCACATTATTAGTTTCTGCAAGATGTACATTGGATGATTATGTGGAGGACTTGAATAAGCCGGAAAATCTTGCTTGAGGATCCTTATTATTAAAAGTTTGAGTTACCTACCAAACGTCACGAAATTAGCAGTGTGATTTTATTTGAAATTTTCCTACTGGTGTTTTATTACTGTGTCTTTGAGTGCTCGTTCTGAATCATCGACGTGAGTTATACTACAGAAAAGACATCGCGGTTTCATATTGCAATTTCTGGTAACATGTCCATACATATAGCATTCCAGACATTGTGTGAGACGCTCTGGTTTTTTAAAGGGACATCCCATTAACAGGAAATATGGCCGATATAATGGTGACTTCTAAGTTGATGTAGTGTGATAGATTTAGGAAAAGATACAAAATGCATTGCGGTGTCTTTTGATTTATTTTATGTTGGTTCAATTTTATTTATTTTGGACCGGTTTAGTCCGGCATTAAAGAAGTAGGCCTCCACCTAAACAATGGGCATTGATGGTAAAACAAATAAAACAAAACGGGATGTTTTATTTTCTTCAAGGTTGAACGAAAAATATTCAGCTTTTGCTTAACTCCTCAGAAAGCAATTTATACTGAGTAGAGTAATGTAAAATTTATCGATTTTTAGCTGATTCATGATTGTTCTGATTTCGACAGATTTCATTTTGGTGACGATTGGTGGTAATTTCGATCACAAGAGAATAATACAGACACATTTATTAGGCCCGAATTTATAGTCGTTACAACAACTTTAACTACTGTTATAGTAACATTTTTCGTATTTGTAAGTCTCATTATAAGATTTGTTTGTAATGTAATAATGCTTATGAAAATCCATCATTATAAACACTGCTACAAAATATCCAAAACAAGGAAGAATAATCGAAATTCGTATCGAATTTTAGACATGATTTTGAAATGATTTTCGAAAATCGTTGCTATAGTAATAGTAATAGTTACGATTATAAATTTGGGCCTTAATATTGGATTCCACTTGAAAAACCCGCAAAACCATTCGGGTTGGGTTCATTTGATATTATTATCAGTGATATTACCGCATTTTCCACCGAATGACTCGCCAATATATTTTCAAAATACGAAGCTTGCCATTAAAGCTTAGAGTATCACAAACTCTCCAAATATTAAATTTTCACTTAATATTATTAAAACATTACCAGTATAGTATGTTTTAAGGGAATAAATTCAGTGATTTGTATCATTTTATAAAATTATAACATAAATATTTGTAATTGTCCAATTTCATTTGAATTTAAGTTTTCGGATTCTAAATTTTAAACTTTTATGCTTCATCAATTGCACAATTAAAGGTACAAATTAACTGTAAATTTAAAAATAAAATGCGGAACTGATTTATTCAAAACTTTAAAAATCTTTAACCATTTTTATAATCAAAATAATTCGTTTTTAAGTATTTAAATATTTACAAACTCTTAAAGTTTAGAACTTGATATATTTAAATACAATAAAAAGATTTTTTACCCTAAAACTATTTAAAATAACTTTTACGTTTAAAAGTGAGACTTTTCTACTTTACGTAACACGAAAAAACTTGTGGGGTTTGAAAAAGTTGATAGTTAAACTGGATTTTTCACCGAGAATTTGTCAGGTTCAAGTTTTTGAAATTTAATTCGTGTTTTAATTAATTGTTTTAAATCATTCATAAACCATACGATTTATTGTGTTTCGAGCAATGACATTTATTAATGAGCGATATACTTCTAGAAATTACTAACTGTGAAAGAACGAGTTAACAAAAATCAGTATTCAGTAAGATCAGTTGGACAAACAAAACGTTAATGTTACGGTACCGATGGTAGCACATGGTTGTGTTTTAGAATCGCATAGAATATTTTCAATAAATTGTGTTACTAGTTCTGAATAAATACACATGCATAATCACGGAATAACCTATCACATCACTGTAACTTTCATCTAGGAAGCTTGAGTAAGTCACGGCCTGTATACGGCAATTAAATTGAACTTCAACTTATGAGAATGTAAAATTAAGAATTCATTTTCCATATAAGTATATAGCTACATTTAAAAGCAAAATCAACCCCACTACTATAATACCATGTAGTGAAAAAATTCCACAATGTTCTTCAAACTTAAATTAAATCTATTGATTAAATCAAAAATTATATTTATTCTAAAAATACATTTGGAACTCAATTAAAATTATCGAAAATTATGAATCATATCACTACTCGCGATAACGATAAATTAGCTCGAACTTATTCTATCAAAAACTTTGGAATGTTACACATTGAATAGTTTTATAGTTCCTGGCGGCACCCTATTTTGAGCTTTCGCTCATCCACAATGGGGCATACCAAAAGAATTAAAATTTTTAATAAAATGCAGCACGCTTTTACCCAGGATCCGCTTAATACTCCGGGATTATTCACAGAACTCTTTACTTTCAATGTTGGTATCATCATCTTTCCACAGGTTTAAAACGTTTGCTTAGCGGTGGCTGGAGATTTTAATTGTAAATCAGCAAAATCTCCAACAAAACAAGGAACGTTTGGTGTGATTAATCAAACTATTCTACAAAAATTTTTAATATTGCTCAGCGTTTTATTGAAGATTTAAATTTGTCCACTACTAGAGGCTGCAGATAGACAAGTTAATGAGATTAATCAATGGGATTGTACGTTAAACCTAAAACAAAAAAAAATAACACACAAAATCTTTTGCCATTTTATAGACTGCCTATAACAATAATTAGGTAATAATACGTATTGATTTTAATAGTCCAAAATTTTGTAAAACCTTGTTAGACGGAATCGACACAGATGCTAATTTTTTATTTAGCATAATGTTTTCGGATGAAATAATATTCCCAAACAAACCCTTACGTGGCGATGGAATTTAATATTCAGTATCCATAAAACTTGAGTTTGTGACATTTATAACAAGTTATAGATTGGTTTGTTCTTTGTTAAAGGCCATCTAATTGAAGCCAAGTATGGAAACAAGATGGAAATCTAAGGTTCGCAATTAAAGAAAACACTGCACTAAGATTTATTTTCTAGTATTGTGTCCAAAGGGGTAAACTCAAAAATACGGAATTGTTTAAAATTTACCGCATTGAACAATAATCTAGCTTATGTTCTTGTGAAACCCTATTTTTTAAGATAATTCTCCTTCGAATTCAGAACTTTTTCCTAACCCTGGTTCTAGCCAGTAGCGCAGAATTTCTAATTAATAAAGTTTTCTGCATTCGAATTTATATTTGTCTGCGTTTAGAAACAATTGTGTAAAATTTAAGATTTTCGGCTGATTAATTTGAGGGTTCATAATAGCTGATAGTCCAGTGAGATGCTGGAGGTGGAATACAAATTAGTTGTTCCTCTAGATTTTAGTGAATCAAACTTAAACCTTTTATGGTAAGAATGGACAAGTTGAAAGACATTTTTATTTGGAACATCCCTATATATGGATGTAGCGCCAGACCAGATCATCTTATTTTCGTAGTCGGGCAGAGTGTGCATAAATAGAAAACTAAAAAATTTAAAAATAACGTAACCTATAACACTTAAGGCCATGTATACTTTGTATATAACAGTATTTTCTGTAAAACAAAAACAACAGCAACTTTTCTAATTTAATATCCCTTGTCTACAATAAAATATTTGTTTTCAACATGCGAATAGCAGGTATACGACCGGGAGGGATAAAACGGCAGTAAAATAACAAAATGTAAATTCTCTACAGACGTTTCATTTGAATAGGATTAAATTTTAGAAAATAAACTAATTTGTTATAGGCATCACCTGATTATGATATCAAGCCAATACAAATTTATCAATATTTTCATATAATGCGTATAAAGCTTGTATAATCTTTATCTGGTTTGTGATAAGCGTAAACAATATACCTGGTTACCTGGTACTTACTTCGATATCGTCTAAGAATGCGGTACCTTTATATGTATTAGCGCGGCCAGGCAATATTCGTGTGTTATAACCGCAATGAAGATAGAAAAATCACAAAAAAGTGAAATGTTCCTGGTTTTCATTGTTGAAAATAAAAAAGCGAGTTTTCTTGATCCTCCTATTCCGGTTTATTACTTTCGTGTGTGTGTGTGTGTGTGTGTGTGTGTGTGTGTGTGTGTGTGTGTGTGTGTGTGTGTGTGTGTGTGTGTGTGTATGTATGTGTGTGTGGGGTTGTATGCTTTAATGTATGTGTGCAACGAAACACGAGAAACAATTTAATGTGTTTTCTTTTATTGTTATACCGCAAATTGGGTTACGATATACGTACAAAATTATTTCTCCATTTCCACATCTCATCTGTTAAAACAAAAAAATTAAGCACGGAAAAAACGTTCGCTAGAGCTTTTCATTATTATTATTATTTTTTTTTTTTTCACTCAAGGTTTTTTTGTTATTTCAGTTGTTTTATTTTTAAAGGGTACATCCTTTATTTTTTGTACTCGTCGTCGTACATACTCTCGTGTGTTATGTGTTACGGATGAACATTGTCATCATTGTAAATAACATTCTTTCGAAATGTTCATCTAATAAATTTCAATGATGCAGAAAATTAATTTATATTTTAAAGAAACAGAAGAAAATGTATTAGGATGGCGTGGATAGGTAACTGGTAACTATAAAAAATGTTTGTTGTAAATTAAGGAAATAACCATAAAATTCGGTTTTTCCATTACGCCAAAATTGTGTATTCCTTTGTCCAATTTCTGCACGTAATAATTATGAAGTGTGTTATTTAAAAGATGAAAAGAATTTTGGATACATGGTGTGAATTGAATCGTGAACAGGAAATTCTAAAACAAATCATTGATTCGATTTCCATGATTACCTTCCTTAATAACCAATAAAATACGATTCGCTACTCAAAATAAAAAATCCTCGTTACATCCTTTATTTCTGTTTTACAAAACTTTTGCTCGTAAATTTTTATTCTTATTGCGAAAATACATCTATCTATATGTATATGAACAGCAAAAGCACACACAGTATCGCAGCAGAGGAAATTTTTTTTTTTTTTATGAAATTGGTTAAATCTTTGATTTTTGTTCATGTACGAAGCAGTATACGGCATAATAATATTATTTGGGAACGAAAATGATTTTAAGGAGATTATTAAATTCAACGAACTGTGCTGTTTTTTTATTTGATCATTTCTGTATTTTTTTTTTTATGCTGCTGCTTTTTGTGGAAAAATCACTGTAAAGCTTCAAGATATTAAAAAGTTTTAAGTAGCTACATGAAAAAAAAAAAATGTTTAATGCTTTTGATACGATACGAGATTCGCTAAAAAAACTAATTGGGAATGTATCAGATTTTATAAAGGTTTTATACAGATTTTATTTTATCCGTTTATATGCATGGTCAATACAAATATTTTTTGTTGTATTTGCAGAATAGGGTGGCTAACAAACCAAATAAAGATTTTATAGGCGAAAATGCGGAAAATGTCTTACCATTAATTTGAATATTTCTTTTTTTGATTAATGGACAAAATCAATTTTCTCTTTGCATATACTCGTATACATTTAAATGTTTAATTTTGATTGATTGATGTCCTCTTTTGGGTGTATGAACTAAATGATTAATGTTTTGAATTTTTGAGTTCTGACTGAGTTACGATTGATGTAAAATTAGGATTTAGGTATTGTTCAAATTGTTTAAGACAGGAAATGTTAAATAAATGTTGCGCTTTATTCATTAATTAGTAACTCTATAAGGTTCTTAAATTGTGATTGACACTTTTGTCTATTTGTTAACTGAAATTTACACTGGTTTTTTTAAGTATTAAATAAATGATTCCCTATAAGGGTTAATCTCAGTCCAGCGGTTTCAGCTTGATAGGCTGCTTAATTAGTAGAATTGGTTTTAAATGAACGTTCGTACTTTGTCCTCAGTGACATTAATGACCAAACACGATTGTTTGTCCAGATATCTAAAATATGGAGAGAAAACTGTGGCCTCAGTAAAAAATCATCGAAATTAAGTTAAAACTAAAAGAACATGAGGGATTCCCTTGAAGATGGATTGTTCGCACTATATTTCACCCGTCTCTTGCGATAAAGCTGATATACTCAACACTTCCCGGACCGACAGGGTTGGTTAGCAGTTGGTAATATTTTTTTTCTATTCTCATAACCCACAATTTGATGGTTTCCTCTTGTTGTTATTATTTCAACCCGCATATTTTTGATACTACGCTAATATTTGTTGCAAAATTTAAACTTCTTAGGTTTGACTACTCAAACTTCAAATCTGTCACCGTCTGTGTATTGGTCAGACTGACTAACACTTACTTTCTTTTCTTTCCGGTTATAAACTACTCCTTCTGGTGATTGGTCAGACTGACCAAATTTTGACAACCTCCACCATTTCTTGTTATTAAACATTATTTTTATATTTTTAATCTCATTTGAGTTGTTCTACATTTTCATTTTTTTTGTTTTTCATAATTGAATATTCTTGGCAAAAGAAATTTTACAACTTGAAAAATTTTAGTGGTCAGCTAACCTATTAATAATACCAGTGGGCTATCCCAGAAAGTAATTGTATTAAAAAATTTTCCCTGAATAATGTTTGTAATGAAAAATTTATTAGCTTTTGCAGGGCAATACCAACAACTACTTATCTGGTTAATTTAGTCCCCAGAACTATAGCTAAAGGCCCAAGGCCCGCCAATTGTTAAAATGCTCTCAAAATATTTCCAAACGAATTTGAGGTAAGGATCAAATTGACTCTGTGTGTTCTTGGAGGGTTAAAAAATTATTTATCTTTACAAGGAAAACTACATGAAAGAAAATTAGTATGTATGTTGTTGAAAGAGGACTAAGACCTTTGGATCAAGATACTTTAGTTTTTAATACAAAGGTCTTCTAACTCCCTTATATCAAAGCGGGAAAGTTATGTGTGGTAACTGACCTGATTTTAGCTGATCCTTTAAATTAAAGGTTAACGGGTTTGTTTTAAATGTATTTTATGGATTTTGTGCTAGTATTGCAAATTTTGTACCGAGAAAGCAAATAGATGTCAACTCTTCGGTTTTTGTTTTCGTCGGTCAGTTTATGAGGAACATATTTTCCTTCCTTCTCTATCTTCCCATTGCAAGCAATCGAAGTAGTGTTGCTTGGTGAGTAGCTCCTAACTGTTCTGCAAGCTCTTTTTGAGTTTGACACGGATTTTCATCCAGTAAAGCTTTAAGTTCTTTGTGTTCAAATTTTTTTATTGCACCTGGGCGTGGATCGTTCATATGAATAAAACTGCCATCAAGAAATCTTGAAAATCAGTTTTTTACTGTTGAATGATTCACAGAATATTCACCCAAAGTCGAATTAATCAATTCCATAGCTCGAGCAGCATTTATATTTTTTTTTTATTTGAAAACAGAATAGAATAGAATGCAGTGGCGTAACTAGGTTCCCGCAAGGGGCCCATGGTTATTGGGGCCCACGATATTTATAAAGCGTTCGAATGGTGGTCTAATTTTTAGAGAATGAACAGGGTTTCTGTCACTATTTGGTGTTTTCTTAAGACAGGCCTAATAATTTTGTCACGGTTGCTGAAGGTTATTGCCTGAGTAACTACTAAAAATGCGACTCTTTAGAAGTAAAAATCCCTCTAGGTTCTGTCAGATATTTAGATTTGAAAGAAAAATCACTAAACTCGTTTAACATCAATGCTTTCGACTCAAATGATGACGCTTTTAGTGTTTGCTGGATTTATTTATTTGTAGTATAAATTTTAGACTCCAAAGTTACCCCTTTTCTACTTCAAGTTCAACCTTTTACAAATCAAATTAAGTTTTGATCAGAAAATGTTGAATATGATTTGAAAAAGAATAAATCTAATTTGCTAACGAGATCTAATTACTGCTAAGCAGTTAGCGAAGAATCATCGTGATGTTCTTAAAAATCAAGAAGAAATAAATTGTTGAAACTTTCTTCTTAGGAAAATATCTAACCACGATTGAAAACAATCGCGGCTTTGCTTAAAAAGGGAATCAATGGATATTGAGAGCCAACCTAGTCAGTCTCTATAATGAATTAGCGTTCGTTTGGCTTATAGTATCTCATTTACCGACTGTTTTTGATTACCGGTAAACGCTAAATACAAATTGAACTAACTGTAAACCGGATGGTGTTTTATTTGTTGTTCTCGTTGAGATTCTCGTGATTTTGGAAATTCTCGTTGCTTCACTTTTTAAAATTTCTTGAGATTTTTGGAGTTTAGCATGGAGATGAGATGTATAATGTTCGAGGCTTAATTGGTGATTAGGTGTTTCGAAACAGTCAAGTTATTCAATATTTTCGTGATTTTCGAAATTTTTCGAGTATATGCGAGAGATTTTCGAATGTATTGTTCGATGTTACTCGAGAATTTTAGAGTCTATTTGAATAACATGGTTATCCGATACTACTACGATTGGTTGAGCTTAGCCATTTCTTGCTTAGTAGCATTTTGCTTTAGGATTAGTAACATTAAGTAACTTTTGGAATTTTTCGAAATGTTTTTGTGTTTACTAACAGGCTTACTATCCAGGCTTTCATATCCAGACTTTCTCGTATTATTGAAATTAACCTAGATCAATCGAGATTCATGTAATACAAAGATTATTCGAAATTTTCTGGGGTAATCGATATTATTCCGTGGTTTATTCTAACTTCCTAAGTTTTTCGACAATTTTATTATTATTCGAGATTTTCGAATTTATTCGAATTTTAGATGGTACTTTTCTGAGCTTATTTCATGATATCGTGATATTTAGTAGATTTCTCGAGATTATATCAAAATTTTGATGTTTCTCAATTTCCTATATTCGAAATTATTCAAAAATATTCAGGTTATTTACATTTCATATGGCAGTGGTTATCGCGTATAGGATTTCCTTCGGTTTTACATATTAAAGGATAGAATATACAATATACGTGTCAGGTTTAAGCATCACATTCCTTGTGTATTTCTCTATCCAATAACGAATTAAGGAAATATTTTGAATAATTTTAATTTCTGGTAAAAACTTCGTGTTAATGGAAAATCGCAAAATTTACCGATAAATGGTAAAGGGTTTTTACCGGTAAAGAAACTATCTTCCACTGCATTAGTTGATTTTTTTCGGACGCTAACAGTCTGCAGATTCTAAATATGAACTTGTTAACATTAAAATTTGCGCAATTTCCTTAATCCTGTCGAAATCAGATAGTTTTAAGAAATGAGAGGGTGAAGGCGGGATAACAGGAACAGGAAGAAATATTTTTTTAAAAGCGGTGAAATAAAAGCTCTACTGATTCTTATGTAAAAGAAGCACTTTTATAGGCCTAAGAAAAATTTTGCGGGGGGCCCGAAATATGTAGTTACACCACTGATGCAGTATCGTAAATATTGCTTATCGACATCCATATCTTGACAGCTTGTAAGTGACTGAAAATTATGTAATAAAAACAGCAATGACTAAGTTGCATATATTCAAAATGGTGGGCGATTTGGATGCGTTCAAGCATACTTTTAATGCAACCAACTTCCGAGCCGATTTTCTACTTGCTCACCTACTATTTACAAATGTCAAATAATATTAATTTTTGTTTTGCAATGATTAAACGAACCGCGAAAATTAATCACAAAAATGCCTAATCAGACAGACGACATTTTATTTTTTATAATCGAAAAAGTGCAATTAAATGATTTTGTATGGAATCCACCGGGACATTTTTTCGGAATTAAATCTCCCAGTGATAAAAAAACTGTCTACAAAAAGTATACAACAAGCGCTTAAATGTACTGTGCCATGATTCTTTTTCGCTACAAATATGTCTAGGATAACTGCTGTAAAAATGAACTGTTGATGTTTGCTTTGTATTTGTATTATCTACCGCTACATTGTGTATATCGTCGGTGAGTGCAATAATTAACATTGCCTCTCGAAAAAAATTGTTTTTGGGCTTAGACACTTTGCATTTCTCAGAACTTAACCCTATTCATACTGACAAGTGACTTTTAGAAACATTTCAAATTTAAATTGACGATACTCGCAAAATATTTTATATTATAATCTGAGCCTATAGCCATTCCAAACCAATTTCCAGCATATTCTACTGAAATGTGTCTTTTATACACACCATGTAATTGTACGCGTAATACATAATTTACATGAATTTATAAGTTTGAATGGTCGGTAATTTATGAAAATACGTTTCTCATTTTCTGCAAACACATGTATTTCCGAACTCATTATTTATGTATTCAAAACCGTTAATTTTCCTTTTTTTAGAATATCCGTCCTTGAAATATTGACCTTGAAACCAATATCCAGCATATTCTACTGAAATGTGTCTTTTATACATTGCGTGCACTTATTTGACACATTTACGTATATTTTCGAAATGATCGTTATTTTTATGGTATTCGTAACGCAACGGTACAAAATGATCAACAAAAATAATCAACGACGAAAAATTTCAGTTGGTCACGAATCACGATTAGAAGAAGATCGTTTTTCTACCCTACTATACGCTCATTTTGCTAATTTAGTCCAGTTAGTTCGGTCTATGAATAAAGGAAGAGCTAAAAATTACAGAAATATAATTAGCTAGTTAGTTGATTCCTTCTAAGTGTTGTGATAATTTTATTGGTGTTGATTACCTTTTTATCACAACGTTTGATTCAAGTAAGTAAATATATTCACGTAAATATTTTATCATGTATTATATTTTTGAATACGTTCAATGAAACTAAGCTACAGTAAATAATTTCTACTCAATCAATTGACAGACAAACAACTGCTCAGAGCCTTCAATGATTCTAGTGAAAACGAATCTAACATAAATAATGATTGTGACAATGACAATGAACCAAATGAAACAACGGAAGATAATACATTGGTAAACGTATCTACCGAAACATATACTGGTATAGATGGTACTGAATGGATGTCATCTCCATACAGGAGCGGACTTATACCTAGTCATAAAATTACGTATAATTTTTATCAAAATTACCTCCTGGTAAACGCGTCGATTCAGGTGTTGATGCATTTAGTTTGTTTTTCACTAATGAAGTTACATATAAACATTATCGTTGAAAATACTAATTTACACGGTGCAACGCTTGAAGATAAGTGGAAATATACAGACTCGGACTACTTCTAAGCGCAGGTATAAACAAACAATGGATAATAAACTATAATGAATTTTGTCATCCGTTATTTGGTAATCCGATATTCCGTGCTACTATGTCTAGGGATAGATTCGTTGTACTTTTACGCCATTTACGAGCACGAGATAAATTTGCTCCATTTCGAAGAGTTTGGGATCTAATAAACAAAAACTTGCTGAAACATTATTTTCCTGGTAAAAACCTAACCATTGATGAACAATTAGTACCATTTAGAGGCCGAGTAGCCTTCCGTCAGTATATCCCGTCGAAGCCCGACAAATAAAGCGCGCATTCCAAAAGAATTTCTTCCATACAAACGGAGAGTAGCAGAAACAAGTATGTTCGGGTTTCGTAAAAATATGACGTTGGTTAGCTATGTCCCAAAAAAAACCGGGCAATTTTGTTAATTTCATCGTTCTAATGAATTATTTGATAATCGGTACGCTGTGCTTAGAGGTGATCGCAATTTTGATCTTCATGGCAAGCTGGATGGTGGATGAGTCTTGTTGGCTTTGGAAAGTTATTACTATTTTAATAATCGTGTTAAATTTGAGGAATACAAAAAGTTTTGTGATGCATTATCGGATCTAGTGGTCTCAGAATCTTCTAACTGCAAGTTTATTATAGTTGGAGATTTTAACTTATTATCTATTGAGTGGCATTTAGATTCTTCCGATGTTATAACAGTTAGATGTTTTGAGGGTAGAACGGCTGAATACTATTGGAGTGCAGCCGGGAGGAATCGAAAAATGTGTTCAAAATTTGATTGGTTCAAATTAAACAGCTTGCACTTGAATCCCAAGTTGAATTTTTTGCTTTCGTAAGCTCTTACGAATTTGTTGAGGTTATTGTGAATAAAGGAGAACACGTTTCCCGAATATTGTATTCCAATTTACAATTTTATTAAATTTATAATTTGTTTTTCTAATATCTTAATTTTTATGTTAACACTTTGAAATTTACTAAAAGACTGAATTCAGAAGGAAATTACATTATTCTTGATAATTATCAACTTGCCGCAACGACTTGTCGCATTAAAAAATTTCTATGTTCGTTGGCTTAATGGGTTTTTCGATCATAATTATTTTATCATGTAAACTTAACTTAAGTTGATACATTTTACTTTAAAGTACTAAAAATTAAAGTACAATATATTAATTATTATCTAATTATATGTATGTGTATTTGATTTTGTATCTATTCTGAGTGGAATACACCAACTGTACTGAAATACAGTAAATCAAATTGACATTTACAAAAATGTTTACAAAAATGTGGACGAAATTGATTTATAGTTTAAAATTAATAAATAATTAATTTGAGCCTAACAATAATTAGATATCAACCAGGTAAGAGTGCCAAACAAAACTATTATACTGCATATATATATATATATATATATATATATATATATATATATATATATATATATATATATATATATATATATATATATATATATATATATATATATATATATATATATATATATATATATATATATATTCTAAATAGCTTAAATATTTCAGCTAACATTTAATTTACACGATAAATTGGTTTGTTTTGGTTTTGGCATTCCAAGCAGTCCGATGGATTCTTGAATTAAAGGTAAATATAACTATACTAGTTTATTTTAATTGCTAATTGTTTATTTTATTTTTCAGCTACTAAACAAATACTTAATTGACACTCTTGAACTTAATGGGCTATCACAACGTAATGTAATAAAAAATCACCAAAATACGATATTAGATTTAGTCTTATGTAATACTAGCTCCCTCAATGTGGACGTCTTTTCTAGCGTAAAAATTATATCTAAAATTGATCAGAACCATTCTCCACTGCACATCGCTATGCGACTAAATAAGATAAAATTTCAGTTTACATGTTCTCGTTCATTAATTAATTTTCGTAATTTACGTTTTACCTTGATTGAGAACGACTTATTTGGAATCGATTGGGTCGCCTTATTCGATAGTAGGAATATCAACGAAATGATTGATGCATTTTATGGTGTTTTATTTGATTCAATTAAGAAACACAGTAACTATAAAGTTAGAGCTAAAATTAACCAATTTCCATCTTGGTTTTCTGATTTCCAATTTCTATCTTGGTTTTCGGCTACATATTTATAATAATACTAGCGATTATATACCTTTTTTATAAAGAAAAAAGTTGATAAAGTTTTAAACGGTTGCTTTATAAAGTATTTAAATTCTCTTGAAGACCAATTTATATCTGATCTGAAAAATATCTGGAAGTATACTAATTCATTAAGAACTGAAACAAATTTTTCGTTTACAATGTACCTTCGCCAGTGCAGTTCGGCCGATAAATCTGAAATTGCAAATCTATTTGCAGAAAATTTTAAAAGTGTTTATAGAGTCAATAATTCTAGTTCGGTAATAACTATAACTGATCAATATTCTGATCTATATTGTTCGGAAGGTAAATAAAGGAGCTGATCCAGATTGAATCCCCAAATTTTTTGTAAAAAATTTTAAAGATGTACTTTTCAAACCTCTTACAATATTGTTTAATGCCATCAAAATATCATGCTTTCCTGATAGATGGAAGTGTAGCGACCCACTCATATTTCATACTTATCTAATCACAAGAAATACTCATACTCAATCATTTACTCGTATACATTAACTTAAAACCTTCATTCACACATTTTAAATTCGCTCATCGCTACAAATCAATTCGCACGCGAACTATACGAAAACACCTATTCAACCAATAAGCAACATACACACAAACATACCCGAATAGCCGAACAAAACCAATATACGGATTACTGTATATGGTATGGAAAAACCCCGTACCAGGTATACAGGGTATGTACGAATTTTCAAAATTATAAAAAATTTCTACTAATTTGATGAACGAAAACCATAACATTCAATTTTATTTCTCTATTGCCCATCTATATTTGCAGAGTAAAAACAACAACATAGAGCAAAGGAACAACAAAAATATAGAATCGCGGAAAGTTTTGATATTTTGGGAACTAGCATCAGTGGCAAATAAAAAAAAACCTAGTAATAGTAGAAATACGGGAGTAATAATTAGGAGCAACAATAACAGCCAGATTGTTAAGGTCGTACTATATCAACACCCAGTACAACGGTACATAATTGCAACCAGCTATACAACGACACAAAATTATATACATCCCGCTGTTCGCCACGACTCGTCTCACATTATTGGTGGGTAACACAATATTTAAATTACAAAGGCGCCGGTATTAAAATAGGACCAAACGCCCGCAACGGGACGAAACGTCAGCAACAGCCGTATCAGCAGCTAAGTTTTTTTTATTACATCAACATTTTTTTAATTAAAATATAATTCATATTCATTCATATAATTTTACTATAATTCAAAACAATTGAAATATGTCATTATAGACTTAATTCTAATTTGTAAAATTTTCACCACTACACAGATCAATTTTATCGATTTTTTTTTTATTGCCCGATCACTGAATGGTTTTGTTGGGTTTATTGATCACTGAGTTCACATAATTGAATTATCATTATATTTGGTTTTTTTTTCACGATCCCCCAACAGTTTTATTTAAACTGTTATTATTGTATCAAATAAAAATCAATCTTACATATTTTAAACAAATACCAGTCTTCTCGATTTAATTTATTTTTATTTTTTTGTTTGTGTTGCTCTCTGGTTGACGACGCAGTTTTGCCATATCTATTTGCAGTTTAACAATTGGTAGTTTCATTCTCGTTTACTCTAAGTGCATTCCAATTTTAAAATAAAAAAATAAGTTCAGACGACGAAATGAAACAAAATACCGAACCTGTGTAGACTGCCGAACACCCAGGCGAAACCGTAGCTGCAATGCAAATAAAACTACAACCATTTTGGCAATAAAATGCAAAAGATTGGTTCCGTGCGGCGGAACTGCAATTTCAGTTACAAAATGTCGTAAGCGGCAGAGCAAAATTCATGCACGTTCTGTCTGCTTTGTCTCCAGAAACTAGCAATGTAATATCGGATCTTCTACAAGCTCCACCAACTCAGAACCGATATCTAACAATAAAAATAATGCTCCTCAACAGATTGTCACCATCGGATGAGCTCAAACTAGAGACATTGCTCAACGGACCAGACATCGGAGACAGACGACCGTCAAAACTACTGAGACACATTCGAAACCTAGCCGGGAATGAATTTAATAACAAGATTGTTAAGTCTTTATTGTTCCGGAAATTACCTGAAATCATAAAAATCGCCATGCTCGCACAATCAGAAATCTTGATACCGGAAGTACTCGCAAAAACCGCGGACAAAATGTATGAAGCAACTACACAAAATGTGCAAAGCATAGCAGCATATAATAGGCCAGGCAGTTCCACAGGACACACTAACCACAGTCGCGACGAAAATCGTCTAAAGTCAAATAACACGATAGAAGATAGACTCTCTCGGCTCGAAGCGAAAATTAACGCAATGTCGAACAACACACGCAGCCGATCGAGAGATCGACGATTCAAGCTCTCGTCGCCCCAGCACTAGCTACAAACAGGGCGTTTGTTGGTTCCAAAAAAAAATTGGTAAAATGGCACAGAAATGCACGAGACCCTGTACATGGGTTCAATCGATATCCTCAAAATCCATACTCCTTCAAAAAACGATTAAACCAACGGGTAGAGTCAACATTTCATAGCACCCTCAACTCAAGCCGCCTATTTCTCCATGACAACGCTAATAATCTCATTTTTCTTATGGACATTGGCGTTGACCTTTCGGTCATTCCAGCACAAAATTACAAAGCAATCATTTTCATTAATGCAACGAAATCCTGATCTATTCTTATCGGCCGCCAAAGGCACAACAATTCACACATACGGCACCAAATTGCTTCAAGTGGATCTCAAACTTAAGAGAACCTTCACGCACGCATTAATCTTAGCTGCTGTGAATCACCCGATCATTGGCGCCGATTTTGGATTCACCATTTACACAGACCACAAGCCTCTGACTAGAGCAATTCAGTCTAAAACTGAACGTAATCCAAGGCAATCTCGCTACTTGAATGACATTAGCCAATTTACCACGGACATTAAGCATGTTCATGGACACGACAACGTTGTCGCAGACACACTATCCCGCACAACTGAAAACGAAACAGACACAGTCGAGACTTACATCGACTTACCAAAAATCGCAATCACACAAAAAGCCGACCTATAACTTCAGAATTTATTTTTTGGTTCCGAATGTCACACTAGTTCATCAATGAAACAAGAGCTTTTGAAACTACCTGGCCTCGAAATTATCTGCAAAACATCTACCGGGTACAACCGCCCGTACATAGCAGAATCACTATGTCGAACCATCTTCGACACACTACACAACATTTCACATCCAAGCGTCCGTGCCTCTCGTAAATTGGTTACTGCTTTCTACTTTGGGCCCAGTATAAATAAAAACGTAAACCAATGGGCTTAGTCTTCTTTATCCTGCCAACGCACCAAAGTCCAACGGCACACTAAATCACCTAATGAACATTTAGAGATTCCACCTGGTCGAGTTGAGCATATCCAAATAGTAGGACGATCCATACAGTATATCGTATGACCACTTCCTCCGTCTAATGAATGTTCATACTTACTCACCTGTGTCGACCGCTTCACTCGTTGGCCCGAAGCATACTGCATGACCAATATGTTAGCTGCAACCATTGCCACCACTTTTGTCAACAATTAAGTATCGCGATTCGGCGTGCCCCCTCTTATCACAACTGATCAGGAACGCAATTTGAGTCCAAGCTTTTCACCGAGCTAACAAAACTCCTTGGCTCACACCGGATACGAACAACGGCTTACCATTCACAAGCCAATGGCATGGTTGAACGCTTCCATCGGCAACTAAAAGCCGCACTAATGGCCCGAACCAATACAATTAATTGGAGTTCGGAAATTCCAATCGTGCTATGTGGTGAGCACATAGCAACTGATTTACAGCCAAACAATCAAGCTACCCGGTGAGTTCTTCATCGAAAATCCTTCTTCACCACTCCCAACTAGCGACACAGTCATCGAAAAACTGCGACAAACCATGCAGAACCTTGTACCCAAATCAACCCGTCAATCCAAACAAGATGACGTTATAGTTCCGAAATCGCCCGACAACTGCGATTTTGTCTTCATTAGAACCGACAAGGTTCGCACGGGATTAACTCCTCCCTATGATGGTCCGTATAAAGTTATACGTCGACTTAGAAAACATTTTATCGTCAACATTTCAATCGATCGACTCAAACCTGCTTATGGAATCCCAAGTTGGGCTTATCCAATATCAAGCCATCGACCACACAAACGCGTCCGTTTTGCCTCCACTCATACAATCATTCCCTAGGGAGGGGAAGATCACTTGCGGGGGAGTCCTGTAGCGACTCACTCATATTTCGTAGTGATCTAATCACAAGAAATACTCATACTCATTCATTTACTTGTATACATTAACTTAAAACTTTCATTCGCACGCGAACTATACGAAAACACCAATTCAACCAATAAGCAACACAACACACAGAAATTCATTTTGTAAAAAGACTACAGTGCAACGAGAGACCAAACAAGATAATTCATTTTGCTCCCCCGTTTTATTCATCTTGTCCAAAAATCGCTCGGTGTACCGATTTCTTTTTTTTTAATATATACATTCGTTTTAACTGCCGTGTATTAGAGTCGATTTTTTTTTTTTGTTCTCAACAAAAACCGTGTGTGTTTTTAATAATTTCTAGTGTGATGAAATTTAATAAAATAAAATTCATACAACAATAAAAATGTATATTTGCAACTAAATGTAATTAAATTAAAAACTTATATAACAAATTTAATGAGCATAGATAAGTTTCTGTACGTGAAAATAATCAAAATAAAATATGTACAATAATTAATCGTTCAGTGAAAATCGGTGTTTTTGTGTTATGATAGCACCACGGTGCTAAAGAAGCAATCACATATAATTCCAATTTACAAGAAGGGTGATCGACTGATATTGCTACTTGTAGGCCGATTTTTATTTTAAATGCTTTTGCTAAATTATTGGAGAAAATATTACATGCAATTATTACATGCAATATTACAGCACGGCTTTAATGCATACAGATCTACACTCACCAATTTAATAGAATTTTCCGATTTTATATTTGGTGCTGTTAATGATAATAAGCAAGTGGACTGTATTTATATAGACTTCAGTAAAGCTTTTGATACAGTTATTCATTTAAAATTATGTGCTAAACTGTTAACCTTTGGATTGTCTTATTCTGACACAGTATTTTTTCTGTCTTACTTCGATGGTAGAAAGCAATATGTTGTATTTAATGGACATAGTTCCTTTTGGTTTACTTCCACATCTGGAGTCCCTAAGGGTTCAATATTGGGGCCTCTGTCTTATTAATATTCATAAATGATTTGATGGATGTAATCGACTCCTGTTATCTTCTTTATGCAGATGGCCTAAAGATTTGTAAGAAAGTTAGTAACTGGCCCGACTCTCTAAATCTACAATCTGACCTACGCAAGGTTTTTCAATGTTGCCTCATAAATGAATTACATTTCTATATTGGCAAATGTATGGTATTATCATGGTATTATCTTATACCAGGAAGGTTTATTCGTCAACAGGTTATGGAGTCCAAATTTGGAATTCTTACTATGAGTCCAGCGTATTTAAAATTGAACGATATTTGTCATTTAAAATGGTTTATAATATGTTTGATTCCCCAGCTTATTTTACAAGGTCTTATTTTACAATCCAACTCCGGGCACCAATTTTGGATTTTCATCTCCATGTTTTATAATGCAATGCAATCATGACGCTGTGTTTAACAATATTAATTTATTAACTTATTCTTGCTGTCCATTTGGATTTTGGTCTTTAAATGTCTATAATAATTCTGTTAGTTTGATTTATTTTCCTTTAAAAATTGAATTTAGTTAATCTTATTTTTTCACAAGTCTAATTTTTGATCTAATGTTTGTTTATTATGATTATATTATTTAATTAATTAATTGATTTATATTCATAAACTGATGATATATATATATATATATATATATATATATATTCATATTAAGCACACATTACATGTGGTTGTGATATCCAATAAGAAGTGCTATACTGTAAGTTATCCTAGTAGTCGAATAAATAAATAAATAAACTTGTTTTTGGTTGCTTCTACCGGCTGTTGTACGATTTGCCTCTCCAATTATCTGTGAAACTGGTAGTACGTCAATATGGGATAGAAAAGTATAAGAATTTAGTACTTGCCTTGGGAAATAAAATATTAATTTCGTAGACAAAAACTGACCGGCCTGGCAAAAATCGGTAACATGTTAAATTTTGAAGATCTAATAACATATCGTGGTTTCCATTTCGAATGCCTTTGTTACGATGATATGATTCAAAAGCGACAAATAAAAAAAAAAATTCTAAAAATAATATTTCCACTAATATTTTCCTGCACTAACATCATCCTGAAGGAACAAAATATGCAAACAAAATAACTGTGAAACTGTAAATAAAGATTTTTCTTATAGAATGGAAACTAGGATAAGCTTAATCCCCTAGAAAAAATATTATTTGTTGATCAAATCAAAAGCCATGACCAATATTTAATAGTCTATCAATATTTAGCAATTAAATCACAAGTGAAATAACTTAGACAGAGTCAATTAAGCAAAAGCTTAGCATCTTATTTGTTTACTTTTTTAATTAACAACAGTTGAACCGACAAATTCCGTGGCTTG
This sequence comes from Tipula vernalis, assembly GCA_958295665.1. NCBI lineage: Eukaryota > Metazoa > Arthropoda > Insecta > Diptera > Tipulidae > Tipula > Tipula vernalis. Next base: position 355,140,038 of record OY282558.1, on the reverse strand, counting down.
ATTAAATAAAATATTTCTTTGTTGTGACTGCCTGAAACGAATAATCAAAAAAACCAACCGGCATAAATTATCATATTATTACTGAACCATTTCTAAAGATAAAGTTTTTTTTTTGTTACTATATTATATAACCGCACACTTACAACAGACTCTCGAATCGAAAATTAAAACGAAATTTTGATCGACAAAAACTTATTTGCTTTGGATATAATGTACATTATATAACATGGTTAGAAAAAAGCACAATCAAAAAATAAATAAAATAAAAAACTTGACCCAAATCGATTGAACGAACGGAATCGACAGAATAAAACTTTTTTTTTGTTCCATCCCCTTTCTCTCTGGTTTCATGGTTATACATACCAAAAACCGAACACAGAAATTATTTTTTCTATATTCCCAGATTATAATATGTAAAGTCATTCGTTTCATATAAACTAAACTTTTGTGTGCGCTTATTATAACAGAAGCATGATTTCTAATATCTATTTTCAATACAACAATTTTTTGTTTGTTTGCGATCTTTATAGAACAAAAAATAAATAAATCCGACGTTTTTTATTATCCCAAAATTTAATAATTTTACTTATGCAAAACATATTACAAAAACAAAAAAAAAAGGATAAAGGATACATTTTTTAAGCTCTTCTCCAATATTGTACCAACCATTCAATGCTAAAATGATATTCTTTCTGTGTATGCATACACATTTTTCAATTGCTACGATTGGATAATTTGTGAAATTGAGTTGTATCCGAAAAAAACCTAAAGTACAGCAGATTTTCAATTTTTTGATGTTGTATGCTTACGTTTTGCTGAATAAAATTAAACCAAAGGTTAGAAATTGATAACAACGGACAATTTTTATCCATTTTTTTTTTGTGCATATTTTGGAGATAAAGTTTTGAAAAATATGGTATTTTAGGTGACATTTACAGTGTATACAGAGCAGTTGTCGTTTTGAATATTTAGATTGAATATGAATTCAATTTGATTATGGATCAGTAACCCCATATACAAGCAATAATGAAAAAAGCATTTTAGGGAAATGAAACATATTGAGTTTCGTCATGTACAATCATGTATAACATTAACTTGTAGATATGTACAAAACAAACATAAACATTCCCATATCAAGATTCTAACAACTAAAAATATTGGGACTGGCTTTCGATGGCTCAAGAGAAGGAAGACTAATAAACCACTCATCATTTCAAATGCATCAAAAAGCTTAATTACACACAATTGGTTGTATTAATCGGATCGGAATTCACATTTGTTATACTGCCCCTTCTGAAGTATGAAGCCGCATCGCGATTTATCATGGTGATATATTACTATGATAAGGGTCCAATCAATCGACGTGCACAACTTTTGCTTTTCGCAAAGGTTTCTTTATTGGAACAGTCACTGACTTGGAAGCTGAACGATATAGCTTCCCGATAATCTCGTATGGTCTATCCGAACAGCACTGGAATATTTGGGCAACCTTTTATTCCTTTGATAACATTGTGCAGCCACACTGAACTGGCCTGAGTTCGCTTTAGAGTCGAAATGTTTCGCCTTTCAATTTGTTGAAATGTTTAAATGCTTGCAAGCGAATCCATGAATGCACTCAATCCATTTTGTAGAGAGATGATTCACTCAAAAAATAACCAGCCAGCCGCAGTTCTAGTCCCTGCTCGATAAACACTGAGTAACTGGTCCCAATTACCCGGATTTTTGTTAATGAACGCGTGCGACCATACCGTCAGATTGTAGGTGCCAAAGGGTTCGTTCTCGTTTTCTTCGTACCGAGAAATTTCATCGTCTTCTTGAATACTTCAAGCTCAAAATTTTGGTCTCGGCCCGAATGAATTTCGAGAGGGATGCGATACCGCTCTTGAGTGCCATATGTCCGAGATGACTAGAGCATAACGGTTTCTTTTACCGGTAATTGGATGAAGGCCCGAAAAGGGGCCAAGCACATTAAGTTTCAAACAATCATGTGTTTAGCGGCATGGGCCGGTACAGGCGTTGCGTTTTCGGTACCACCATTCGATCTTCTGGACCCTGCCCGTCCAATAAAATTTTCCTCGAATTCGCTGTTTGGTTTTCGCTAAGTAAAAGCGTCGAAAGGTTTTCCTATCGTGGGTGTCAGGTAAAATCTCTTTGATCAATATTTGGTTCCCATCAGCCGATTAAAATTTCCATTTAAGGAGGCCATGAAGTATTATGAAACGCCATTGTGCCCAATATAATTTGATGATTATTGGCAGTGCGATGGCCTCCTCGCCATATCTTCCTGTTGCAGGCATTCGCATTTCAATGAATCATGACTCGGTGACATTAGATCTTGAAATCTTATTGCAGTAGAGTTTCAATCCAGCAGGGGACTTGACGTTTCGGTTTTTGAAGTTTAGCAATCATGCTAGTGACGCATGGTCCGTGGTCCAATAATGGCTTGGAAGGCTATGGAATCGAATTTTTTGTTGAAAAGATTAGGAACAAAGGCCAAGGAAGCTACGCACCGGTCTTTCCGTCTGAGCGTAGCCAATCCGGAATAGTTGCTACTTTAGCTGGGTTAGTTCGGATTCCCTTGCTGCTCAAGATGTACTCGAGTTAATCAACTTACCGTTTGAATAAACGGCACCTCTTCGGATTCAGCTTGAAATTCCCTATTCGCAGTCTTTCGGACCAACCTCATCTTGCCAACTAGTTCTTTTCTGTTTGCTCCGGCAATATAACCAATACCTCATTTGTCTCGAGAACGTGGTCAGGGCATTACAAAGGCTAAACAGCATGACAGTGGATTGCCAAAGACCTTTCCCCTCTGAAAACGATGTATTTGGTCGGCCCTTTGTATCGGGATCGATCTATCAGTAGCCAAATCCCAAATCAAGAGTAGAAAATACACAAATACCTTCGTTGCATCCTGTGTTACGCCCATCCGACACAGAGTCTCAATGATCCAATTTTCTGCCTGAGGAGTACGATTGGGGAGTACCAGGAGCTAATGGCTGGTTCAATGACACCTTTCGTTCTAGGCACTTTACGAAGTGGTTTGGGGTTTCCGATATCCATTAGTGATATTTCAGTAATACCGTGTTTTTCTAGTCTCGAGGAAAACGAGCAAAAATTGCGATGCTCGGACAAAAATTTGGTAGCCAACTGCCTTTCAAAAATCTTTGGATCAATTCGCCAATTTGGCTTTCGTTCCACCCAACCGAGTATTTTAAGGGAGTGTCTTCTACTTTCATGTTCTATTCGTATATGATATAAGTAAATTACATTGTTATACGGTTTTCCTTTGAAATTTTCTGCTCACTGTTGCACCAGTGTCGATTACAAACATGCATTTCCGATGGTTAAGTGTTTGGGGTTTGCCCGCGAGGACGGTGGTCGGATACAGAAAAGGGGCTTTTCAATTCAACCTACCAGGAGGAGCAAAGTTATTGTCTTTCCTCCTCGAGGATTTATTCTGCTGTGGATTTATTTGATATTGGGACCTTGGATGGCTGAAAAGAATGAAGTCTAATAAATTAATCTTAATTTCCCTTGCAGCATAAACATGATTGGGCTAATTTTATTTTTCTAACTACCCAGAATTGGCTAGTTTATTCTAGTGAATATACAGTTTTATTAAAATTAGTTATATTAATCGGATGAGAATGATTTCATTGAGAGGTGGTCATCCATATTACTAAGAACTCAGCCATTTTCTGAAAATAAGGAAATAGGACCAATGATTTTTATCAGAAATGTAGGCGACAGAGATTCGATGGGCAAATTGACAAACAGTTGATTTCAATAAAAGTTTAGGAGTTAGCTCCCATGTGAAAGACAATACTACTCTTCTGGGCCGTGAACAAAGAATCGTCGACGAAGTTATAGTAAAAATTCAATAATCTTAGGAAAGCTTTGAGTTGGGCTGTGTCCTTTTGTGGTGGAGGTATTGGGTTGCTTCGCCACAATATTAAAATTAGTTGCTTTAATCGAATCAGAGTAATTTCATTGAGACGTGGTCATTCATATTACAAAGAACTCAGACATTTTCTGAAAGTAAGGAAATAGGCCCAAAGATTTTTATCAGGAATGCCGGCGACAGAGATTCGATGGGCAATTTATAGCTCCCCTAGGCAAGTTGTCGGCAAAGCATGACAGTTTCATGGGTTTATATCTAATTCTGTATTCTAATATGGCTTGATGTTCTGGCGAGTAACTAGAGTTAAGTTTGAATCTTGATTCAAAAAAACCAACCCTGGCATTGATAAAATATACCAAGTGTGAGTATGCAACAAAATGTTACTGACTACTGATAAAATCGTGATGTTACGACAAAATTTAGGCAAATTTGACTCGCCTTGACCACCGATATATCGCCGAATAATCTAAACCAAAATATGGATTAAACTGTGAGACATATAGCAGTTGATTTCAATAAAAGTTTAGGAGTTAGCTCCCATGTCAAAGACAATACTACTCTTCTGGGCCGTCAACGAAGAATCGTCGACGAAGTTATAGTAAAAATTCAATATTCTTAAGAAAGCTTTGAGTTGGGCTGTGTCTTTTATGGCAGAGGTATTGGGTTGCTTCGCCACAATAAATCAAAATTTATTTCGCTTTATAAAGATCTGAAAAATGCTTAGTTCTGCCGAGAACTTGCACTAAAGACTTATCCTTTCTATGGCGCGTAAATCAATTCTACCATGAGTTGCTAAACCTCTTAGCATCACAATAAGCAAAAGAGTGGCTGATAATATTTATAACCTTGAGAACAATACTTATTTCCATAGTATATTTAACTATTTAAAAATTCGCCCGCTTAAATGCTTTGCAGCTGGTTGGTGACTTATTATGACGGTTACGTCGAAAATGTCAAATTGAAGGTACACCATAGTTTGAGATCCAAAATGTTGATTTTATTTCTAGTGGTCACAAAAGGAATATTTATTGACCAATGAGCCAATGTATTCTAGAACGCGATCAAGAATCTGTATCAATTCTGTATAACGTTTCTCCAATTTAAACCCAGATGACTAAAAATTCGAGGATAATCGCCAAAATTTTAGCATTGAGCCGGCTCCAAAATATTAATTTACGTGGAGAACCAGGCCTTAGACAGGTGAATATAATTTGCTTGTAACTCTTTTAGACTTTATCTTGTTTCAGACAAGGTTGCCTAGAATCAGATCAAAGGACTCACTAAACAAAACCGAAGAGTAGACCAAAATTACAGCTACTTCTTTAATCACGAATATTGAATTGTTATGTTTTAATTGCAATTCCCAAATTTAATGGAAATACCTGGTGCTGAATAATTTTTACTTGATTTTGTAAATTGACAGGCGTCAATGATCTCTTTGTCATCTTCAAAGGCGGAATTTGCGTTGAGGTCATAAAATCTGTTATTGCAAGACTGTTCGAATATGCCGGTTAAAAAATTGTACTTCTTCGCTTATAATCTGAAAAAATAATAATAATAGAGAGGCAGTGATTTCATGGCTATAAGAGATGAATATTCAGCAATACATCACCTATTCAACCCCAAATTAAGTTGAATTATTATTATTTTAATAGAAAGTACAGATCCTCATCAAAGACAATGCACTTTCTAGGAGATTCATGTATTTAGTTATCGAAGTATTTGGGATGTGTTAGAAACAATTATTTGAGAGTCAGGCTTAATTTAATTTAACCATTGAAAGAGTGGTAACAATTGAAAAAATAGTGAAATCAAGTATTGTGTAGTAAGTTTAGTATCTGTAAAAAATATTGAGTTAGGATCGAGTTATTTAAAGTTTTGAAACTGTTACCAATCAAGTCCTGAGCCTATTTGACCATACTATGATATTCCGCAGTAGTGTTTTTAGGTTTATATGTTTCAATTAAACGTTTGCATTTCGAAGCAACAAAATAACTGAAAAGTTTGTGCGCCAGTTTTTGGTGAGAGTTGAGAGTTCAATTTATACCGAGTACGGATTGGGTTTACATGTGTAAGCTTTATTCAATAGGACTTATCTGGCTCCTACAAATGACATCCGAATTTGTTGAAAACTTACCGAAATATTCATCAAAAATATCTATTTCTTTCCAGGCGGTTAGTTCCGAAAAACTTTAAAATGAGGTTATTAGTGATACGAATAATTGCATATTTGACATGTTTGAATTGACATATGTTGCTCATATGAAACTTAAAACACAAAAAAGTACAAAGGGTAGAAACTTCACGTGTTGATCAGAAATTTAATCCATAAAAATTATCTCAATCTACAGCTCATAATACAATTCAATTTACAACTATACATAAAACTAAATCGCAACACAATCCTAAACCCGATCTTATTACTGCAGAAATCTTAAAAGAACTGCCAAGGAAAGCTCTGGTGAAACTCACCAATCTTATAAATGCAGCATTTAGAATCAAATGTGTACCAAGCTTATGGAAAATTGCAGAAGTAATTATGATCCCAAAACCTGGGAAACCACCACACATAACATCGTCTTATAGGCCAATTTCGCTATTGCCAGTCATGTCCAAACTCTTTGAGAAGCTTCTGGTAAAAATATTAAATCCGATAATCGAGAGTAAAAACTTGATCCCAAATCATCAGTTCGGTTTTCGCAACCAACACTCAACAATTGATCAAGTACACAGAATAACCAGTATAATTGAGAAAGCATTAGAGGAGAAAAAAGTCTGTTCAACAGTATTTCTAGACGTTGCACAAGCGTTTGATAGAGTGTGGCATGAAGGACTTAACCACAAGTTAAGGAATCTTCTACCAATGCAATTTGCTAAGATACTAGAATCATACTTGAAAGATAGGTTCTTCAGGATTAAGTTAGATGATACATTTTCTGAATTGAAAGAAATCAATGCAGGAGTTCCACAGGGCAGTGTATTAGGGCCGGTTTTATACCTACTATATACTTATGATCTTCCTACATTAGAAAACAACACAGTGGCAACTTTTGCAGATGATACGGCGATCTTAGCTGTTGCAAAATGCAACGAAGAATCAACACAGAAGTTACAATCAGCTATAACTCAAATATATAAATGGACAAAAAGATGGAGAATAAAACTAAATGAAGCTAAATCAGTTCACATCAACTTTACAAACAGACGAATCGAACATATTCCGATTACCATAAATCGGGAAATAATACCGCATGCGAACACAGCTAAGTATCTCGGCATGACCCTGGATGCTAAACTACGATGGAAAGCACACGTCAAGAAGAAAAGTGAAGAATTAAGACTTAAATACAGAAAAATGTACTGGCTGATGGGAAGGAACTCTTCTTTATCAACATACAACAAGCTTCTACTTTATAAGCAAATATTGAAACCGATTTGGACTTATGGTATTCAGCTTTGGGGTTGTACCAAACAAAGCAACGTAAATATCATCCAAAGATTTCATAATATGGTATTAAGGAACATCGTTGATGCACCTTGGTATGTTAGGAACAATGACCTTCATAGGGACCTTAAAATGAACCTCATCTTAAATAAAATCCAGGAAAAAGCACGGAGACGTGAAGAAAGGCTCCGCCAACATGTGAACATTGAGGCAACTCAGCTCCTAAGCATCACGAATTTAGTTCGCAGACTTAAAAGAACCAAACCTTTTGAGCTGGTGTGATTGTCAGTTTAAGCAGCATTATGCTGATCTAAAATCCACAACAAAGATGTGTTGTGAATGGGAAGAAGCCAAAGATTAATTTAAGTTTTTTTTTTTTTTTTTCGTCCCTGCCCAAAAGCGGCTAGCACTACGACCTAAAAGATCTTTTGTGCTGTTGGGTACTGTTACTCCAGGAGCTTCTCCACCTCTCTAATAAAGGCGAGAATGCTATTTATAGAGGCCAATTTACATTTCTCCGGGGTCAGATACCTCTCTTCAAAATGAATCCACCTCCGTGTGCACAGAGCAACACACTCACATAGTATGTGTTCTGCGGTTTCTGTTTCTTCCAAACAGAGTCGGCACTCCGTCTCTGTGGACAGGTTCATTTTGTTCAAATGATATCTCAGGTTACAGTGACCTGAGAGAAAACTCACAAGTTTCCTAATATTTCCTTTGCTGAAATTGATCGCCAAATTTTAATTTAAGTTAGTAAATTAAGTCAGAAACAAATTGCTCATTAGTCCAGGAGACTAGATTGTAATTACATAAAATGAATAAATTAAATTTATTTTAAATTAAAAAAAAAAAAAAAAAAACAATCCTAAACACATTCACCAAACTAACCGCCAACCCATCCCTCAATTCAATCGCCAAATCAACTTTCAAATGAACCCTTAGCCTAACTCCTTACTCAATCCCAACGCACCCTAACTCAATCCCTACTCCACTAACTTAGCTCGAACCAAACCTCAAAAATCAACTCAACTCCGTATACAATGGCCAACTCAATCCTTCAACTCGAAAACCTCAAATAATTCCCCAACCAAAATATCATTTAAATCCAACTCAGCTTCCGCTCATATCCTATTAAACCCCAACTCGAACTCAACTCTAAATCAACTCGGTTCGAAAGCTACCACCTCATACCCAGACTAAACTCCTAAATAATTTCTCAACTTAATCCCATGGTATAACCATAACTCTACATCTTACTCCAAAATAACTCAATCGTCAAATCAACACCATTCAAAAAACTATAAACACACATGAACATAACTCAGAACAAATCAAGCTAAATCTCAACTCAACTCCGAACTAAATCCCCAACTGAACTGAGGAACCGAACCCTAATCAACTCCAACTCAACCACAAACTCAACGACCTATTCAATACCCAAATCAACATGCGCTTAACTGAAGATAACTTAAAACTCAACAAAAAACTCTCAAATAAATCCGCAACTGTACCGCGTATTAAACCTCAACTCAACTTCTGTTCAACACTAACTGGATCCTTAACTCAACCCCCAAACTAAACTCCTAAACCAACAAGGTTTGAAAACTTCATATATCTATAAAATCAATTTAATCCTAACTCAACTTCTAATTCAACCCCAACTCAACCCTCAGTTTAACCACAAACTCAATGGCAAAGTCAATCTTTAACTCAAAGCGACTCCAAAAACTAGATTCGGGAATGAACTCAATTCAAAGCAACTCAAGCTAACTTCCAACTCAACCATCAACACAACCCTAAATAGTATCCCAACTTAACTGTTGACTCCTACTCAATTTAATTCCAATTGAACTCCAACTCAACCCCAACTCAGCACTAGTAAATCATAAACTCAACGTTGATACGATCTGCTACTCAGCCTTTAAATCAATCTCAAAGTTACGCCCAACCCAACTCCGAAATGCCTAAATGAACCCAACTGAAGCTAATTCTAATTCAACCCTCAATTGACCTCTTTCTAAACTATAACTTAACTACAACTCAACTCGAAAATAAAACCCAACTCAACCCTAAGATCTACTGTGGATAAAAGACTCAATCCTTAACGTCTAAATCAACCCTCAATCCTTAAACCAGCTTATATTAAATTCTGCTTATCTACTCACTTACTCCTAATTCAACCACTACTCAACTCCACCCAAACTTAACGTTCAATTCATAATAGAAGCTTTCAATATTTTCAGTGTTTTCAATAATACTAATAAATAAAAAATTTTAATCACCGGGAAATAGCCTGTAGTAATATGGTTGGGATTTTTTCGGATGCTCACCTTAAAAATCTAATCAGAATTAACTCGTACTTCCTCTGCAACGGACAGCTTCAAATAACCTTAAATTAGAAATATTTCACCGAAAGGTTTTGGCTACCTGTTGTAATGGTTTGCAAATTGGCATAGTAGACAATAAACAATTCCAAAAAATGTAACTTACAAAGTAACCGGCAGAACTTCTTTGGGGACTAAGAAAATGTTATTAAAAATGATATTTCTTAATTATCTGATCCCAATCTCCTGGACACTTGTTGTACAAAATAGAGTAATCTACTTGGATCAAGAGAAGAGAAAACAAGATTTTCGATGAAAAATTTCTGATTTGCCACAAAATGTTAGAATGTTATATAAAAACCACAAAGAAGCAAGGCACACAAAGCCATTACAGCAGATCATTAGAATGATGCTTCTAAAAATAATAAAAGTTACTTGTCCGGTTTCACAAAAAAAGAGACAATCTCCATTTAACTAACATTTTTCCTATTTGTTCTTTTATGAAATTGAAGTTAGTTTGATAATGTTATGTAAATTCAAAGCAACCTAATTCGATTTATTTTTTACATGCAATTTTTGCCTAAAGAGCTAAATATTTCATTGCCCAATTTTATCCAGCTAAATATTTAGCTGAGGGATAAACATTTCTATGTAAAAAAATATGACCAATTTACATTGAATTTGTATTGTAAGACAAACCGAAATTTCATAAAACAAGAAAACTGCAATACATTAGTTAATTGGAGATTGACATTTTTTTTTTTGTGAAACCGGTCATCACGGCAGCAAAGAACAGCTGCTTTAGCAGAATAAAAATAAAATAGGAGATCCAGTTACTACGGTTATTGTATGCTTCGAAAATGAACTTACTTACCAACAAAACTGGCTCTTTATTGAAAACACTTTAGTCACATCAATTTCTTACCTGTAACGATAAAAAAGGCAATAAAATTTTAAATTAGAAAACATCAAACTTAATACAATCATACTTCTTCGTATACACAATAATCGTGCAAAAGTAGAAACATAACAAATATAAATTTTTATTGGTAATATTTAAAATAAGCTACTTAATATTTCCTTCCGGTATAAATTGCCTATGCATATATCTAAACATATGTATTTAGAACAGGTATGAGTATAATAAAGTTTTGGGTTAGAAACTAAGAAAGAAATTAAAAAGTTTTAATATTCATTCCCATTCAGTATACAATATACAGTATGTATACACAAATATAATATCGAATACAGAACGGAAATCTAATCGAAAAATTATTCAAAAACTAACAACTTTATACCTGTGTCTCGTTTCGATAAGAAACATATTTTGTATAGATTTAGAAGCAACAAAAAAAAAAACATAAATTTACGGAAATTACATAATTTTGTTGTTATTTATTATTTATGAGGCTTATATGTGATATTAATAGGGGTGATTTAATTATTTTTATATTTAGGCTCAAATTATTGTTAAAACTAAGGCAAAATACAAAAAAAAAACCTTGCGTGATAGTAGTACATTACTTTTGATGTAAACAAAAAGTTTAATTAAAATTTAAATGAAATTTGTAAGTGTAAGAATGAATAAGTTTTGATATATAGTATAAAGAAAATTAATCTAATTATGATTTTAGTCAGTTTGAGCACTCGTACATAAACATAATATACGAGTATGAGGTATTTTTAATATTTTGGTTTATTCTATTATGTGTTTAACAGGTTGATGCCAAGTCCTATTGAGTGAATTTCACACAATGTAATGTTAAACTTTTAGAGAAGCAAAACGCAGATTAATTATATGTGCAACATGCCTTTCCCCAAAGGAAAGACTATATATTTTGGAGAATTACATTAATTAGGTATATTGGCTTAATTATAAAAAAAATATTAATGAAATAGAAATACAATAAAAATAAATTTTACATAAAAATTGTTATTATTTTTTTTTTTTTTTGTTTTTGTTTTTAAATTTAAATTAATGGAAAAGGCAAAATTTCAATTCGACAATTTAATTGTAATAGTATTAATTTATAAAAATATTTGACTATACTAATTTACTAAGAAACTCAAGATTAGATCCAAAGGACTCAATTAAACAATCTTCATTATATGTACCAATACTTCACTGAATAAATAACTTCATACGATTGTTATGTATGACTTTATTTTTATTTTTAATTCTAACATTCGTAGTTTCAGTTGAATTAATTTTGGTCACGAGAAATGGGCCAGTCCAGATGGGATCAAATTTATTTTTAGATTTACTTTCATTTCGTACTAAGACTTATCATTAATAAAAAATTGAACTACATTACTTGTTTTATCATGTAACTCCTTAGATTTGTTTTTGTTTTGAAATAGTTTACTTCGTGCCAGCTCCCAACAAATTTGTAATCTAAATTTCAATTCAGCACAATAGTCGTTATAATTATAGTATGGCTCTTTTTGTTTTGTTAAAGAAGTCGATAATGTTGGTTTTAATCCGTATACAGCAATTCAAATGGCATGAATGATGTTGCTGTATGAAGAGTGGAATTGAATGAAAAGATAGCAAAAGGCAACCAATTATTCCATTGCCATGGGTCCTCGGAGCAAAAGTTATGAAGATATTCCGAGAAGGTACGGTGACTTCTTTCTAAACTACCATTCGACTGTGGATGGTAAGCGGTTGTTTTGAATTTTTTTATTTTTAATAATTTGCAAATATTACAAAATAAATCGCTCATAAAATTAGAGCCTTGATCGGTTACTACAGATTCGGGTGTTCCAAATTTACATATCAAATGTTCAGTAAATGCTCTAGCTACCGTCTCACTTTCTTGATCTCTGATTGGGACTGCCAACAATTATTTGGTGGCGCTTGGGCTGTGGAAGTAAACTTCATAGGGCATTTATTTATGAATGACACTTTATTTTTTTTGGCAAGTTTCACAACTCCGAATATATTGTTTTATTCTACTTAACATTTTAAGAAAAATATAGTAACATCTTATCCGATTTAAGGTTTTAATGATACCTTGATGTCCACCCAAATGACTATTATGGAACTCGTGAATTATCTTTTTAATTTCAGCTTCATCAGACAAAAATATAATTTTATTACAAGGTGACTGAATTGATGGGAATGTGTCAGTTTGATTGAAAATTTGAGAATAATTATCATCCTTTTGATGGTTATCTGGAATACTTGCTGCATTAGGAATATTAGAGTTAGAACTTTGAGGTAAATTTGGATTTTTTCGCGTCAGGATTTGGAGACGAATTAGTATTATTAAAATTAAATTTTGTATGCTTAAAAAAAGTTATAGGCTTAGCATCTGTTCGGAATGTTTTGGATTGTGCTCTAGTCATTACTTGTAAAGTGGAGTCATTATTTAGTTCGCTAGAAGAATTTATCCGACTCAGTGCATCAGCATTTCTATTTTGTTTACCAGGTTTATACACTACGCCGAAGTCGTATTCGTCCAAGTCGAGCCTCCATCGCACTAGTCTAGATGTAGAATTGCATGTTTTGTGAAGCCAAGTTAGTGGTCTGTGATCGGTGTGAACAGTAAAATGTCGGCCATATTAGTATGGTCTGAATCGTTTAACCACCCACACAATCGCAAGGAGCTCTTTCTCTATCGTACTGTCGTTGCTAGCATCGGTTGAGACTATAAACTCTTTAGTTTCATCGGGATGCTGAAGAATAGGAAACGAAGTATTCAAAGAGAAAGGAATATTTTTTCGTAGCAATTTTGTAAGAGGTTCTGCTAAGTCCGAAAATTTTGGAATGAACCGTCTATAGTAGCTACAGAGCCCAAGAAATGATTTAATTTCTTTTGAAGATTTGGATCGTGGGTAATTTAAGACTGTAGAAATATTTTTTGGATCGGGCTTATCGCCCTCGCCGGTGATTTTGTGACCTAGATAAACTATTTCTTTTCTCAAAAATTGGCGTTTTTTTGGTTGCAGTTTGAGATTGAAATTACGGAAAGTTTGCATGACGTCAATTCATTTTTTGTTATGGTCTTGTAGGTCGTACCCATATACGACGACATCCTTCAGGTACACAGACAAGACAGTGTTCATAATACGCTGAAAGGTTGCTGGAGCGCCCTTCAGCCCAAACGGCATTCTCGAGAATTGGTAGTGACCAAATTGGGTGCTGAAAGCAGTGTTGGGTCTATCAACCGGTTCGAGCGGAATTTGATATTACCCATCAGCCAGATCTAAAGTTGAAAAGTAATTCGATTTGCCCAGATGATCAAGGATTTCGATTATGTTGGAAAGAGGAAATACATCGCCTATGGTAACATTGTTGAGCTTCCTGAAGTCAACTACAATTCTCCAGCGTTTTATAGTCTTATCGTCTGATTTCTTGGGAACTAGCAACAGTGGTGGGTTCCACGTACTGCGACTGGGTTCGATTAAACCATCATTAAGCATTTTGGTTACTTGCTCATTTATTTGTTCTTTTGCCGCCTGCGGCAAACGATATTGTTTTATATATATTGGTCTAGTATTTTCTGTCAAAGGAATGTCATGGATACCGATATTCGAAATAGTTACAATCAAGAATATTTACTGGATTTTCATTACTATTCGCAATACTTATGTGAGATGATTTATTTGTAACTGTCAGAATAGTACTGGCAGTAAATACCCCAGGATAAATTTGTCGAGAAGGACAAAAATATTCTCCGTCTTTATCAACATCAAGAGTAACATTGCATACTTTCTCTGATCTTCCAGGAATAACGTATTCATGATCATTAGGAACAGATAATTTTTTAGAAATAATTTTTCCATTGACATTCAATTTCTTACAACGATGCTCAAAATCTATTATGCACTTATAAGAATTTAAAAAATCACCGGATATTGTCCGGAATAATGTGGAATGAATGGTCTATAGAAAGATTATCAATAATTATCTTACCAGGACATACAGCAAGAGTTTCGGATGTTTCTTCTCCAATTCCCTTCACAAGACATTTTTCACGAGGATAACAACCAACGTTAGGATTAATATATGGTTTTTTGACTACACTAATATCTGCACCGGTGTCGATTAGAAAGTATGCCTTGGAAGTTTTTAAGAAATCTGTGTCGAATAACACAAAATTACTTTTCGACGTCTCGATGACTGGTGAATTATGAATGCTAGGAACACTTTTCATAGATAAAATGTAATCTTGTTGATGATTTTTGAGAATAGTTGTATTGGTAGAAGAATTAGAATTGAATGCGTAATTAGTATTATCAACAGATTCAGTGGAAGAACACGGAATTATTTTAGATTTTTTTACCATCACTCGACCAACCGTGTTCATTGGTTCTTGCTCGAGTGGATTGGTGTTTGCCGAGTTATTATTTATGTGTGAATTAACAAAAATTTTAGAAGAACTAGGAATATTAACGTTTTGCTCAACATTAGAGGAAATTGACAAAAAATTATTTGAATATCTATATAAAGAGTAGTTTTATTAATTTCGTGCTCATTTATCTGATTAAATCTAACTTTACTGTATTCCTATCAAAGAAATTAAATATAAGCAGCGAGATTCGTGGAGCTTCCAGAGCCACAGATACAGACGAAACAAATACAGATAGACGAAGTTATGATTTTTTTTGTACACGTTCCGTTAACATTACGTCAATCACTATAAGTCCTTCATGTTATGTTAACAAAATTAGGCCAATCCAGTATATGGATCCAGTATGATATTTCGTAACTAAATTGTACCAAACCCTCTTATTATGGTTTAGAATATATTCGTTGCACATACGAAGCCTTAAGCTGCTTTTAGAATACTTTTCCTAGTAAATATTCGAATTCAAGTAGAAAAAGGAATGTTACGTTGCATTTAGAATTTTAAGTATAATTTTAAAATAGGACTCTTTCAATTGAATTTAAAAAAGTTTTTTTGTCATTTTGGACAGATCTGTTTATTTTATCGTAACAATTATTTGAACATTTCATCAGCTGCAACTCTGTTGCATTTGTAATTGCACGTCATTTTATTTTTGTGTGGACTCGTTTGAGTGTATTCGAAGTAAGGATGTTTCAGCATGTGCCTGTGATCATAAAGAAATCAAAATTAATAATGTTCTAGCAAAATAATATACAAAACGAAAGGTTGAACAAAAAAAATGACAATAGCTATTTTATGTGATGCTTGTGATGAGGCCGAAGAAACAGGAAAACATTCATTTTTGATTAAAAAAAAAAAAAATATTGGGACAGCCGCTTTTCGGTAAAATTTATTTATTTAATTATGCACAAATAAGGCATAGCCTTTTTACAATATCCAGGGATATATAGTATTCCTATGTGTATTCCAGCAATTACACAGAAAAATAATTAGAACAATAATTAAAATTAAATATAATATAATTAAAAATACAGAAGAAAAGATTAAGAACAAAAGATAAAACATTAGACGTGATAATGGAAAAAAGAAAAAAAAACGAATTAATGGAAACGAATTATGTGCCAATCAGCCCCTCGAGGTACAGTCCCTTGAAACCACGCAAATTAGATGCTGCCTTTATAGACGGATTCAGACTATTCCAGAGCTTTACTCCATGGATAAAGAAAGCACGTTGTCTTGGCTTAGTTTTGCATGATTTAGGCAAATTTAAATTTAATGTCCTCTGCGATTTCGAGAATTTCAGTTTATCATAAAGGTAGTTCGGAACTTTATTTTTAGTCAAACCAAACATCACACTCAACACCGACACTTCCAAAAACTGGTTCAAGCTTACACCAAATATCTCTTCAGAAAGGTGCGAAATTGGATCGCCCATTCGCTTCAAAAATATGTATCTAGCACAAGAATTAAAAGCAACATTTAACTTTCGTAGCGACTTCTTGGAACATTGCGAATATATCGAAGATCAATATGAAAGTAAAGGTCCCACAAGAGTACGAATGATATGACATTTCACATCACTTGAAATAAATTTCGCCGTACTCCACAATTTACCTACGATACCATAAATTTTACCACATAGGTTATTAACATGGGTACTGCAATTTAATTTAGTGTCTGTCTATGATCAACCCCAAACTCTTCATTACGTCACAAAACTCAATTCTGTGATTGACAATTAAATGACTGTTTATCGGTAAATTTATACGTTTATTTTTAGTTATTAGTATGGCTTGTGACTTCGCAGGGTTGATTTGAAGTTTGTGCACTTTGGACCATTCCAAAATATTACACAAAGCTTGATTTAGATTATTAATCACAGCATCAACCGAATAAATATCCCCGAAAGAATAGATTTGCAAATCATCCGCAAAAAGGTGATAGCAAATGTTTCCCGTTTGTTTAATTGATTGACAAATTTGATTTATGTACAATGAAAACAGAATAGGTCCTAAAATAGATCCTTGAGGAACCCCAGATGTGACAAAAATGTTGTCACTAAAGTTTCCATAATATTTTACAGATTGTTGTCGCAGATGCAAGTAAAAACCTATAAGTTAACAAGCACTCTTGGAAAAGTTATATTCATAACATAGTTTCGATAACAACATAGCGTGGTATACTTTATCAAATGCCTTAGAAAAGTCTAAGAGAACAAAACTGCAACTTTACCATCTTCAATATTATTAGTAATATCATCAGTAACTTTCAACAAGGCAGATGTAGTACTGTGCTTGGCACGAAATCCAGATTGTAGTTCATTCAATAGGTTATGTTTAGCAATAAAGCCACTGATCTGAGCATGAATAACACTTTCAAAAACCTTAGATAATGTTGGTAATATACTTATAGGACGAAAATCAGTTACTGTAGGTGGATTCGGTATTTTTGGAATAGGCGAAATTGTCGCAATTTTCCACACATCAGGAAATATCGATTTTGTGAGGCCAGAATTTATAATAAAAGTTAAGTGAGGTAGCAAAACCGGAAGTAGAATTTGAATGAGGTTAAGTGGAATACCATGAACTCCTACAGAACTCGATTTGATTTTATCCAGATGGAAACAAACTTCTTCAGCAGAAACATTTTTAAAGTAGAAAGCATTTACGTCAGCGGCAGAATGAACTGCATCACAAACAAAATTTACATCTTTGGAGTTGAAAACCGAACCGAAGTAACTATTGAACTCATCAGAGGTAATGTCACATTTACACTCTGGAATTGGCGGATTTTCATATGTGTTGAAGTTCTTCCAGAACAATTTACTCGTAGTATTATTGCTAAAACGATCATTAAAAAACTGGCATTTAGCAGCTTTGATCATATAATTTAGTTTATTACGAGCTCTAACCTATTTTAACCTATTAATGTCAGTCTTATGCTTTCTCCAATTCTCATGTAGAAAATCACGAATATTATGGTGCAATGAAATATCATTATTAAAATACGGACCACGCACTTTACGCTTCTCACAAATCATTTTTAGTGGTAGAAAGTTATTAATAAGATAACTTGTAAATGAATTTAAAAGTGATAACTGTTTATTAACATCACAAAAATGATATAATGAGGCCCAATTTAATGAATTAGCAGCCATCAGTAGCGCGTCCTTGTCGATACGACCCATAAATCATAATCATGGGTGGTTGCAATGCCAGGAATTGAGATTTGAGCAAAAGTTGTAATGTTGTTAGGATGATTGGCGAAGGCCAAATCAATTAAGTGGCAGAATCACCCACAAAATTAGTAGCTACCTTTGAGATTAATCCAAGCCCATAAAATGACATTAATGATTTTAGTTGTTTAGCCGTAGGTGTTGAAACGAGACAGTCAATATTAAAGTCACCAACAATAATGATCTCAATATATCGTGTCATAAGATCACTTAAGACAGTTTCAAGAACTTTTAGGAATCCTATTGAGCGGATTGTATACTACACCCAGAACCATTTTCATGTTAAGTTGATTTCTTATTTCAATGAAGATTACTATATGTAGTATGTCGAATAAAGAGTTTCTTGCATTAGTGTATATAACTTTTGGATTTAGAAATTTTTTGACATAAACACCAACACCACCAGAACGCCTCGAACGATCTTTACGAATTAGTGCATTTTTCTACAGAAGAAAATTATCGGCGATCAAGTTTGATATCTAGCAGTGCCTTTTATAACAATTCGCTTCACCAAAATGAAAAAGCTTTCTTTTCACTTTGTATGTTTATATCTGTGGCACTATTCTAGTTTTCCCAGGTAATTGGAAATTGGGACTTGATTTATTGAAATTTTTTAGTATATTTTTGTATTATTTTTTCGAAAGCGTGCTGTGGCCATTGGTATTTGGTTCAAATTTAAAAAAATATTTCCAATAGGAAATTTGGTTGTTTTTTATTGAACCAAAAATATTTAACAAGAATAGTACCACAGCTGAATAAAAATCAAATAAGTATTAATTATAATAAGTAATTGGAAAAAAGACAAACAGTAAGACCAATGACACCAAGCAAACGGCGCAATGGTTAAAGCTGCGGCGTTTGGATCGGGAGGTACCGGGTTCGAATTCCGATAGGGGCGGGATGCAAAAGGGATTTTTTATCATCTGATTACGATCGGTGATGACGATGAACACAACTATGACCCCCTGTTGAGAGTGCAGAATCCATGGGCCGACCCACCTTTCATGTCAGCACTATAGGTTGGCATGAAGCAATGCAATGTGCAGGTGGTTTATACAAAGCGGGTCTATAGCCGTACGTCCTCGATTTGGCTAATACTGCGTAAAGTAGGACGGTAAAATTAACTGCGGAAGAGTTGGGAGTGCCTTGAGCCCCAGAAAAGATTGCATAGTTTAAAAAAAAAAAAAAAAAAAAAAAAAATGTTTACGATAAAATGTTTTCTAAGTCGACGTATAACTTTATACGGACCAGGAGGAGTTAATCCTGTGCGAACCTTGTCTGTTCTAATGAAGACAAAATCGCAGTTGTCGAGCGATTTCAAAACAAAAACGTCGTCTTGTTTGGATTGAAGGGTTGATTTGGGTACAAAGTTCTGCATGGTTTGTCGCAGTTGGTCGATGACTGTGTCGGTAGTTGGGAGTGGTGATGAAGGATTTTCGATGAAGAACTCACCGGGTAGCTTGATTGTTTGGCTGTAAATCAGTTCAGCTGATGAGCACTTAGAACGATTGGAATTTCCGAACTCCAATTAATTGTATTGCTTTGGGCCATTAGTGCGGCTTTCAGTTGCCGATGGAAGCGTTCGACCATGCCATTGGCTTATGGATGGTAAGCCGTTGTTCGTATCCGATGTGAACCAAGGAGTTGTTCCCAATTTTGTCTTTCCCAATATGACTACAGGAGTTAGAATCTTTGTTTACGATTTAAAAGATTATAATTCGCTTGCGCAGGAGCTGAAAACCGATAATAAGGAATATTATTCATATGTTAGATCAAAACAATAAATAAGATTTGAACGATATTGACTTCCATCTTTGTCAGAAAATGAAATTGAGTTACATTTGAAAGGAAGGGGCCTAATTCCGGTGGCTGTCCGCAAAGTTGAGCCTAGCAATTTACTTTATCCAAGCCATAACCGCATATACTATATGCAAATGGGGAAATTGTACATTCTACAACGAAACGGCCAACACAATGTCTTTCGTGCTTTAGGTATGAACATGCTTAGTCTAACTGCAATATGAAACAAAAATGCAAGAATTTTTCCTTGAACCACGGTGATACTGATGTAGAATGCCCATTAAAAGATTAGACCAGAAAACGCATTTGTAGTGAATATCTTCAAATTCGACGGTAATTAAATAACCGCAACATGGTAAAACAAATAAATAATTCAGAAGAATTTTCTCTTCAATCTATAAACTTTTCCCTCTAAAGTAATAATTTCACTAATACTAATTCTAATAATTTTATACCTAATTTAGGCAGAAAATATTCTGACATTACAACCGGTAATTATAATTGTAATGTTAAACTCTACAAATCCAACTGGTAACTCGTTAAATTCAAACCTATTTAATGCGGTCGAGCTGCTTGCAATATTTAGTGAGCTAGTAGAAAGTCTAAAACGTTGTTCATCGAGAGAGGAACAATTCCGGAAACTCTTTTCTTGTTATTGCCCAAAGTCTAATAAGTATACAATGAGAAACGATCTAATTAAACCTTATATTGGTGGCGGAGACTTTAATTATTGACATAGCTTTTGGAACTGTCAACGCAATAACAAAGGTGGTGGAACAGCATATAATTTAGCAATTAACAACGATAACTGCATAATCTAATAGCACCCGGACGACCTACAAGTTATATCTCTGTTGGTGCATCAAGTCAAACTCTTTCTGCAATTAATGTACATGCCGAATTAGATTCTGTTTAAGATGTCGATAGACTCATTGACTTTTTCACACAATCTATTATTATTGCAAGAGAGGAATCAACTCCGAAAGTCAAACGACACCAAGCAGAGCGATTCATTTTATCAGATGAAATGTTACTATTAATAAGAATCCGCAACAAATAGCGGCGGCAATGGCTAAGATCAAGATGGCCAATAATAAGAATGATTGTTAATAATATTATTTACTACTCAAAAAATATTTGATATTGTTAGAAAATTTTGGAACACCACGAAAAATCTAAATATTTCGGCGGTCAGGAACATAAGCTATTTCTAAATGAAGAAAAGAAATCACATTCCTACATTAGATGTAGAAAATAGTAATAATGCCATAAATCCTGCCGCAATAATTTCCAATAATTCTCAATACCATATATCTGAAAATGAGTTAAATAGTTTATTAAAGTCCATTCGACCGCTGGAGGCCCCTGGGGCAGATAGTGTTCAAAAGATTTTACTAAAAAACTTCCTGAGAGGGTAAGATAATTTGTACGATTGTTATTCATTAACTGCTTGCGTCTCACATATTTTTCAAAAGACGTGGAAACTGGCGAAAATAATACCTATTCTAAAACCTTTAAAAGATCCTACGTTTACCCAAAGTTACCGTCCTATTAGTCATTTATGTAACAAGCTACTCAAAATGTGTTATTCTTTGTTAAACAAGAAAAGTAAATTAAATCTTACAAATAAATTACTAGTATACAAAAGCATGGCCTTGAACGTTATATTGTATGATGCACCTCTGTGGTGGGATTATGCAAAGACGAATAAACATAAACTGCAAGTTATCCAAAATAAATTCTTAAAATTAATTCTCAAAGTACCTTATAGGTTTAGTACAACTACATTGCATGCTCTTACTAATATGAAATTAATAAAACCACTGCGCGACTGAAACAAGGCAATACCAATCCGCTAATAAATTCAATAAAATTTTAATACATACTGTAAGAATTGACGGGCCTAATTAAGTGTAAAGTCATCATGTGCTTTTCTGTTTTTTTTTTTTTTTCTTTTAAAAACTGTTGTAATTTTAAAGTATAAGTATCAAATAGGCAAAAACAGTAACATTCAAAAATTATTACTAATCAATATTATTAAAAAGTTTTGAATTTAGACATTTACAATCATTTATTTTTTGTATAATAGGTTAAAGTTTAGTTAGGTTTTAAGTTTAGGTTATTTTGTCAATTTAGTGTTATGAATCTAATTAACCTCAACTTTTTTTAAATGCATAATAAGTTTTCAACACTTTACTAACTGTTGTAGACCTTCTAAGAAAGGTCATCTCAGTAATCAAAATTAAAAAATGTATTCAAATTTTGTTTATAATTATTATATGACCAATAAAATAAAAAATAAAAAATTTATCGAGTTTATACAATTTATAAGATTTAGAGAATTTAAGGAATCTAACGAATTTAAAGACTTTACAAAATTTTTAGAATTTACACAAGTTTATCGAAAATGTAGATATTATATAAATTCTACAGATTAATAAATTCTTTAAACTCTATAAATTCTATAAATCCTACAAATTCTGTTAATTCTAAAAATTAAAGTTTGACTCATTTTAAAATTTTCATAATTTCTATAAATTTTGAATTCTACAAATTCCAAAAATTCAATCATTTTTATAAATTTTATAAATTCAATAAAATTTATAAATTCTATAAATTCAATAAATTCTGTAAATTAAGTAGATTCACTTAATTCATAGAATTCTCGAAAGTCTAAAATTTCAATCAGCTGCTTAAATTCTATAAGTCCCATAAATTCTGTATATTCAATAAGCTTTATAAGTTCTACAAATCCTTCAAATTATACAAATCTCATAAATCATAATATGTTTTTAAACTGTATAAATTCTTAAAATTTTGTAGGTTAATACACATTATTTCAAGTCTGTTCTATAAATTGTACAAAATTAAATTTTTGTTATTCTAAAAATTCTATAACTTTATAAATTTGTAGCGACTCACTCATATTTATACTCATAAATATTTACATTCGTTTCCGCTACAATATATCAATCACATATATTGGCGCGCACACACACACACCAAATATTTACACTCGTTTTATCGCCGCGATGTACTAAAATACAAATATCAGCGCTCTCGTGTACATGACACTCACTCAACCGCAACCGCTTGACCAGCAAGCACCATCGAACATAATTCATCTCCACTGTTTCGGGGGAATGCGAAACAAGAAAACACAAACGAAAAAAATTCATTATTCATCCGCTTGATAATTTTTTGGGTGGTGTTTTTGACAGTCGGTATTACATTTTTACATTAGAACAACCATTGTAATTTTCGTGCAACCAGTGAAAAATTAATATTAAAGTAAAAAAACAAATTGTGTGACTAAAATTAATAATAATTTAAATAAGCAAATTATAATTCAACTTAATAAAATAAAATCAGAATTATAAGTAAAAGAAAAAGGTTTTGTGTGTTTATTATCTCGCGTAGCGTCATCGACGCATGGACACAACGAAAAACACACATAACAACCTTATAGCTTACATTGGTGACCTTCGACACCCTTTTTAGGGACAGTAAAACAATTATTCACATTGTGAAGATAACAAATTATAATATTTGGAAATATACATTTGAATTTCCTTTAAATACATACATTTTTTTACAGAAATCTGGTGCGGTACAACCGTACCAGATAATAGGTACGTACAAATACCATTAAAATAAAAAAAAAAATCATCAATCAAGTAACACTCCATTTTATCATTTTTTTTTCCATACCGACGGCAACGGGAGCCCAACAACAACAACAATATAAAAAAAATAAAAATCCTACAAACACATACACATAATACAATTGAATTATTGGATATTTCTATTCTGTTGTGAAAATTTGTATATATACCAACGGCTCAACGGAACAGGGTAGCACGTAACAAGTGCGATGTCATGTAATACAACTGAAATAGGCAGACAAATCATTTATTTTATTATTAAATCAGAAAGTGACATTTCAAAGTCTACGGTATTATACAAAACGGCCGGTACAACAAAATTCAACTATATTACAACATAATTGCCATATCAAATACAACGGTATCACAACAAAACGGCCGCTACAAAAAAAAATTGAACTATATTACAACAAAAAAAATTGCAAAATTAGATACAACGGTATCACAACCAAAACGGCCGGGTAAAAAAAAAGAGGAAACAAAATTCAACTGTATTACAACATAAGTGCCATATTTAATTCAACGGTGTCAGAAAAAAAAAACAAACAAATA
The DNA here is from genome assembly GCA_958295665.1 of Tipula vernalis. NCBI lineage: Eukaryota > Metazoa > Arthropoda > Insecta > Diptera > Tipulidae > Tipula > Tipula vernalis. The sequence continues at coordinate 355,115,756 of OY282558.1, read as the reverse complement.
TACAGCACCAACACACCTTCAGCGGATACAACAAAAATCAACGCCAGCAACAACAGCTAAGTTTTTTTTAGTTTTGATATTTTTTTTTGATTATAACAATACAAACAATTTACATACAATTATTACATTTCACACTCATATAAATAATTATTCACACAATTTAACTCTTCTTATTCTATATTTTGTAAATTTCTTTTTCACCACGTCGCTCGAGTAACGGTAATCGTATTTTATTTATTTTATTTTCGTTTGTGGTTTCGTTTTCGACCATAACATTTGGGTTGCATTATCGTTCACAAATATTTTCAACAAACACTTTTCTTCGTATCTCGTCGGCCAACAAGTGCCTACTTTATTCTTTTTCTCTCAGACACGGTAACCATTCCGCATTTATCATTTCTTTTGCGTAGTTTTCTTTTGTTTTTTTTATTATTTGAGTTCTTTTTGAGAGAATCAATAATGGGAAACATAACTGACGACGAAAATAAACCGTCTGGTTCTGGGACCCAGAACGCACCACCATCCGTAACGGAACAGATGGACACTCCCATGGAAGACACGCATATGGAGGTCGCGGGACATGAAAAAGTCACTCTACCTGCGTTCTGGCAGAACTCACCCAATAATTGGTTCCATCTGGTCGAGATACAATTCGATCTGCGCAAAATTTCGGCTCAGAAATCCAAGTATTATCACGTCTTGTCGACTATTTCTCCAGAGATTTGTGACAAAATTTCAGATTTCCTCCAGAAACCACCACAACAAAATCAATACCAGGTATTGAAACAAGTTCTGTTGGAGCGGTTCGCACCGACAGACGAACGGCAACTGGAGGATCTCCTATCTGGTCAGGATCTTGGCGATCGCCGCCCTTCAGACGCATTACGCCACATACGCGCGCTTGCTGGACCGAACAAACTCGTAAGCGAAAAGTTCATCAAATCTATCTGGATTAGAAAAATGCCAGAGATCATCAAACTCGCGCTAGTAGCCCAGCCAGAGACAGCGCAGATCGATGCGCTAGCCAAAACAGCCGATCGCATGTTCGATATAATGAACAGTAATCAACAGCAACAGCATCGCCAAGTATACGTAACGCAAGCTGATTATCAAATGCAATCTCATTCAAACAGTCGACAATCGAGATCCACGGTGCAAACGGATCGCGGCCGCAGTGGGGACCGTCGTTCTCCGTCAAACAACACCACAATTGAAGAGCGTTTGGCCCGTCTCGAAGCCAAATTAAACGGCCTGTTTCGGGACAGCCGTAACCAATCTCGGGGGCGACGATCTCCATCTCGCCCACGATCCAGCAGCGCGAGCAACACCCGCCAACAAGGCATGTGTTGGTATCACTATAAATTTGGTGCAGCTGCCAGAAGATGCAACGGTCCATGCAACTTTCGCCAAAACACATCAACGGCTAGCATGGATGTGGAGAATCTTCCAAAAAAAGAGTAACTTACCGGGTCTTAACCACTATGTCAAGTACCTCAGTCTCATCTCGCCTTCATTTATTCGATAAGATCAATCAATTCACTTATTTGATAGACACGGGCGCTGACCTTTCGGTCATTCCCATTAAATATTGTAAAAGATCATCAAATTTTTCCAAGCAAAATCCAGATCTAGTTCTGTCAGCCGCCAATGGCACAACAATCCACACCTATGGCACAAAACTGCTACAGGTGGATATCGGACTTAAAAGAACATTCACGCACGCTTTCATCTTAGCTGCGGTGAATCGTCCGATCATTGGCGCAGATTTTCTGTGTAAATTTGGCCTTCTTGTCGATCTCAAGAATAAACGGCTGGTTGATTCAGCGACTAAGCTGTCAATCAATGCCACAATGGTTCATGTCGACACACCGACACCGATCCATTTTGCAATCGATAACGGCTACGGCAACTTGCTCAAGAAGTTCCCTTCTTTAACAGCAGAGCCGAACTATAATTTACCAGTTCGACATAACGTGGTCCATCATATCGTCACAGCAGGCCATCTGCCCGTGTCAAGACCACGCAGACTAGATCAGGTCCGTCACAAAGCCGCACATACAGAATTCCAACACATGGTGGAATTAGGGATTTGTCGACCATCTGCATCTCCCGTTTCTTGTCCGCTCCATATGGTGAAGAAGAAAGATCACGATTGGCGACCATGTGGGGATTATCGTCGACTAAACACGGTCACAACACCTGATCGTTATCCGATACCCCACATTCAAAATTTCTCCATGCGGTTGCATGGTTGCAAAATTTTTTCAAAGATCGATCTTGTCAGGGCTTACCATCTTATTCCCGTCGCACCTGAAGACGTTTTCAAAACGGCAATCACAACCCCGTTTGGCTTATTCGAATTCACCCGAATGCCATTCGGATTACGTAATGCCGCTCAAACGTTTCAGCGTTTCATGAATGAAGTCGTACGTGACTTGGACTTCGTTTTCGTCTACATTGACGACATTCTTGTGGCTTCACAAAATGAGGAACAGCACAAACTTCACCTGGAACAACTCTTCCACAGGCTAACACAGTTTGATGTTCATATTAAGAGTTCAAAATGCGTCTTTGGCGTGTTCACTCTTGATTTCCTCAGCCACAAGATCACCCCTAATGGTATTCTGCCGTCTGAAGAACGAATTAACGCCATTAGGGAATTCCCAGCTCCAACATCAATAAAAACAATTCAACGTTTTATCGGTATGGTAAATTACTACCACCGATTCATACCAAAACTCGCACAAACACTCGCACCAATTCACGGTCACTTGGCAACTTTACTAAAAAAACCCAAGACCGCCAAGAACTTCTCTTGGACCGACGAATGTCAACAAGCATTCACGTCGTTAAAAACTGAATTGGAACAGATAACACTTCTGGCACACCCACTGAGCGACTCAAAGCTCAGCTTAACTACTGACGCTTCAAACACTGCCGTTGGAGCAGTACTGCAACAGTACAATAATGAGTGTTGGGAGCCACTGGGATTCTTCTCAAAGAAACTCTCGGATGCCGAAAAGAAATATTCCGCATTCGATCGGGAATTACTCGCAATCTATCTAGCAGTCAAACACTTTAGATATTTTGTCGAGGGTCGGGAATTCACCATTTACACCGACCACAAGCCTCTGACTAGAGCAATTCAGTCAAAAACTGAACGTAATCCGAGGCAATCTCGCCACTTGGATTACATCAGTCAATTTACAACGGACATCCAACATGTTCACGGACATGACAACGTTGTCGCGGACACACTATCCCGCACTACCGACAACGAAACGGCCGCAGTCGAGACACATATCGACTTAAACCAAATCGCAAACACTCAAAAAGCTGACTTAGAACTTCAGGATTTATTTTCTGGTTCCGAACGTCACTCTGGTTCATCAATGAACCTAGAGCTTTTTAAATTGCCTGGCCTCGAAATCATATGCGAAACATCCACTGGGTACAATCGCCCATTTATTGCGGCATCACTACGTCGAACCATCTTTGACACACTGCACAACATTTCGCATCCTGGCGTCCGCGCAACCCGTAAATTGATTACTGCTCGCTACTTTTGGCCAAACATAAACAAAGACGTAGGCAATTGGGCTCAGTCTTGTTTATCCTGTCAACGTGCCAAAGTCCAACGGCATACTAAATCACCTCACGGACAATTCGAAATTCCACCTGGTCGATTTGAACACATCCACTTAGACATCGTAGGACCACTTCCTCCGTCTAATGGATACACATACTTACTCACCTGTGTCGACCGCTTTACTCGTTGGCCCGAAGCATACTGCATGACCAATATGTCAGCTGCAACCATTGCCACCACTTTTGTCAACAATTACGTATCGCGATTCGGCGTACCCCTTCAAATCACAACTGATCAGGGAACGCAATTCGAGTCCAAGCTTTTCACCGAGTTAACAAAACTCCTTGGCTCACATCGGATACGAACAACGGCTTACCATCCACAAGCCAATGGCATGGTAGAACGCTTCCATCGGCAACTGAAAGCTGCACTAATGGCCCGAAGCAATACAATTAATTGGAGCTCGGAAATTCCAATCGTTCTACTAGGAATCCGAGCAACAGTGAAAGAAGATCTGAAGTGCTCACCAGCTGAAATGGTTTATGGACAAACCATCAAGCTACCCGGTGAGTTCTTCATCGATAATCCTCTTGCACCACTCCCAACCACCGACACAGTCATCGACCAACTGCGACAAACCATGCAGAACCTTGTACCCAAATCAACTCGTCAAACCAAACAAGATGATATTTTTGTTCCGAAATCGCTCAACAACTGCGATTTTGTTTTCATAAGAACAGATAAGGTTCGCACGGGGTTAACGCCTCCCTACGAAGGTCCGTATAAAATTATACGTAGACTGAGGAAGCATTTCGTCGTATCAATTAATGGAAAAAATTCCAACGTATCAATTGATCGACTTAAACCAGCTTACGGAATACTTAGTTCGGCTGAACAAATATCAAGCCATCGGGTCCAGAAGACCGTCCGTATTGCTTCCACTCATACAATTATTCCCTAGGGAGGGGGAAAATCACTTGCGGGGGAGTCCTGTAGCGACTCACTCATATTTATACTCATAAATATTTACATTCGTTTCCGCTACAATATATCAATCACATATATTGGCGCGCACACACACACACCAAATATTTACACTCGTTTTATCGCCGCGATGTACTAAAATACAAATATCAGCGCTCTCGTGTACATGACACTCACTCAACCGCAACCGCTTGACCAGCAAGCACCATCGAACATAATTCATCTCCACTGTTTCGGGGGAATGCGAAACAAGAAAACACAAACGAAAAAAATTCATTATTCATCCGCTTGATAATTTTTTGGGTGGTGTTTTTGACAGTCGGTATTACATTTTTACATTAGAACAACCATTGTAATTTTCGTGCAACCAGTGAAAAATTAGTATTAAAGTAAAAAAACAAATTGTGTGACTAAAATTAATAATAATTTAAATAAGCAAATTATAATTCAACTTAATAAAATAAAATCAGAATTATAAGTAAAAGAAAAAGGTTTTGTGTGTTTATTATCTCGCGTAGCGTCATCGACGCATGGACACAACGAAAAACACACATAACAACCTTATAGCTTACAAATTCTAAATTTTATAAATTGATTTACAATCTCCAGTAATTTATCTTTAATAAATGAGTTTAATATTTAAAGGGGTGTATCCCATTGGCTATTCTCTATATTTGTGAAATTTAATTTAATTTAGCGGTTCCAATTTGAGCTTAAGTCTAGAGGTTTCTTCTTTGGAAGCCGTCTCACTAAATTGGTGTTTTCCAGCATACTACGGATGTTGTCATCTTGATGTTGACTAAGATGCTCCAAGTGTTGTTTCGCGTATCTTTTGATTTCTTCGCTGACGTATTCCATCTCTAAATCCCTATGTAGGTTGCCATTTCTTATGTACCACGATTCATTCATTATTCCACGTAGGACTGTATTTTGGAAACCTTGAATTACTTTAATGGTGGCCTTCTTGGCACAACCCCAAAGTTGAATACCTTAAGTCCATATTGGATTTAATATTTACCGATATAACAGCAATTTGTTATGTAATGTTAGCTCAGAATTCCTACCTATGAGCCCGTACATGTTCCGTTAACATGTACTAATTTAGCTTCATTCAGCTTGATTCGCCATCTTTCCGTCCAGTTGCTCACTTCGTTAGTGGCTCTCTGAAATTGTCTTGTCGCTTCTTCTATGGTGTTACCAATTGCAAGGATTGCAGTAACATCAGCGGATGTTGCAATGGCTGTTTCATCGGCATTTGGTAGATCTCGTGTATAGAGAGAAGATACAGTACTGGCCCTTGAACGCTGCATTGCGGTGTCCCTCCTGATATTTTCTTTAATTCAAAGTATTCTCCTTCATATTTAAGCAGCAAGTAACGATCGGTTATGTAAGATTTTAGAATCAGATAAAACGGCTTTGGTATATCTCGACGCAGTTTAAATTCTTGTCCTTGATGCCACACTTAGTCAAACGCCTGAGCTACATCCAAGAAGATACTGGAACATATTTTCTTTTTTTCGAGCACATCTTTAACTATGTTTCTAATTCTATGCACCTCTTCTACAGTGGAGTGATTTTCTCTAAATCCAAATTGATGTGGAGGAATTAGACTTCTTTCTTCTACTATTGGTTTCAACCTCGTCAGAAGTAGTCTTCCGAAATTTTTTGAAATTATTGGAAGCAAAGAAATCGGTCTATACGGTTTTGTCCTTAGCTGGTTTATTGGTTTTGGTATCATGATAACATCTGCTACCTTCCATTGGCTTGGGACATATTTCAGTTTAGTGTTATTTATTTGGAGCAAATTTCCTAGTCCTTTTTCAGGTAATGCTTTAACTATTTGGCCTGTAATTAAATCGTATCCAGGATATTTTCTTTCATTTAAATTATTGAATACTTCTCTCAGCTCTTGTAGTGTAACTTTACGTATATCAAGTTCATCCACTTTGTTTACTTGAGTAATATTTTCATCTGCTGATTGTCTAGGCAGAGGTTGGAAGGTTTGTTCTAGGTATTCAGCAAATAGCGTGGCTTTTTGCTTGGCGCTTCTTGCCCAGCTTCCATCGTTACATTTAATTGGTGGCACCTGCATTTTTGTTATCTTCAGAGATTTTGTAGCTTTCCAAAGCGAGTACTCAGTATATTCTCCAGTTAGACTACTTAAGTATTTGTTGATTGTGGTGTTCTTAATTTCCTTAATTAGATTTTTCAGTTTATTACATATATAATTGAGTACTTTTTTATTTTGCGGTGCACGATTCCTCTGCCAGGCTTTTCGTGCTTTCCTTTTCTCTCGAACCAATTCTCTGACTTCCAGAGGACAGCTTGGAGCCTTATTCATATTCTTGTGGCTAGTAGGAGTACTCTTTTCAGCACTTTTTGAATATTATCATTATACATATAATTCTAGTTCCTCTTTTATCTCGGTCGGTGTTTTAATTGGCACATGCAGTTCAATATTCAAATAAATAAGTTCCTGGAATAGGTTCCAATTAGTTTTATTGTTTTTTTATCTAGGCGGACTCTCATTATTAACTACAGTTGAGCTGATACTCATGATAACGGGTGAATGATCAGACGAGAGTTCCTCACTATTCTCAACACAAATTTAGTTCTCGCATATTCCTTTTGTTATATAAAAGTTTGTGAATCAGGTATTTAATTCCTATCCGCCGGCCAGTGCGTTGGCTTGTTTCCAGAATTAAACACTCGATTAAGTGATCTTCCTGCATTGAAGAGCTCTTCTCGCGATTGTCCTGCTGGATGGATGGAGTGGTAACAATGGTATCCCCTTATATTAACATATGAAGTTTTGGTAAAATGGGTTAATGAGCTCGTTTATCATTTAATAATTTAATTTTGTTCTTATTTTAATTTGTGTAATTTAGTTTATATAATTATTTAGTTATTATTTATTTTCCATATCGATTCTACATTAATGAGTGCGCGCGTGCTCCGCATAAAATCCGAGACGAGACTGAAATTAATTTTTGTGTATTTTTGTTTTGTTGTTCGTTTGTGTTGTATTGTGTTTTGTTCGTTTTTTGGACAAGCCGGTCAGTGGTTGGTTGGAGAAGGCATTTGACCTATTGCCCAAAGTGCTGTACAGGTAGTACCAAATATGCGGCGAGCTTGGGTTTGCGCCGGAAGATTTTTAGTGGTTCATTGGGTGAACCGCTACAGAGTCTCGGATACTAGGCAATTATCTATTTTTGTGTGTAGGAACATTTCTAATTCTGGAATGTGTTCCATTATGAATTTTGTAGATTTTCTTAGTTCTTTGAATTCTTCAAATTTTATAAATTTAAAAAATTTGATGAATCCATAAACTTCAACTAATTTCCATAAATCTTATTAATTCAATAAATTAAATTCCATAAATTCTACAAAATCTACATCAAAAATAAATTTTATGAATTCCACAAATTCTATAAATTCATTAAATTTTATAGATTTTTTGGGTTCTTTAAATTGTTTCAAGTATTAAGTATGTCAGTTCGTAAATCGCTGTATAAATTCTAATTTGACTTATTTTAAAAATTCCATCATTCCTATACATTCTTTGAACTCTATAAATATCAAATCAATAAATTCGATTAATTCTATAAATGTCAATATTTCCATAAGTTCTTTAATTTCTACAAATTTTATAAATTCAATAAATTTTAAGAACTCTATAAATCCATGTCTGCGAAAATCGAAAATGTAAGTATCATAACCCTGAACAGACATGGTCCTCGCTCGATTGGAAGTGGTCTAACTCTTGAAATTCGAATGAGTTGGTTGGAGTATAACCATTAAATCGATAACTTTTTATGGATTTCCCATTAAGGTTCTGATTATGCCCAGACATACAGGCAAAGCTTTTTCCGCAAAAATTTTGACATCATTATAAAACCATATTCCTAAATTCAATTAACCGATTCGCCATTTGACCAAACAGGTTAAAAATATAAATTAGTACTGAACAATTCAGATCAGACCCCGATAAAACTGTTGTTCAGAATACCCCGTTCGGCCCGTTATTTTTATGGCAATCCGACAATTCTAGTAATAAGAACCTGTTAATATCGATCGATTTTCACAAGTAAAGATATCGAAAGCTTGGCTGATTGAACGTCAAAAATCATTTGTACAAGGGCGATTCATCGTTAAATTGTTATTCAAAAGTCATCCACAACTTATAATTGCCATTGCTATTTACAGATTTGCAAACATAATATTTTTTAATGACCATCTGAAACCATCACAAATGCTTCCTATGATGATTTTCCGGTAGCTAACTTTACAGTACCAATCCAGGTTATAACCACTCGTTCTGTTCTGCTTATAATTGCATTTTATAAACGTGTGATCAACTTTACAAGCCAAAACATACCAATGAATTGTTTTACTCACACCCTGGTAGTTGATAATGAAGACTCGATAATGAACCACAATAACATATTAAAGTTTTACGCTTGGACTAATTCGCAATTGTGCTGGATTGATTTAGAAGTCACTTATTCGGTATAAGTTTTCTAGAGAAAACTTTGCATTTTCCTAATGAATTTAGGTCACTTAAATTTTAATGGAATGTAGGGTTGACAGTCAGCAACTAAAGTTAAATTTTGTTGCTCCATAAAACTCGATATTCGAACAATTTAATTTAGTTCCAGTATTAGTATACTACCTACTAAATTTTGAGTACTACAGTTGAGAAATTATGCATACCTCGGAGAAAACCTTAATAAAATTTTCGCATTCCTACTAATTTACACAAAAATTTACAAATACTCATCATTCCGCAAAGTGCAGAGGATCGCAAGCTACATATTACGATTTACTGACAATTATTATTCAAATTCCTAAGATATCCAAAGTCAATGGTGTCAATGGCGAGAAATCAGCAGAACAGGTCATTAGATCTCTTTCTAGAATATTTTTGGCTAGCTCGACTTTAAAAAGAAAAAATAAGCGACAGGTTGTTAGACCCGACCTTTAAATGTAGAATTACATTCCCCTATAAATTAAACTAAGAAGGTTCATCGGAATGTTAAAAGATTTTAGAAATTTCTTCCTGAAATTGATAAGTTCCGTAACCGGCGATACATCAAAAGTATACAGCTACTGAAACTGTAAATTCGTTTAGTGGCATGGATCATTTCCAACTTATAAATGAGGTCAAAACACTTAAAAGAAAGCGGATTTTTTGCCTGGTATCTGAAATATTTATTTTTGTAACAATTTATCTAGCGCATAAAACATTTTGCGCCCTAGGTACATATAAAAAATATCAATGTCCAAACAGTATTGATATTATCGTGACACTTGTGCGGGAAATGCTTGTGCGCACGATGCCAATGGCATCGTACAGAAGGCACAGAAAAACATCGTATTTTGTTAAATATACAAAATGTATCCCAGCATAAAAGCTCATTGTTACGCTAATTGAATGTATGTATAGGGTAAACAGTTTAAAAACCCAATTAAAACTTTCTGCTAATTAGAAATGTTATTTATTATGCTCCTTTGCTCCCAGTGTAAGATGTTCATAAATTGTAGGCAAATCATAAATATTCTGAAGTGCTATCGTTACATAAACCTTCCTTTACAAATGACTAAACGAGTTTATCTTTTTTATGAGCTTAATATACTTTCATCCAAACCACAAAGTTTTAAAAGCTTACGAGCTTTCGTAAACACAATTCTAATTATGTATGTACATAAGAAAATGAAATCAAATCTATTTTTCATTTATCACCAACAACCATCTCTATAACATTCATGATATTTTACCATGAACCTAATTATTACTTAGAATATTTTTTTTGATATCACTTTCAAAAAACTTTTTCAACTTACAATTTTATGTACGTTACATACATATATGTATGTATGTACATAAAAAACAACTTTCATCCGATTAAAGCGGCCATAAAAAAAAAATTGAGTTTTCCGAATAATTTCTATTTAAATTTTTATTTTATTTTTTTTTTTTTACTCTATCTATATGTTTATACAAATGTATCCCAGAACTTATTACAAACTAATTTTAATAATTGAACTAAAACTAAAAAAAAACTAAATAAACATTTGTTTTTATGGAAATAGCCAACATTAATTTTTAAGATCACACCCAACCTGTTATAAAATTGTATGTAGCCTTAGGGTTTTATCTGTATAACGTGTTTTGGTTTCGTTCTTAGTACTTGTTACACATCCATATATCCTTTTTTCGCCTACATTTTTGTTGGTGCTTTCATTTTACTCAGATGAGCTTTTCCACTATAGGTTTTTTGTTTGCTTGAGTAAAATAATTTCAAATAATTGTAATTATTTTAGTGAGTGTTTGTTTTTGATTTCATTTTATTTTATTGCTTTTGGTACCCAACATTATAAAATATCCTATATGAGCGAAGATATGTACCTAAATGGCTTTCAATCTACATATATACAGTAAATGTACGTACAAGCACAAAAATGGGTTGGCCTTAAATAACAATGTATAGCAAAAAAAAAAACATTTTTTGGGTGAGACGAGTTTTTTAGTAGCATGACAGGTTTTAATTTTTAATTACACCTTAAGGATATAATCCCAAACCGGCCATTTTTAAGTTTTGTTACTTTTAACATGTTTACACATTTATTTGGGTATACGTACATCATTCATTATACGTAATCTTAACTAGAGATTTTATTATTATTATGTTGGTTAGCGGGAAATTCTAAAAAAATAGTTCTATAGTTGATTAACATTGGCCCTACCTATTCTTTTCGATAAAAGACATTTTGATGCTAAAATGCTAAACCCTACATACCTCATTTTTCTGTGGTATTGTGATAGCTTGGATCGCAATACAAAACATTCAACATTTGATTTTATACAATCATTATTCAAGATATTCTGAAATACTGCATCCCTCCAACAAAAGGTGACCTTTGATTATATTTACGTAATCCGTGTACATATTGTTACGTTTTTGCCTTGTCAATAAAGGTTCGTATCACTGGATTGTGAATAAAACAAAATCAATTGAATTTATTACCAACGAATCTATTTATTTAACACAAGAATTATTACAACACAATTTTTTAACCATAATTCACAAAATAACTTTATTTTAATATTTCCACAATTTTACTTTTTACTTATAATTTTTATTTTGCACTAAAACACTTTTTAAATCTCTTTTAAATTCCTTTTTAATCTTCACATTATCGCGTACCAAATAGTAATCATCCAATTCGACTTTGTTCGCCTTTTTATATACACAAACCAAACTTCTAGGAAGTTCATGACTTTTCGTGTAAGAATAGTCTAGACACATTTAGAGAAGTTTTATTATGAAGAATTCCAATTTAGTACAGTAAATATTGAGCTATTAATTTAACTTATTCTATTACACCCTAAGTGTCACCGTAACAAAACCTTACTGTTACTTTTTTGCCTTGTCAATTAAGGTTCGTATCACTGGATTGTGAATAATACAAAATCAATTTAATTTATCACCAACGAATTTTTTTATTTCAACACAGTTTCTTAATAAAAATTCACAAAATCACTTTATATAAATTATTCTCAAAATTCACAAAATCACTTTATATAAATTATTTTTCAAGCTGAAGTAACTGCCATAAAGGAAGTCGTAGACTGGTTGAGGTATAATGTAATATCAGTTTGTGATATTCGCATACATACGGACAGTCAGGCTGCCATTAAACCACTTCAATCACACCTCCTCACGTCGAAAGTAGTCCAGTACTGTCTCTCATCTCTTAACGAGATGGCAGATCAGTTCAACATCCATATTTTATGGGTGCCAGGACATTTCATAAGTACAGGGAATACAAACGCCGATTAACTGGCTCGACGTGGTACAACGGACCACATCTCAGAAAGCAGAAAGAATATTGAAATGCTTCTTGCGGTATGCAAACTGCTGCGTAGACTTGGTGTCTTCTAACATGACTACTGTCGTAGTTGCGAGGACGAAGAGGAGGAAGAGACAGTACTTCATCTTCTTTGTACCTGCCCTCGTCTGGCACGAAACAGACTAAAGTTTCTAGGGACACCCCTCTTCAAGGACCTAACGGACCTCTGTAGGATGGACGTCAGGAGTATCCAGCGCTTTGTTAAAAGCTCAAGATGGTTCCTAAGAGTTGGAGGAAACAATTATTAGTGGTATGGCTACGGACCATTTTTGTGACTATGCTTGGTCCTAGTGGACCGCCACTCAAACCTAATCTTACCTAACTCCAACTGAACTTGAACTAAACCGACAAATTAACCCCTTACGTTACCTTCAACTCAATATTCAAACCAGCATGTATACAAAATTGGTAAATATTTTTATAACCAGGTATTTTGGGTCAATTCGTATGGCAGGTACCCGAAATTCTTGACCCTCACGTTCGAAAAACTTTTCAAATCTCGGCCTTGACTGTAGAAACAGATTGGCAAAACAAAATTCTAAATCGGACAAGCCGTTCTCGAGATACCATCGGTACAGACATACAGACATCTAGACATTCAGTCATCCAGACTTCCAGACAGACAGACGGACATTTTTTTTGTCTTGCTTTTTTCGACTCAGAGACTTTCAAAACGTCGAGAAAAGTGGTTTTGGACCAACCATATTTTTGTTCATTTTTGAGAGGATTTCAATACTTTATGGTCTTTTTAGACTGAAGTAATTCTTAAGTCTCATTTTATGGCTAATCTGTGCTTTGCTGTAGAAATCGGACAAGCCTCCAACTATGATAATGATTATTTTAAAAATCTGTAGTGGCCGACTCACATAAATATTCAAAATACTTAAATTCGTTTTCCGCCGCAATATATCAGTCACATATAGTATATTGGCGCGCGCACTGGTTTATCAGCTTACAACTTTAACCACCGCTACACAAGATCTATATATCAACTATATATCGTGTATTATGCTTTCTCAGCAACCGCTCGACCAACGAGCACTATCATCACACAATTCATTTTTCATAACTTTACAGTATACACAAAATGCCAATAGACAAATACAAATCATTAATTTTCTATTTTGTTTGGGATGTACGTTTCTTCTTGTGTTAGAACCAACTATGGTTGTAATAAACGGGTAAATATTATGTCGAAGTGTTTTCAACCGACTATATGCTCGATTTTAACTTAAGCAAAGTCAGCATTAAACATACAAGCTCCAATCTGAAAATGTTTTTATGTCAATTTTAATTCTTTTGTATTGTTATCTTGTTATCATTATATATATTTTAATGTACTCTAGTCAAAATTGTAGACTTTTCTCAAATAAAATAAATTAATAAAATAAGGTTGCATACTACCGGCACATCCCTACAACAATCACCGTGCCACCAGTGACTTTTTTCTGTTAAATCTAAAGAAAACGGGTCCTGGACTCTCTAAGTTCCAATTGCGCAGCCCCGGGTCCGCTTTTCATATTATTGGTGAAATGTTGAAATAGCTTAGGTAAACACGCTAACTTATTTAAAGAAATTTAATGGGCCTACGTAGGTAGGTTTCGGAAAATATTAAATTAAAAAAATATAAATAATATTAAGCAACTCGAAGTATACTGGCACGCCGCGATTTTTGAATGTAATAAAGGAATTAAAGTGTTTAATATAAATTGTAAGTGTGTTGTATCCATCCTGAAGGCTTTTAAATCTAATTAAAAAAATGGAGCACCACTACGAAAATTTCTACTAACGAAAAGATATTCATACTAATTTGGTATTATTGTAAAAACTATATAGGTTGGTAGAGTATTCTACACCAAGGTCTGTCTACGCAAAAGTGGTGTCTCTTCCGAAAAGTTTACGGTAGAGCTTTTCAAAGCTGGTTCTTCGAGGCTGGTTATCTCTATCACCACTCTAGTGACTCTACACATCCCTTCTGATAGAGTTTTGCGCCCCATTAATTCATTGGCCTTGGACTTTTTCAGTATACAAAGTTATATTATTTTTTAAACGTACAATACCTTTCATTCTGATTACATGGTCGCATACAAGTCAACCTTATAAAAACTCTATGTACATTTATTTAATACAAAATATAAACACCAAACTTAAAAGCAATAACAGTTATTTACTTTAATTATTCCATATAAATTTTTACAAAACTACTTTAAATGATACAGTTGTATGACACGCACCTTTATCAACACCGCAATATAAAATAACACCAGAATTACAACAGGCATCGAACTAAAATTATAGTGAATTAACGATGTCGATATAACTTTAAGTTGTTATTGTTGTTATAGTGGATTTTTCCTTTTTTGTTTTTTTTTTTTTTAGTTTTCTTATCGATAAAATTGATTAAACGTAATTTAAGTGAAACTTTCATTTTTTATTTTTTTTTATGAATGGAAAATTAAAGGTAAACTCGGAAAATAACTTAATTTTCGAACGAACACATAAAATTAGAACATTAAAAAAGGTTCGATAATAAATTATTATCTGGAATGAATTAAATTACAGTAAATCAGTCTAGGTGGGTAGTGGGGGAGGAAGGTAATGATTTTGTCTATATGTCAAATCACACAGGTGTAATGTGAATACATTAAGGGTGAGAATGTGGCTTTATTTAAATTAAAATTGTAATTCCTTGTAATAATATGCATTTATTCCATTATATCAAATGCAGACTCAACATGTAAACTACTCGTACATGCAAAATACTATTTAGTATACATACATACATAAAATAAACAAATTTCCTGTATCTTATGCAGATATTTAAATTTTTTTCCAATTACCAAACGTACCAGTAAGAGCAACACAAACTGTATATATACGTTGCAAACAACTGTGTATTGTGTATTCTATCTGGTCTGGCAATCTATTTATTTGTGTATACAAGATGATATTCTTGTAAAACATCTTAAATTTAACTAGAATTTATGTTTATGTTGTACCCCAAAAAAAACAACAACAACAACAAATTTCATATTTTAAAGATCGGGTGCGGTAACAATTTAAATTGTTGAACAAACTATAAACTCTAATTTAAAAAAAAAAAAAGATAAAATTAAATAAAATTCTTGTGGTTCTGTTGTAAGATAATTCCGACATTATTTTCAATTTTTGTTTTTTTTTTTGTTTTGACATAAATTTTAATTGGGGAAGTAGTAACATAAAAACCAAAACGGAAAATTTGTACAGATTTTCCTTGTACCAGAAATAATCGTACATTTAGATTGTTTTGTGTGTTGTTTGAAATGATTTACCTCTACATTCTAAATTGATTTTTTTTTTGGGAAGCTTTAGTTACTTTAAAATTTGACTTCCTAATATTGTCCAGTCAAAAAAACTAAATATTTGATACGAGGAGCCGGAAGCCTAAATCTCGACGAAACCTTTTGCAATATCTACTATTTAGTGATTAAATCAATTTTTTTTGATGCTCGCTTTATTTTTGCTTCCGAAAAACTGTCAAAAACTTTTTGATTGAAGCCAAGTTTTAGAAATTTCTTTAATTTGCGAAAATATTAGGTATATGTAAAAGTAAGTTCCGTTTTTTTTGGTTAAAATTACATGTTTATTTAGCAAGTATATAAAAGTGTTACATTATTCAAAGGATGCTCTGTCAGAAGCCAAAACTTTCGCCAATCTTTTAGGCAATTCACTTATTTCCTTTCTGAAAAAGTTATCGTCTTTTGAAGCGATCCATTCATCAAGCCAATTTTTGATACTTTCATAAGATGTGAATCGTACCGGCGGGTGGCATAAAACTTCCCAGTACTGCGCTTCTAGGTATAGGTTTAAGCGACTCTTACAGTATGTGGTTTTGCGATGTCATGCTGTAAAGTCAGCTTAGTGTTTCTATTCTCCCATTCTGGTCGGTTATTAATTGCCGTTGGTAGACTTCGCCATTAATAGGTTCAGAAGGTTTCAGTAGCACGTAATATACAACGCCTTTCATATTCCACCAAACACAGAGCATAACATAATCATAATGAACATAATCACAATGTTTAGGATTCTCGTAGTAAATCCAGTTTCATCTCCAGTCATAAGTCGGTACAAAAAATCCTTTCGTTTTTCTCTTTGAAGAAGCATTTCAGAAGTGATTTTTCGACATTCCATCTGCCTTTCTGCTAATTCATGTGCTATTCAATTTCCAAATTTTTGAACCATCCTCTACTGACAACGGATTGATCAACATTCAATGATTCGGCCAATTCTTGTTGTGTTTGTGTTGTCTTCATCCAATAATGCTTGCAATTTTACATCTTCACAAACAAAACTTGCCGCAAATGAAGTTATTTGTCACAAAACTCTCCATTTTAAATCGAATTAAAAATCCTGTTGTTTATATTTTAATTAAGTATCATATGCTACGTTTTGAAGGCTATGAAGAGACTTTTCAAAAACACGTATTACCAAATTCACACAGTACATATAAGAGCAATTATGCCATCTATTAGAAAAACGAAACTTAATTTTACATATACTCAATCCATAAAATGATGAGAGTTTCAGATGGTGGCTGATAAAGATTTAGCGTGAAAACCATTTAAAAATAAAATTGAAGGCCTAAAGTATTAGGGATTTTCGCAGTCGTTAATAAACTTTTCGATGTAAGAAAACAAACTGGGGATCACAAAATGACGGAATAAAAAGTCAATTTAATATTAAAACTGTGTAAAATGATTTCTAAAATATACTCCTATTGTTCGTTCTTCGGGATATATTTGAGGTCACGTATGTGTTAAGAACATATTTGTTTCAGAAAACGGATTTTTTTATCTAAAACAGTTTACCTAAAACAATTTTTCTAAAAACATTTTGTCTAAAAACAGTTATTCTAAATATAATTCATCTAAACTAATTTGTCTAAAACAATTTACCTAAAACCAATTTAACTAAAATCACTTTACAAACACAATTCGTCTAAAAACTATTTTCGTCTCAATTTATCTAAAATTATTTAACCCTCATACGACCCTTAAAAAAGTTCCGCATGTGACTCTTGGGTAAAATTTCACCCATCTATTTGCAATATAACATATACTCGTATGTACAGCATACACTAAAAAAAAAATTGTGCGACTTAAGCTAGTTTAATCAATTTTAGTAATAATAACCGAGGTATTGGTTAATTTGTCAAGAAATAGCTTTGGTCAATTTAAATTGTGCATGTTCCAAAATACAAAACTAGCTAAGTTAATTTATTTTTCCGCTTTTAATAAATTATAAATCAAATTAACTTAAAAGCAAGGTTAATATTACAATTGAATGACTTAGCATTGCTTATTTAAACTACAGTAAAGTAAAATATAAGCGCTAAGCGCTTTGGTTAATTTGAACCAAGCTTGTTTCAAAGCACGTAGTTAGCTAGGTTATTTTTTTGTTCGGCTTTTAATAAATTATAAATCCAATAACCGTAGGTTGGATTGAATGATGCTGCAGTAGACGTATGTAAAGTTATCCCAGGATTTCGTCCCAGCAAATTGCAAAAATGCATTTTTTGTTTTGGATAACCAGACGAATATTGTATCGAAATATAAAAATGAATGAAACTTCTCAGCCCATGGCAATATTTCGGGGACTTGGGCAAATTAAGCTAATGGTATCTCTATCTCGAAAATTTTTATCACTAATACGAGACTTTTAATTTGCGGCAAAATAAACTAATAGCTATAACATGCATACATTTTTAGGTGCTAGGTAAAATCTTGCAAATAAATAAAAAATTTCAGTGATGATTTAAATTTTATTAATTTTGTATGTGGATTTTATTTTATTGGATATTATGTAATTTCGATATTTAATCTAATTTTAATAAAATCCTGGGCTGGGCTAACTTTCACATATTAAATATGGCTTTGAATTTTCTAGAGTTGCCTGATTCAAGTTTTTGCAATTTACTGGAATGAAATCCTGGGATAACTTCACATACGTCATTTGCTGGGATGAAATCCTGGGATAACTTTACATACGTCTGCAGTAGTTAATTTAGGCTAGAGTAATGTAAAATCTGTAACAATGCGTCTTGGTTAATCTGATCCAGGCTTGTTTCAAAAGTCAATTTTTAACATTTTTTTTGTCCAAAGCGAATATACAAACACGTGCAATTGTAAACATTTTATTTTTTCATCACAAAGAGCTTTGGCGGAAATATTTGAGAAGATATTCCGTTAAATTCTCTCTCGATCAAAATAACCGCTTAAAATTTATCAATCAGTAAAATTTACGTTGCTGTTATTACAATTGGATGACATAGTAGTAATCTAAACTTTGGTAAAGTAAAATCTACACTTGCGAGCATTGGTTAATTTGAACCATAGACGGGTCCAAAATACAATACAAACTGAGTAAATTTGATTTTTTTGTCGAATATTTAAACTATAGTACAAAATGATTATTTAAGACGTTTAATAAATCTGTTTATACGGCTCAAAGGCGTTACGATTAATTGTACGTTAAATCTAACGATTTGGCTTGAATCGATCATTGAATCGATTCAATGATTCATCTGAAAAGTGTATGGGGTTGTCGTACAATAAAAAGTGCGATTAAATCGCATTTGACGGATTAAACTTAAAGATTGATTACTAATTTTATTTAAATGTCTGGGAAGATTTTTATAAGAATTGCTTACTGATTCTTATACATATATTGTTTTAAAACTCCTGCTTACGAAAACCTGTACCATTTTGGCCAAACGCAACTTTCAAGAAGATGATGTGACTTGTAATGACTCTTTTAACAAGCGGAACACAGCACAAGTTATGAGATAATTGAAAATTAATTAAACAAATTAACCCCAAAAGCAAGCCTAAGTAGACTTGATTACTAATTGGTTCGAATATCGTTACGTGTGAAGGCAAAACACTGTACGATAAATTAGTTCAATTACCTGCAAGATTTGTAATACAACATGCATTGCGATAAATTGGAGCGTCTATGGTCCGTTTAAGTCTAACCGTGTTAGGATTTGTCCGAAAACCAAATATTGGTTGAACAGCTGAGTGTTCTCCAATAATTGAGCGGTTTTATTTTCTTGACACTATCAACAGATGTTGACTGAATAAAATGCAAATTTGAATTCAAGTTTTGATACTTGTTAATGAAAGTTTTAAGTGATATATCAAAAATGCTAATGAATCATGAATCTGTATAATTGTACTGTACATTTCACCTAGATCAGTTCAGTAAAGTGCGCTTATCAGTCTCAAATTGAATTCAAGAATGATAACAAGCATAGGTACATCAAATTAACGTTAGCACTTCACTTAATATAACAATTGAATGTCATTGCAGTGTTTAATAGAGATTATGGTAAAGTAAAATCTAATTATGCGATTGTTTAATTTTTTAAGAAGGAACTAGCTTATTTAGAACTAATCCATGCACTTAGGTTAATGTTAAACTACACAAAACTAAAATCTATATGTGCAGATATTAAATCTACCTTAACGATTGATTAATTTTAAACGTTTCTTTTTATCCAAGGAGAATTCTGTTCTATCTCTGTGCTCTTTGGAACGAATAAAAACGTTTAGAATTGACTGGTGGAAATAACATGTGCAGATTTGGCATTTATACTTTGATTAAGTTTAGGTTAACTTAAGGTAGATTATTTAATATACATTTGTGTAAATGCTAGTCTCTCATTGTATAAAAAAAAATATGCTTCTCAGCAATTTGTATAAGGCGAAATTTTTGATCATTATTGCACCATTTTCCTGAAATTCTTCTGAATGTAAAGTACGTTACATTGAAAAATAATACAAAAAAAATTGTGTATAAATAATTATACGGCTCTGTTATCCGGAATAACAAATATTTCAAAATGAAAATAGTTAAAGTTACTGTAAATTAAGTAGAAGTGTAATGAATTTGAAATTAATAAAAAATTTTTAAAACTTATATATATACTATATGTTATCTTGATATTTAAATCCTCGACATTTTATAGAGCTGCCGTGCTTAGTAAACAAATACAAGAAGTTTAGGTAGTCTCAATAGTACAAAAATTATAGGGCATTAAAATGTAAAATGTATGAAATTTCACCCGAAGGTCATATGAGGGTTAAATAAAAACTAATTACCGAACTAAACTTGCGATTGAGTGATTTACATTCAACGAAATTTTATAGATGAAATTATCTTGCAAAAAATTGAGATACAACACTGAAAATTCATTAAAGTAGGCGCAAAATAGCAAAGTTAGTATTTTTAAAACAAAATTGACCGTTAAAGTTGACCTTTGCATTAAAAATTATTTATCCGGAAATTCGTGCGTCGCTACACATTAAACAGAGATACATGACACCTAAGTAGTCGATAATTTGTAAATTTTGTTAGTTTTTCTTTCTCTACTATTTTTTCCATCGGATATTGTTAGGGGTGCGGGATTTTGTTCCATCATCATGTTTCCATGCGGTCACCTAAATTTGTACTAACTGTAGCTATTGTTGCTTGAAGTACTTGTGCCTCTACTGTCTCCCGTACTCGCCTCCGACATTGAACCGAGATATATTGAGCTAAAATAAAAAAATTAAAAGGCAAAACAATTGATCAAAAATTAGTTTGACGATCAATAAGCAGATTAAACCCGAGATACAAACCCTTAAATCGACATTTCATATTGTCTTTTGAATGAAGAAATTTCGAGTGTCATCACATTTGTTTTCTGTAAAGGTGAAATTTGAGAGTAGAGAATAGAGCGTTTTATGTAAAACCAATTTAACTGAAAACAGATTAGCATATAGTTAGAATGATAATTATTTTTTATAATTAGTCATAATTGCTCTGGTTCCAGGTAAAATTATTTTGGTTGGTGTTTAGTTTTAATCTGATTTTATCAAACAACATTTATTTCTTATATTCTAAGAAATTGAGCACTGAAAGTCAATAGTCTTTATACGAAAAAGAAATAATATGCGGCCGGTGGTAATATTTTGTAGAATAATCAAAAAATAAATCACAAGCAAAATAATATGGTCTAATGTAGTTTAGGAAAAGCATTGTTTACTGCGTAAGGTTTTAGTGTATTGAACCCATTTTGTTGTTGTAATAATTGGTTGACATAAAAAATATTTCAATATCATATTATTATATTCACGTTCTACTACAATATTAAACAAACAATGGCTTGGACAAATTGCTTTAGATGAATTGTTTTAAACAAATGGTGTTTAGGCAAATTTTTTAGGTAAACCGTTTTAGATAAATTACTTTAGACGAATTACTTTTAAATGAATTGATTTATAAAAATTGGTTTTAGTTAAATTCTTTTAGTTTAATATTTTAAGAAGAAATGTTTTAGAAGATTTGGTTTTAGATAAATTGCTTTAGTCAAATTTGAATAGATAAATTGGGGTTGGTATCGTTATCCAAACTAAAAACAATCTCAAAAAAGAACACAAAAACAAGTTTTTATAATATAACAAAATTTGAAATATCATTTTAATTCATTTTATGCCTTAAAGGATGGGGGCTCCCACCCCCAAACCGCCGATGTGACCATTTTTTGAAATTCTAACATTCGTGGAAATTGAAAATTTTTTAAAAAATTTGTGTTTTTTTAATAATTAAAAATAAGAATATAGAAAAGGATAACAGGAAAACGTCAGAAAATTTTCAAAAATATTTCCACTTTTAATAATAAAAAAACTCCTTAAAGTCCCTTACCATTGGTCCTTTGTGCGCAAAGATAGCGAGAAATTATGAAGCTTACTTTGTTTTAATATTGCAGTTAATAAAAATTTAATGGCGTTTTCCGTTTTAATGGTCACTTTTTTGGGATTTTTATTGTTGGGAATATGATGGAATGCCAAATTGTTTTAGTCCCAAAGTTTGCGAATCCACTTTCTTCAGTAAGAAAACCACTTTCGCTATTGTCAGACATAATATTCTTCAATTTATACCTCATTTTCTTTATGGACTTATCTCCATTCAGTTTTGCTAGAACAAAATATCATCTTTAGTATACATTTTCTGAAGCGGATTGTTGGGTTATTTTGGGATTGGCGTGAATACTTTATTTCGTTATTTTCGTTACTTACAAATACGATCTCTACAAGCAAACAAAAGTATATCGTAACTATTTACGACTATAGCCAAAGCAACCTAGATAAAGCCATAGTCTAAAAAACGAAGCTTTTATAAACGAGAAAAAAAAAACTTTCCACAGTAAAACACATAAAACTTTTGGGAAATCACATTTTTTCCTAAGACAAATTTTTAAATGAAATCGTTACTTCTTAATTTTGATCTCCGAGATATTTTCATAAATATTTCAATTTCAACATACATGAACATCGTTTAAGAAAATCCTCTCAATTTCCTGTAGTATTTGATTTATTTAAACCAAAATTGTTCAAATTTTCATTCTAGTCAAATAGAAATATAAGCTTACTACAAATCGTGTGGCCACTAAGTCCATAGATATTACATAGATGGCAGTGATGGCAGTACAATTTTGTGGTAAAATCAAACCAAAAATTAGCATACACTAGTAAAACTAGAGATAAATTTAGCAAGTATTATTTTAATTCGTCAGATCCAACTTTGATGTATTTTTCAAAATGAAAGTTCGAAAAATATATTTTAGAAATAATTTAATTTTAATATTTCTGCAATTAATATTTGTTTATTACCAATATAGCTTTCTACCTTTCTAATAAACGTTTTATGATATTTTTGCTTTATTCATTGAAAAAACGGAAGCTAAAAAAAAATCATTTTTACTATGGATTCCTATGGCGACCAATGAAAAGTTATACCAGTGAAAAAGCTTCTAAAAAGTTATCGAAAAATGTACACAAAAATCGAAAACAAACGTATTTCATTAACTACTAATGATATTGACAAGAAATTTAATACAGATGTCTGTTTGGGTGCTACCAACCTAAGAAAATAAAACTACTTATTTGGATAAGCCCGCGCGATTTAAATGGAAAAATCTTGCTACTTTTTGACCACAATAGTAAAACGATCCAGAGACAAATTGAATAGTCTGACAATTTTGTAAATGTTTTGCCAATAGCACACAGCAGTAAACAATATAACCCTGTAATTTTTTTTTTTTTTTTTTAAATGTTGCCAATGGCTTTATTCTTGAATCTTTCAACATAAGAAACTAACAAGAAGTAAGCAAATCTTAAGCTAAAAATTATTAAATATTTTAAGTCTTAACCAATGTTAATACTTATTGTTAGGGCTCACAATTTAATTAATTTAGACTACACTTATATGTATATATCGAATTAAATTTACAGGTTCACAGGTTCATTAGTTCGAGTGGATCTGTTCTTCTCAGACGTCTAAATCGCGGCTGTTTTAGTTTATCCCTGGCCAATTCGTTGGGATGTGCTTCTAGTTTTGAATAATATTTCGAACTGAATTCTTTAATTGTTTCTGTAACGGTTTTAATCCCAAGGTCGTGATGTATATTACTATTTCGAATGTACCAAGGAGCATTGGTGATACTGCGAAGTATTTTCGCTTGGGTTCGTTGCAGGAGTTCTCTGTTTGAAGCGCTGGTGGATCCCCATAACTGAATACCATAAGTCCATATGGGTTTGATTATTGATTTGTACAGTAAAACTTTATTGGCTAATGACAACTGAGATTTTCTTCCCATCAGCCAATACATTTTGGAAAATGTAATTTTTATTTGGTTGCGCTTTGTTTCAATATGATTTTTCCACGTTAACCTTCTATCCAGATGCAAACCTAAGTGTTCGGCCAGCACCGATGGCCAATGAAAAGTCATTGTGCATTCGCGATCCAAACGTCATAATTGACGTAACCTAAAATTAAATTATTATTAAATTAAAATTTCACAATGAATTATATATTATAATAATACTTATCTTATTAGTCACATCCTTTCTTAACGTGTAGGCAATATTTATAATATTGAATTAAATAAATTAAATAAATTAATTAAATAAATTACATAAAATTGAATCGACATTTTGTTTTTATCATCGGTCAATCTTTCATATGGTCCTTCGAGCCGGATCGGCACTAGTGAGTTTATACAACCAACGTTTTGAGGTTATACATCCAACGTTTCGTCCGATTTACATCCAAAATACGCCAGTAAAGCTATCATTTCAACATATTGCGATTATCATCCAGCTAAAGCCACACCAATCATCATCCAATTGGGATTTTCTTTTCAACAAAATCATCCGAGAGTCATATAAAATAGCCATAATAAAACTACGCCATTTTTAACCACGCTACTGAGTAGTCAACCCACGTGGAGATTACAATATCTAGTCAAATCATCTAAGCCTGCCAATAAGCTGCACTTTAATCACAAGCAGGTAAATCATTTCAAAGTTTTGATTAAATATTATTATAACGTGTTCGTGGAGTAAATCTTGTGAAGTGAAAACTTAGTGAATTATAAAATGGCCGATTTATTGGCGCTTAAGAGAGTGCGTTCGGCAATAAAGGGTAGCTTAACCCGAATGGAAACCTTTGTTGCATTAAATTCCATCAAAAATGAAATTTCCATCGATGAACTAAAGGTTCGGGTAGAGACCGTGCAAGGTTTAAGAGAGCAGTTTCTTGAGGTCGAAGAAAAACTGTATTTGGTGGATTCTGAGATAGAATCGAAGATGGACGAGTTTGAATCGAAGTATTACGCGGTTACCGGGAATCTCAACAAATGGATCCGCCGTTTGAATGAAAGTGAACATGGCATCGGCAGACACGATGATTCTATATTAAACGTCACCCAAGCGTTGCATGCAGAGATCAAATTAAAGAAATTATCGATACCTCCATTCTCTGGTGAATATACGGAATGGCCGAGCTTTTATGATCTCTATAATGCATCTATACATAGCAAAGAATATCCAGCGGTGCAGAAGTTTCAATATTTGAAGAGCTTATTGACAGGAGAAGCAGCCCAGTTAATCCGGTACTTTGCGGTTACAGAAGCCAATTATTACGAAGCGTTTTCAAAGCTGGTTGAACGGTACGATCGCAAAAAGTACATTGTTAATGCCTTCATCAGAACGTTTATGGAGCAACCATCAGTGAATCAAGTGAGCAGCGCAAGCATAAGAAAGTTACGAGACACGTCGGATGAGGTTCTCCGAGGTTTAAAGGCGCTAGATCCAAAGGCAGAGAAACGAGATAGTTGGCTGATATACATCCTGATAAAAAAATTGGACCAAGAAACTAAGATGTTATGGGCACAAGAGTCTACTGCATCCGAATATCCCACTACAAAGGAGTTTTTTGAATTTCTCAATAGAAGATGTGATGCATTAGAATCGATATCATCTTATTCGAAGGCCAAACCTGGTTACACAAGAGCGTTAGTGACTGAAACCATAGAGCCAAGCAAAGCTACATGGAGTTGTCCAGTATGCAAGGATGATTCTCATTTGCTGTACGAATGTAGCCAGTTTGCAAAAATGTCAACAACAGAAAGGAAAGGAGTATTGGCGGCGAATAGGCGATGTTTCAACTGTTTACATAAAGGGCACAACGTATACAATTGTCGCGCTAAAACTAGATGCAAGGAATGTCACCGAAGACATCATAGCTTGATACACGAGGAGTATAAGGTATCCAAATCCAACACTTTAACATCGCACATGACGCAAGAGATGGAAAACGAGCTTAACCCAAAATCAAAGTCGTCTGATCCACAAGCTCAATGTTACCAAACCAACATTCGGTACGAGATGCAGGCAATTTTACCAACAGCAGCTGTGCGCATAAGAGGTAATAATGGTGAATTTATGTTTTGTCGTGCGTTGTTAGATTCAGCGTCGCAGGCTACGTTTATCACTGACGCGTGTGTACAAAAATTAGGCCTTAAGATAGGAAGCGGGCATGTTATGGTGAGTGGTTTAGGCCAATCGAGTTTGGGACGAACCAAGGGAGTTGTGCAATTAGAGGTCGTGCCAAGATGTCAGACGGAACCGGTACTACAACTTCAGGCTTATGTCGTGCCTAAAATCACTACACTACAACCAGCATCAAAAATTGGCTGTATTGAGCTAGACAAATTGCAGTCACTGAACCTTGCTGATCCGAAATTCAACCAAAATGGCCACATCGATGTCTTGCTGGGCGTCGAAGGGTTTTTTGCAATAATTGAAAGTGGGCAATTAAAGCTATCCCCATATCTGATTGCGCAGGAAACCAAATTCGGTTGGGTGATTGGAGGTCACATTACCGAGCAAGGGAGTACGAATAATGTAGTCAACCTAAACATAACCATGGATGTAGATGCTTCATTGCGAAAGTTTTGGGAGATTGAGAAAATTCCTACAACCAGCGAGCTGACTGACGAGGAGAAGTATTGCGAAGATTGGTTTCAGCGTACGACGGAAAGAAGTTATGACGGAAAATTTATCGTAAAATTACCTGCATATGGGAACTTGACGAATTTGGGGTCCAATTACAAAGTAGCCGAACAACGTCTTAAAGCCATGGAAAACAAGTTCCGACGAAACCCAACATTCAAGGACCAATATGCAAATTTCATGGTGGAATACGAGCAATTGGGCCATATGAGACAAATCCACGAAAGCATCAACCCTAATGATTATTTTCTGCCTCATCACGGTGTGATCAAAGAGACGAGTACCACTACAAAGCTGAGAGTAGTGTTTGATGCTTCGTCAAAGGATTTAAATGGAACATCTCTGAATGATTTGCTACTGACAGGTCCTTCTATTCAATCATCATTAATAGACATTTTAATCAGATTCCGCCGATACCGATTTGTGATATCCGGAGATGTAGCCAAAATGTATCGGCAAATTTGGGTCAACCAAGCAGACGCTCAAATGCAGAGAATACTATGGAGAACCAGTCCAAATGAACCAATCAAACAGTATGTATTAAAAACACTAACTTATGGAACTTCTCCCGCATCATTTATAGCCACAAGATGCCTAATGCAATCAGCTAAGGACAATCAAGCAAGGTACCCCGAAGCCGCTGTAGCCATCCAAAGAGACATGTATGTTGACGATCTGATGACTGGAGCCAACGATGAGAACCATTTAAACCAGCTCAGAGTAGACATTGCCAATAGTCTAGAATCAACCGGATTCACATTAAGAAAATGGACGACCAACAGCTCCAAGATACGTAACGAGTTAAATAATAATAATAATAACGATGAAAAATTCATATCCAAGGATGAGACAATTAAGCTACTAGGCTTGCAATGGAAGCCAGAATTAGATGCTTTTAGCTTTTCAGTGCATCTGACAAGTCGAGTAAACCACAGCAAACGAACGTTGCTATCGGAAGCCAGTACGATATTTGACCCGTTAGGATGGTTGTCACCTCTAACCATACGCATAAAAATACTCTTTCAGAGTTTATGGCTTCGAAATCTCAAATGGGACGATCCACTACCAAACGATATATATAGCAGATGGAATACGCTACGCCAGGAAGTAAATGAAGTAGAAAAGTTGATTGTTCCCAGATGGCTAAAGTTCACTGATACAGTTGAGATACATGGGTTTTCCGACGCCAGTGAATTAGCGTATAGTGCAGTTGTATATGCTAAAGCTAATAATTCCATTAGAGTAATTGTGGGCAAAACGAGAGTAGCACCGATTCAACAATTAAGTTTACCAAGATTAGAGCTGTTGGGAGCAGTACTATTGACAGAGCTGATCAAAACCATTGTAGATTCCTGGGCAGGAGTAAAAATAGCGAGAACGGTATTATGGTGTGATAGTAAGATAGTGCTGGATTGGTTAGCATCACACCCGAGAAAATGGAACACGTTTGTAGCCAATCGAATATCTAGTATCGTAGAACATTTCCCACGAGAGTATTGGCGACATGTCCCGTCAAAACAAAATGCAGCAGATTGTGCCTCACGAGGGATAGCAGTAGAAGAGTTGCTGAATCCAGCATGTATATGGTGGAATGGACCAGACTGGCTATGCTTAGCAGAGGAATGGTGGCCAGAACAAAGGTCATCCTACGAGACCGAAGAGGAGCGAAAATCCAAGTACATGGACGTATTGTTAGGTGTTACCAATCACTTTATAGAAGATTTGATAACACGTTACAACTCCTTCGAGAAATTAAAGAGGGTATTAGCTTATGCGAGGCGATACATAAGCAAACTCAAAGATGCGAGAGAACAAAAATTGATGGTAGCTGATCGAGACAAACCTAGAGAAGTCAAAATGAGGAAGACATCATTATTAAGTCAAGAAGAATTGCTGCAAGCCGAAAAAACTATTATCAAGTATGTACAAGGCCAACATTATTTAACCGAAATTAAATCATTACAGAAATATCAAGATATCCCAAAGAAGAGTACAATTAAGACATTAAACCCATTCATAGACGAAGATGGAATTATCAGAGTAGGAGGGCGAATAAATAATTCCAGGGCCACTTACAACGCCAAGCATCCTGTGATTTTACCCTGCGGTGCATCAATTTCCAGAGCAATAACACTGGATTTTCATCTCAAATGGTTACATACGGGGTCTGGAGCCTTGGTGAGTCTAGTTCGAAGCAAATATTGGATAGTAAGAGCAAGGGATGTTGCCAGATCCGTGATACATAAGTGCATCAAATGTATCCGATACAAGCCAACATTACAACACCAACTGATGGGCGACTTACCACCAGCCAGAGTCACGTTTACACATCCATTCATAAATGTTGGAATTGATTACTGTGGTCCGTTTAAGGTGCAGCAAATCCGACGTCGGGGCCAGGTACCAACAAAAATGTATGTATGTATATTTGTTTGCCTGTGTACAAAGGCTGTGCATATTGAGATGGCTACCGATATGAGTACCGACTGTTTCTTGGGTGCATTGCGACGCTTCATTGCAAGAAGGGGAATGTGCCGTAACTTTTATAGCGACAATGGGTCGAATTTCATCGGTGCAAATAACCAGCTAAGGCAGTGGTACGATTGGTTGGAGAAATCAGAAGACTGCATTAAACTCGAACTAAACAAGCAAGAAATCCAGTGGTGTTACAATCCTGCATCGAGCCCGCACATGGGCGGTCTTTGGGAATCAGCAGTAAAAGCCATGAAGTCACATTTGAGAAAAACAGTCGGTGACCATATACTTACCCTGGAAGAATTCAACACGTTGTTATGCCAAATCGAAGCAACCTTGAATGCGAGACCAATATGCGCATTTGGTATAAATGAACCTGATATATTGACTCCCGCTCATTTCTTGATCGGTCGGGGCATGGCCGACATTTTAGAACCAGATTTATCGAACCAGAAAGTATCACCGTTAGCTCGTTGGGGGATCGTGATCAAAATAAAACAACACTTTCAAAAACGGTGGCAGCGGGACTACTTGAGCAGCTTACAACGGCGTGACAAATGGCATCATAAAATGGCTAATCTCCAAATAGGTGATGTAGTATTGATTGCAGATGAGTATCCATCAATATCTTGGAAGTTAGGAAAAATATTAGATGTACATCCTGGTAAAGACGGTAGAGTACGAGTGGTCACTGTTAAGACAGCACATAATACATTGAAGCGACCTATACATAAATTATGCCGATTGCCAATTCAAGATGTTGAACCAGGGGATTCAAGGCCCGCGGGATGTTCGGCCAGCACCGATGGCCAATGAAAAGTCATTGTGCATTCGCGATCCAAACGTCATAATTGACGTAACCTAAAATTAAATTATTATTAAATTAAAATTTCACAATGAATTATATATTATAATAATACTTATCTTATTAGTCACATCCTTTCTTAATTAACATAGTAAATAGTCTAAAATAATTAATTGAATTTTATTAATTGTAATATTGTAGTATCAGAAATTAATTACCATATTTATTGTTTTTGTATTGAGTTGACATTCAAAACTTCTAAATGTTAATAAAATAAAAACCTTATAAAAGCCAGTAAAGGCTTATATTGAGCTATAGATGCGTTCGGTAAGCGGTAGAATTAGTTAAGCCATCTAAGGCCAGTACGAGTACTATAAAAATAATAATTTCTTACCGTGAATGAACCATGAAAAAATATAAGATTCAGTCTATTGTGAGCTTTAGCATTGTGCGCATAAAGGCAATATTTATAATATTGAATTAAATAAATTAAATAAATTAATTAAATAAATTACATAAAATTGAATCGACATTTTGTTTTTATCATCGGTCAATCTTTCACTAAGTATTTTACCTTCGTTTATTGAGGAATATTTTTATCGTTTAATTTCACTGGTGGGCAGGTGCGTTTGTTTAGCGTGATTGTGACGTGAGTTGATTTGTTTTCGTTCACTTTTATTCGCCATGCCTTTAGCCAGTCCGCGACCTTGTTTAAATGATTCTGTAATTCCTTTGAGGCAATTTCAGGATTAGTGTGAGACACCAGGATGGCAGTGTCATCGGCAAATGTTGATATTATCACTTTGTTGGTTACAGGTATATCAGCTGTGTACAATAAGTATAATATTGGTCCTAGAACGCTACCTTGCGGGACACCTGCATTAATATCATTTAAGCAAGTAGTTGCACTGTTTTGTTTGACCATGTATTGCCTTTGAAGAAGATAGTTTCCCAGAACTGAATGAAATTTTTTCGGTAGAAGCTCCTTAATTTTGTAAATTAGTCCATCGTGCCAAACTTTATCAAAAGCTTGGGCGATATCCAAAAAGGCAGCAGCACAATATTTCTTTTCCTCGAAGGTGATTTTGATTGCATTTACAATCCTGTGTACTTGCTCTGTAGTACCATGTTGGTTTCGGAACCCAAATTGATGGTCTGGAATAACGCGCCGTTCTTCTAATATTGGTTTCAATTTCATTAGTAACATTTTTTCAAATAGCTTTGAGACTGTGGGCAGCATGCTTATTGGACGATATGATGAGATTTGCGTTTCTTTTTTCCCTGGCTTATGTATCATTGTGATCAAAGATATCTTCCATTTTTGAGGAATATAACTGGTTCGCATGACCGCGTTGAATACAAATGTTATTAGTTTTATGAATTTATCCGGCAATTCCCTTATCATTTTTCCAGTAATAAGATCATGTCCTGGTGCCTTTTTCGGGCTTATGCAAGTTTTAATTGTATTCTTAACTTTCTTCCAGTTATACTTTATAGGTTTGTAGGATAAACCATCATCCGTTGGCTGGGGTAGCACAAAATAATTATCTTCTTCGTGTGGGACGAATACTGTTGCTAGATGAGCAGCAAAAGCATTGGCTTTTTCTTCATCACTTCTCGCCCAATTTCCAGTTGGTAGTCTAATCGGTGGATTCGAATTTGTTGGCCTTTTTAAATTTTTTGTTGCCTTCCACAAGGAATAATCTGTCCTCTCGGTTGCCGAGAGATCACTTAAGTAGTTCTTTACGCGCTGGTTTTCTTCTTCGCTCAAAGCAAATCTTAGGGCCTTAATAGCTCGATTTAATTTCCACTTCAATAACGGTGATTTTGTTTGCTGCCATTGACGGCGAATCTTTCGCTTTTCCTGGATTAGTTCCTGTATATTATGTGACAGTTTATTAACTTTTTCCGAACTACTTATGCCGGGTGTAGCCCTTTTAGCAGATAATGTCATGACATCTTTTAGATTTTCTGCGGCCGCATCAATATCAGCTGGTGTGATCAGAGGAATATTAAGTAGACACTTTTGTTCGACTAACCTCCTATATTGATGCCAATTAGTTTTTTTGTTTGTAAGACGGTTCGGTATTTCGTTCCTTAGGACATCAGTACTCAATGTTACTATTACCGGTGAGTGATCAGAAGACAGATCATAGCAATCAGTGGCCTTAGCATATGTACGTGGAATGCCCTTAGTTACACAAAAGTCAATTAGATCAGGAGTTTTCTTTTTATCCGTGGGCCAGTAAGTTGGGTTACCGGCAGATAAATAATCCAGGGACTGTTCCTCTATGGCATCATAAAGTTGTTTACCTTTCGGCGAAGTTAATCTGGAACCCCAATGAGTATGTTTAGCGTTGTAATCACCGCATGCAAGAAATTTATTACCCAGCTGGCTGAAATAATCCAAGAACTGGAGTTTTTTTATAGCATGTTTTGGAGGGCAGTACACTGCTGATATGACGCAGTTTCCAGACCACTCCTGCAGACAAATGCTCGTTGATTGTATATGTTCTTTCTCATATTTTGTAAGTTCGTAGTGTTTTAATCTTCGCTTAATCAATACAGCAGTGCCTCCATGTGCTTTACCATCTGGGTGCTTGGTGTCATAAATAGAGTACCCATTAATTTTGAAATAGCTATTTTTGGTGAAGCGTGTTTCTGATATTAACATTATGTCAATATTGTGTTCAGTGAGGAATGCATGTACCTCCGATTTATGTTGTGTTAGGCCGTTTGCATTCCATATGGCTATTTTGATGATGGTCATTTTTGGCTTTTTACGACTATCTGCATCAGCGTGCTCATATTCTGCATCATTAGATCCATGGTTCTCTCCATCATCGCCATGAAGCTTTGCAAGCTTGCCCTGTAATTAACAAAGCTATATGTTTTCAGATAGCTTGGAAACCGATAAATGTCACAGGATTATTGCTGTTGCCGCATATTAAGTTCAATAAACTTACTCTACTTCTCCTGATTACTCCAACTTATCCGACGTGCCGACGGTATATTCCGCCATTTATATTAATAGTACCCTCGCAAATGGGAACAAAATGTTATGCAAAAAAATATTAAACTACAAAAACCACGAAATAATTAATTATATATGTATAATAACAAAAGCTTTATAAACAATTGAATTAAAAATTCCAAATATATTTAAGAATTTTCACAATCCCGAGTTGTACAATTAAAATGTCGGCCGTAAAAATGCTTTTGAGTGGACAGACTTGAGAGCAGGAACTGCGCAACTAAAACCTCTGCTTCTCTCTTTCGAGACACTGGACATAATTTTCCCAAAGTTTGCTAACTTTAAATTTATAAAAATACATTTAGATAAACATTACATATAAACATTGATCTATGCCTTCCTAATAGGTAAGTATATACATGGTTATACTCCAATGAAAAATTTAATTTTCACCAAAATATAGTAAATTTTCATAGGAGTATTAGTGAATACTATTTTAACTCTTCCGGCCTATCTGTAATAAGGCCTATCCAACAACACCAACATCTAGTCTCTGCAATAGTTGAATGTGATAAAATTGCATTATGCCCATCCGTGTCATAACGTAAATTTGCACGACTTTTATTGCCATTAGTAACATTTTTTTGATTTTTTATACCTTTAAAATGGTATATTACACGACTACATTTGACGGGAAAAATAGATTTTTACCACACCGTATGAATATTATGTTTAGTGAATAATGTTAGACTTTTCCTGGTGGTTTGAGATCAGAATTCCATTCCAAGCGAGGGTAACTACTAGTTTGGTTCATTTGTGGCGTTACTGAAGGGATCGCAATTATGAATTTCACCAACAAATCAAAAACACTTAGGATTGCAGAAACGCAGTCGGTATACGTGTAGCCAATTTTCATTATTTGATTTTTCTTACTCATTAGTGACACCGATGGCAAAAATGTTAGTTAAACTATCACATTGCCATAAAATGTTGAATGAATCATATCCATTCAAATATCAATGCGTTACGTATATGTTGTAAAGTAGCTTGACGAGAATATAAGAGCATCAATCATCAAAAAAATTGATTGGTCGGAAGACTAACATGATCGTAAATTTGAGTGGTTTTGGAAAACGAATGGAGTTGGTCATAATGTTTACACTTAAATATATTTACGTAAAATCACCGTATGGGAGAACACTTAGCCATTTATCTGCAGCAATTCTTTAAAGTGGTGTTGTTAAAAATGCAAAACGTAGTGGCAGATAATGTACGGGCCGCTCGAATGAGAATATTGATAGTGTGTAATTTGATGCGCAACCACTTATATGTTACACTCATACCGCCGTAAACATCGTCCAAATCGAACCAAACTTTTGGCAGAAAATTATCATGGGCACTAAAGCACACTTTTCTTGCAACGGCAGAATAAATAAGCAAACCAGTAGTTACCAGGCAACCGGAAACCACCCAATTATTCACAAGAATATCAAATTCGAGAAAGGAACTATCTGGAAGAGCTGTTACTATCAAAGGTGATCGCACAATAATCGGACGAAAGATTAGATATTGCGTGGAATATTTCACGAACGTGTCATATCAACTTTCAGCGCTATCAAATTTCCACCTATGTCGCTCGATTTAATACCATCAGACTCTTTTTTGTGTAGGGCTATCTAAAATGCGCGAAGTACTGTAATCGTCAAGAGTCTCTTGCTGATTGAAAACTAACATTCGAAAAGAAATTAATATCATTTCGACCGAAACACTGTAGTACGTCATGAAAGGTTCTCAAAAACGAGCCGAAGTATGCATCAATAGTAGTAGGCATCAATCGAAGTAAGCAAAACGAATAGAAATAATGACAAATGGCCAACTTTACAGTTCTTTTGAAAACTGTTTCACTTTCATTCAAATTAAGATAAAATATTGAATTTGCCTGTTAAAGGTTTCACATCTATATCCATGAATTTTATTGCTGCTTTTGATGCAGTCCATCTGCAAATTCGTGAATTAGTGAATGGTGCGATGTATTGCAGTGTCGGCAACAAGAATCACCAGTCAATAGTTTTCCACCGGTAAGTAATGTTTTCATCCACATGAAACCTCCAATGATACCAAGAATGGTAACTCAATATTGGGTAACGCCAAATGGGACATTTTTTTTTCTCTAAATTTATTGAGGATTAGTATATATTGGTATATATTCCGACTTATTTATGCTTTCCAAACTTCCGATTATTTTATTTGGCACAGTGTTTTGAAACTGTTTTCAAAAATTAATTCACTGTTCATTCCAATGGGATAGATATTTTTGTTTGATAAGGATTAGGATAATTTCATCAGTAATTGATTGGTTTTATTAACGTGGCCTCACTTCGTACCTCTTATAATGATATATAAGATTTTACGTTTCACTTTAATTGTTGATCTGGCTAACTGATAATAATTAACACAAAAGTATTTTTTTACATAAAACCGCATCATGTACTCAAAGCCAAACCATTAAATATGAAATACATCAAAACCTTAACTCAATAATAAATTTCATTAAAACGCTAAACGAATTCGTATTTAGCTGAAAAATGACTAAGGTTAATGGAAATCATTTTCAACAAATTTTCTTTCTAAACCCAATTTCAATTTTTATTTATTCACTTTTCGCTTTTTGCAATTTTTTACAGCATTATATTGCTTTAACAACCATATTATTGAAGATATAGAAAAATTGAAAATTATACCATGGAAATTTATTTGCAATGCGAACTGAAGAAAAATAAAAAAATTCAATTTTGTTCTTGTTATGGTATATTATGTTCATAATTTCTTCCTTACTTGAATAGATTCAGCTACTGGTAATTTTGTTGTTATGAGATTATCTATCTATCGTATATACAATTCTTGTAGTATTTTACAAGCTCTACTATTAACAAAATCTACTGTTTTATTGTTTTATAAAGGGCTGAGAAAAACTGTATGAATTAAGCAAAAAACTGATATTTATGCTTTCGAGTAGGTTGTTATGTTATAATTTCCATATTTTTGTTAATAATAATTATTTCAAGGTTATGAAATTTTGATTAGCATAATTTTCACTCTTTCTGATGTTTTCATGTTTTTCAACATTTTCCTTTATTTTTATTTACTTTTTTTTTTTTGTAATGCTCATTAAAAGAAATTAAATTATTTTTGAATAGAAAATAAATAAATTCTATATTTAATTTTATGTAATACTATGCAAAAGAGAAAAACAACATGAGAGCCGACGACAAGTTTTTTATTGTCCTTGTTGCTGTATTCGAAATTATGGTTTTGTTGAGTGGTGAAATCTAGAAGGATGTAAAGTGAAAAAAAAACAATTTGGTGTCCACTCGAAATAATCTTGATGATAATTTCTTATGCTTGAAGCTCATTTTGTTGATAAAGGTGATTTATGAAGGAGGTCAATCCAATTGAAACTATTTTATTTTTAACTTATAATTAAAGCTTATGGAAGTGCATCCCCTGACCGAACATTCTTGCTCCGATAATAATACAAATTCGGTGAATGAAGGTATTAATGAAGGTATGTATTAATTAAAGCCATGCACGATCTCTCTAGCTACACAAATTAACAGGAAAGTGGCATCTAGACAAAAAAGTGGAAAATCCAAATGTTTTAATGTAATTATCGTTATACTTGAAGGTAGTTTTAACATAAATCTTTATAGGTCAGAATCAATGTGGTGAAGCACCAAGCCCATAACGTAACTATATAGGAGGCAAAAATTATAGAATAAGGATCAGACCTTCCTTCTTTATATCTAAGGAATAAATAGTTTCAAAGATATCATCAAGCCACCTCGCTACGTCAAGGCCATTTCTTTTTTTGGGTGGTTTTGGTTTTTGTGTTTTGAAATTTTTTCGAAAAATTGTCTAGGCTGAGCGTTTCCATAAAAATCGATTTTTAGTGACAAACGTTTGATTGCTTCATATGGAATTTTTGTGTAAAGGAACTCATTTTGAAAATAATTTTCACTGTGCTTTTGAGCGCCCAAAAGGAAAATATTTTTCAAAACCCGGAAATTGAAAACCAATTTCAATATTGGACAATGAATTTGTATTCTTAGTGATCAAGCCGTTCTCTTCATGATGGTTTGTTCAGCAATTTATATTAATTATTTCATCGCAGATCAGTTTTAACTTTCAATTACCAGTTTGATAAAATTAGGGTGAGACAAACAACAAAATTTAATACAATTACACGAGACAATATAAACGAAATAACAAATGGCTTATTTGGTACTAGTAATAAATGCACCAATGCATGTAAAATTCATATTAAGTTTAGGAAATACATTTTACCCACATACCATTGGTACTGCGATGCCTCTTTTCAAAATTATTTCAGATGCGGAAATTGCCATTTTTAATTTAGAAGACAACGGTCGTATTCATATTCAAAACAATTTTATAAATATTTTGACAAACTACAAAAACAGCACAAAAACAAACAAAAAAGAATTATAACATAGGTGAAACAAACGAAGATGTTTTGTGAGACAATCCAGATATTTTAGTGACAAAAGCAGACATAGGAAACGTAGCGGTTTTAACATTACGACACCACGACACCTCGACGTACGTAGAAATTTTTCAAAGGCAACTCTTTACCGATACAGACAACAATTAGTTCTGTAGTAAAAGAATTGGAGGAATTTAGCAATAACCCGACATAATTGTTATCATCATTTTTAGGCAATATTATTAAACCAAATTTAATTTTAAATTCTGAGGATTTCAAAAACAAAACTAATATAACGTTATACCATCCCACCAAATTCCATGTTAATCGCTTTAGATGTTAAATCTTTTTTTTAATTTAATATGTTCCGAAGATTGTAAGAGAATTCAATCTAGTTTCGAACTGATGAGCTTATGATTATGAAAAAATCAATCCTCTCATCAGGCCGCGGCGACTGGACTGACTATACCACAATTTACATTCTATATATACAGTATGTCCTGTGCTTTATGTACTAGCGAAT
This sequence comes from Tipula vernalis, assembly GCA_958295665.1. NCBI lineage: Eukaryota > Metazoa > Arthropoda > Insecta > Diptera > Tipulidae > Tipula > Tipula vernalis. The sequence goes on along the minus strand of OY282558.1, from coordinate 355,077,610 downwards.
CGTACTAATAATACAGATAAATTCAATTACAATTTTTTCTTCTTCACGACAATCACATAAGCTGTGAACGCTAATTTTACTTTTTTTTTTTTTTTTTTTTTTTTTTTTTTTAATTAACATTCAACAAAAATTAAAAAAAAAAAAAAAAAAAAAAAAAAAGTTAAATCTTTGTTTACAAATGTTGATAGCCAAATTGTACGAAATATTATCAGTCTAAATTGGAAATATATAAAAAAAAATTTTAAATCTAAATTAACAAAATTCAATTGTTTACTGTACTACAATTCAGAAGTTTCTCTTGATAACAAAATTTATAAACAAACTTTTGGCTCCCCTATGGGTTCTCCTATAAGTTCCACATTAATAAATTTAGTAATGAAAAACTTGAAAATTCAGTGTTAAACTCTTTGGACTTTCAACCTGTATTCTACTTGAGATATGTGGACGACATAATTACTACGGTACCTTGTTAATAGAATAAGATTTATTTTAGAAAAAGAAGTTAATAACAAAATTGCTTTTTTGTAAATTTTGTTAATTCACGAACCAAATGGCAAAATTTATATTGTAGATACGAAATACAAATAGATATCTGATCAGGCAGATATATAAATATTAATTCATGGCTTCCAGCCACTTATATTATTACCACAATATAATTTTAACCCAAAAAATTATAAAGCTTTCCGGTACTAAAGTTCACAACCTATTAAAAATTCTTAAAGATACATTAGTGATTAACCAATATCCCGAAAAGACAATATCAAAAATCGACATGAATAAATAAAACGTCTGCAGCCACAAGCTTAAATGAAAATATGTTTTCCAAAATTAAAGACGCAAGGTACCTTTAAAAACAATCAAATCTGGTTTAGTAACAACGCTACGTATACCGGAGAGACAAAACAATTTTTGGAAAAAAGAATTTTTCAACAGAGACATGACACCAACAAAAATCTAAATTCAAATATTAGTTCACTTACAATTCATCTGAAAATACAAATCATTTAATCAATTTAGATAACGTCAAAATTCTCGATAAACAAACCAATTTTAGGAAAAGATTGATTTGGGAAAATTTGAATAATATTGTGGAAGATTCTGCTTAGAGCAACTCGTATGATTTATTTAAGTTTTTTGTCTCACTCAACCTTTGTACAACCTTTCTACATGAAAACGCTTTAGCCAAGAAATGTTTCAAAAAATTGTCTAGGTTGTGAGTTTCCATGAAAAATCGGTTTCTAATATCAAATGTTTGATTGTTTTATGTGGAATTTTTATATAAAAAGAAACTCATCCTTATGACAAAGATTCTGAATTTGGATTGAAAGCTTAAATAAGTAAAAAATAAAGAGCCCTGTACCAATAAAATGATTTGTTTAAATAATTCAAAATGTAAAAACATATCGAGGAAAAGTGGCTAATATTTGGAATAGATTAATATATGGTTGCCGGATTGACTTTTATTGGCGAACCTGTTGCCATCGAAAACTGCACAATTCGCCATGGACCTCCCAATTATTATTACGTCTTTTATTGAACGGTCGAAAATGACCTAGTGCGCAATGAATGAATCTACATATTTTTATATTGTAAACAATATTATTTGGTTTAACAACTATAATGCCAATACTGTAATTACAAAAATAATTTTCGCTTTTCTTCCCTTCACAGCTTGAAGCCTCAAAATCTATTGAAGATTACAACTAGTCAGTGACGTTTGGTTGAAATTAAAATCATCTTGAAGAGGGATATCAAATGTTGGCCTTAACTTAGGTATCTCTTCATATTTTAGATATTTTCTTGTCGCTGTTAATGGTGAAAGAAGAACTTTTTCCAAACTAAATGAATTTGAGCATGATACATTTTTTTATATAAATCCACTAGCAACTGAGAACGTAATTTATAAAATGAAGACAAATCCTCAAACACGCTAGGTCACGTACAAATTTAAAAAATGAACCATTTTTTCTAGCTTTGTTGTTCTCTTACTCACTATTTTAAAAAAGTGCCAAGGCGAAGAGGTTTGTGTTCACAATAGATAATATAATTTGTTAAGTAATCGATTTAAATTTTGATTAAAATTTGATGATTTGGAAGTCAAAATAATACAAATCGCTTCAAAAAAAATTATCTGTGGTTTCCAAATTGTTACTATTTAGCATTCCACAACACACAACCAACATAGAATTCTTTTTTTTTGTATATCTTTAGGAAGTTTTTCTTTAGTTTGTATGTATAAAATATGTATTCCTTATTTTCCTTCCAAGAAACGTTTGATAGTATCAGTATCATGCACATGCACCGAACAAATTAATTCACCTAGTGGAATTAAATGTGAGTTCATATTTAAATCGCATGCTTAGTGCAATATTTGTTTGTGGCTATGGTATGTGAAATATGGAATGCTTCACTACCCTTCCGGTTGCGTCAAAATAATTGCCAATGACTGAACTTATTTAACAATTCTAGAGTAGATTGACTGAAACACACAAGGTTTAACAGATCCAGTAGAATTTTGAGTATATACTTATTTTTTCTATATGACTGAGTTATTGACCTTGGACAAACATCGATTATAATGCAGTCGCGATTGTGCTCGCATTCCTAAAGATTCAAAGTTTGTCCTTAATTGGTTTTCGATGGCCTGTAAGAGATAATCGTAGAGATGACTAAGTGAATCTGAATATGCCATGTTATTGAGTGCTTTCAAAATAATATTTGTGGTGAGAATCATTTTAGCATGACCATCAGTGACTAAGACATCGATTTTACAACCAAAAATTCCTCCCTTATAAAGTGTAGGAATCATTCGCTTCACTATACATTGATTCTGGCCTGTAAAAATTTGTGGTCAAACTACCCTTCAAATTTACTTATTTTCTATCATTTTTGTTATACTAGTAAAAATATAACGATAATTACATTAAAACTAGAAGACAGTGACTTAAATAGATATTTTTTAATACCGCCTTCAATGTTTTATTTGGGCTTTTTTACGATAGTGTGACGAGAAATATGACTTTAAAATTTAAATTTGGTACCAATTCAATTGTTATACCATCGAGTTTAGGCTTCAAGAGAAACCAAATGCTAATACAATACAGCTACAAACCTGATTCTTAGCTATTGTTCTTATAATTTTTGAAGCTGCTAATAGAATCGGCAACACAGGGAGCAGCTAATGCAATAAACTGGAACCCTTTGATATAGGGGTCCCGCGAAATATGACAAATTTCATCAGATTCAACCATTGTAGTCAGTAACTTTTAAATGGCTAAGAAATAAATGGAAATAAAGCCCCTTACCCCTAATTAAATAATTAGCTTTGATAACCTCCATCATGTCACTGTCAAATCTGGGACCGGCATATTTCTCAACGAGATTTCAGAACAGTTATGTAGAACCTAACTAAAAGCAAATGAACAAATTATAAAATACTGTGAAAACATTTTATTTCTTTATGGAAATAAATTGATTCGTACAGCGTCCATATTCTTGAATTCAATCGAAAAAGTTACCATTGATGACTTTAATAAGAAACAATTTAAATTTTCAAAACAACGAAATCTTTTTCCATTACGTCTGTAGAATATTTTTGCTCGAAACATCGTATCGATTCCAAATGAAAGTACCCGTAAAATGTTAGATTGTAAAATTTGTGAGAAAGAACAGGATGAGCTCAGGAAAGAAGTTAACAACCTAGCTATTTAAATAGCCTAGCTATGAATAGTGCTAATGCCGACCTGGTTGTTAAAGTTTGACTGCCAAATTTTCATAAGATTTTCCTCTTTAGAAGTCTATTACTTTAATTAACTATGTTTGTACTTTGTAATGGCCACATTTGAACTAAATGACATATAGTTTAATTAAGTTTCTTTAAGGAGGCACTTAGTTTTAATGTTGTAGGTAACAACTGTCAGATATTTGTCTTTGCAGTATGATTTGATTGAAATCGGTTTGAATTTTCTGTACTTTCTTGAGTTATTTTATGGGTTTGCAGGAGTTTTGCTATAGAAATCATCAGATGTTATTTAAAATCTTTAAATCCTATTAAGCCAATTCTTATACAAACGCTCAGTTACAGTTAAATTCTATTCAAAATTTATTTGAATTTTTTAAAAATTAATTTAAACATACTAGAATTTGATTAACTTGTCGGAGTTGAATTCTTCATCTTATCGCTCTTTAGGAACTGCCCTAATGTTTGCCTATGAAATGCCAGAAACATTTCAGGAGATATATAATTGATCCTCAGATCTTGTCATTTTATTAACTGTTACTGGAACGTTGTAGTTTTTGTGATGTTAAATGGTGTAGTGCTTTGGTAAAACCAGATTAGTTGATCTGGCTGGTTTGATTTATTATTCGATAAATTTTTTGTTTAATGTCTTTCACATAAGCTTTACCAAAGCAATACACTTAAAGCTTGAGAGAGATTGTGGTGTATTTGAATTTTCTAGATTAGGTTTAGTGAAGTTGTTAATTTGTCTAGAAGTGGTTTGACAAGGTTTTGTGTAATGGGTTATGGGTATGGTATGGTTACGGTTATCCGTTTGGTTATTTGTTTCGATGTGGAAGAGGATATGTGCAGGGACTTTTGGTGTGATGGGAGTTCGCGTATGCCTAAAGGAAGCGTGGGTGCAATGCTAGAGCATTTGATATAGAACATCCTCATGATATTGGGCCGGATGTCGTCGTGAGAATTTATAAGCTATATTGTATGCAATTCCAATCAAAGTTACATCTACTAAATGTACTTTTACTACATCTACTTTATGGTACTGCAATATTAATTCTCTATTATTGTGTGGATATCAATAATAGAAATAACATTGAGAGCCAGGTGGGAACTACCAGAGTAGCCTGGACTACCTTAAACTGTCTTTACAATTAAATGGAGGCGGTCAGGTGATTCTACTCCAGCTAAGAGGAGAAAATACTACGATTTGCAATTTACTTTGGGGCAACCCGAAATTGATCTTCTAAAGTATTAGTATAAAAATTATTCTTACCGTAAGGAAAAAGTTTCAATTAAATTATATCAATCCTTTGAATACAAGAGATGTACATATATCAGTGAAAAACACCAGCGGTTATTCAGATTTGAGTAAGCCACATATTTTGTCTTGCTTACTATATTATGTGTAATTTTAAGGCTTCTCTAAAAAAAAATATTTAGCTTGGCAAAGTAAATTTGAAAATCGTGCAAACCGTTTGACCGTTTGAAGCTTTAATGAAAAATAACTAGAGTGACTGACACCAGTTTAAAAACTGGAGCAAGAAATGATGTATCATATTAATTTACAGATATCACACGAATATCTTCAAACGTAAATTTCTTATCGCTTATAAATTTCTTAAAGCTCATCGCTAGGGCCAATTCACACAGAGACATTTAAAATCCTACATTTGCCTAATTCAGCTCTATATCTAAATTTGTTGATTAAGTCTGGTGTCCTTCTTACGTTACGTTGTTTGTACTTGTATTTTTATTAGAATTATGGGGGGCGAGTGGACAAGAAAGAAGAGACGGAACAACTTCAACAACATCGGCAAGAAACATTTGCTATAATTACTACAAATTTGGGTAAACGCATAGGACATGATGATGGAACAAAATCCCCCCCCCTCCCCCCACCTAAGTGATAATTTTATAAAAGGTAATCCTCTCTAACCTATTCTATTTAGAAATACTATGGGAGACAGCTCACGTTTCCATATAAACGATACATTTCAATGGTGTTGATCACCTTATTTCTTCTCATGTTACTCGACTTATATTTTCTAAGCTTACATCAATATTTTGCGATATATTTTCTACAGACACAAATTTCATTTTATCAAAATTATAAAAATTCACTCGTGCATCAGCATCAAAGTTCAATGCAAAAAAAATAAAAAATTGCCAAATTTGATATGTTTGTTGTACACATGATTATTAAAGCACATATTTTTAACTGTATGTAAGCGATGCGATTATTTACATACACACGTCAAATTATGTAAATTTATGTTATTATCATTTAAATTCTTGAATATCGTATCTCTCTACTCACATTCAGTTTAATTCTATTATCAAATATCAATTGTCATGAATTTATGAATAATTTAAATGTAATCAAACGGTATAAGTACTTATCTAGATAACTATTTATATGATTATATTATTATCATCATTATTATGTGGGTGTGTGTATCAAGCAAGAGCTTTTCAACGATATACACAAAAGGCCAAATACGTATCGTATACGTATTGCAAATCAATAGTTCCATTACACAATTTTTTATTTCGATTATATTTTGTATCCACTCTCGAAGATAAATCATGGATGAAATAATGAATTGTTATAGGAAAATTGGGGTCATATACTAGTATGTATGTAATATAGTGTCCTGAGAGTTTTTGCAACCCCTATGTGTAAATCACAGATTTCAATGGAAAACATTTTCGCTTTATTGTACACAGCACATTGTTTAGTACACGTATACACACAGTATAGTAGATTTATATTTTATTTATTTTCATCTACTGCATATAATGTACGTACGTACGAGTAATCTTCTTATTGATTGGTTTTAAATAAAAATTGAAAATGGGGAAAAACACACAGTTGGATTTCAAAATTTCACATTGAGAGGATACATTGTCTGTGTGCCATGGATATGCTGCTGATGAGAATGATGATGGATCAAATTGATTTATTATATTTTATTGATATACTAGATCTAAGAGGATATTTATAATCGAAAATAGATAAAAATCGTTTAAATAACTAGAAAACGTTTTTATAAGAAGAAATGGGGTTTCGATTTGGCACTTCGAGTTCTTTATGCGGTTTGGGGAAGTGTCTTTCTGATAAAGAATAAAAGATTTAAGAATAAGTAAGTAAAAATTGTCTGACATAAAAAACACTTTTTTAATATATACTCGTATGTGTTATAATTTTTAGCATATTTTTGATAAGACAATTAAACGTGTAATCAATAAAAATTAATTTCTACTTATTAATACTTATCCTAATTCTTAAATAGGTTCAGAATTAATATGAGTGAATGACTTTTTACGTCATGAAAATTTCCCACTAGTGCAATTCAATTGTGTGAATTGTTTTTGTGTTGAAATGATGAATTGAGTACCTGAACTGACAATAATACTATTAATGATATTAATAACTCAGCCAGAAAATTGATGCAATGAAGCACTTTATTAATCTCCAAAGTAGATTGAGGAAAGCTCCAGACTCTCTTAGAAACTGATGTTAGTGTTCAGTTGACGGGACGAAAAATTGTTAAATTAGGAGAAACACATGCGGAAAGTTCATAGAGGGGTGGGTTCAATTTTGGGGATGCTCTTATGTCAACGATATGGACGTACCCTCCTGTAATTTAAAAGGGAACGTTTACTATATGCTTACGATACTGTTTATCAGAATTACGATACTGTTTATCTGAATTACACTAATTTAGGCTAAATCAAGTAATTGTGGATTGTTTGCTCAGGAATTGATCTATGTAATGATTTACTTTCGAAAGTAAAATCAATGCAATGTACAATTAGCTGGTCCTGACAGTAGTTTTAGTAAACCAAAAATTAAAATAAGGGCAACGTTACCGTATTCATAAAGAAAACCGAGGATATTTGTTACGCGTCATACTATGAGCCTAACTTATTAGCCATTCATGCTTTAGTCTGGCGCGTGCGTCTAGATTTGCCCAGCTCTGTTCAATGTTCGAATTTATTACCCCTTAATGTTGATTATCGAAGATTAGATGCTTTCATATACTCAGTGGCGTAACTACAAATTTCGGGCCACTCGCAAAATTTTCCTTGGGCCCCTAAAATGCTTCTTGTACCTATGAACAATTGAAGCTTTTAGTTAAAAAATTATTTCTTCCTATTGTCCAGTCTCACATTAATTAAAAGTATCTGATTTCGAGGTTGTAGACTGTACAGTTCAATGGCTTCAAATAAAACGAAATTTTTTGTAATCAACCCAATGATGTGACGAGTTCGAAATATATCAATAAAGCATCACAAATTTCGAATATAATTTGGAAACTATCAAGAATTTCGAACTATGTATCAAAAACGTCGAATTTTCAAAGTATCTTGAATATTCTAGAAAGTTCTCAAATATCGCATTATACGTAAGTATATGTATGTAAAACCAAAAAAATGTTATACGCGTTAATCGCCATCATATAAAACGTAAATAAATTGCTCATTCTTGATTAATTTCGAATAATCGAGGAATCTGAGAAATGTTGAAATATTGGCATAATCTCGAAAAATTTACTACATATCGTGATCCAGATTTATATGTGTAACTCTGCAAGTTTCTATAACTCAAAGCTAAGCGCAGAACATTGCCATACAAAATTCAAATAAATTTGAAAATCTTTAAAAATTTTGATTAATGTCTATATTATGTGAATCTGATTGATCTCGAACAATTTTAATAATACCGAAAACTCTGTAAAAATCTAGAAAATTGGTGTAAATATCGAATAATTTGTCAAATAGCTTAATGTTACTAATACCACTAAGCAAAATGCTACTAATCAAGTTAGAACTAAGCTCAACAAAACGATATGCAATAAGAATGAAACCCTAAAATAGTACCGGATAATTTCGTAAATATCGAACAATCACATTCTTCGATTAGGCTCTAAGATTCTCTAATAACATCGAACTATCAAATACACCCGACAATCTCAAAATACTTGAATTATTTCGAAAATCTTGAATAACCTGACTGCTTCGAAACACCGATTCAACAATTAAGTTTCGAATATCACACATCCCATTTCCATGCTACACTTCACTATCTCTAGAACCCGCCGAAAACAACCAAAAAAAACACTATCACTAATTGCAAATTTAATTTGGAATTTCTAATTTCCTTATATTTAAAATAGATTTTCAAAGTAAACCGTTTACCGGTTGTAAAAAAGATTTCGGTAAATGAGATACTATAAATCGAACGATTTCATTATAGAGACTGACTGGTTCGGCTCAGGTATCCTTTCGAAATAAAAATATGCTCCTAACGAGGGAAACAAAAAAATTTTTTTCCACCGCGGTTAGGTATTTTTCAAGAAAGAAAGTTTCGACAAACTTTCACTTATTCAAATCAAATTTAACATTTTGCAAGGAAATTTAATCTGTTGTCAATCACATTCAATATTTTGCAAATCAAATTCAAACTTTTCTTTTCAAAACGTGATAGTGACGCCACTGCATTTACTGCGTTTGTTTTTGTTTATAATCTTATTCCCTTTCGAATAATAATGATTGTGTATTTTATTTACTCTTCATACAAAGTCAACAAAAATGTTTATAAAAGCCATCTCGTTCGCTCATATGGTATAAGCAGTGCTGCCAAAGTGAATACGATCGGCGTATTTGTACAACTTTCGCCTAGTGGTTACTCCTGTACTCCGCTATTTCATTCTCTACTCCCCTGTTTTAATAACTGCTTTACTAATAATAGACAATCTCAGGCAAAAACCCATAAAACGCTTCTCTTGCAGTAATGTGCTAGTCACTTTAGCAGGCAAAATCAATTCAAACATGTCAAATTTGCGATGGGGCACCAGATAAACTGAAACATGACAGGTTACCTGATTCTAACAATAAACTTTTATCTGCTTTGGCTAAATGTTTAGACTAGCACCTCCTGAATACAAAAATTACGCTGTAAGACAAATTATGCGGCCATTTATCCTTACCGCACAAAAACGATGTGTAGAAGTCTGGTTTTACAATACTCTCAAATCCTTCCTTAGAAAAATAATAATTTCAAAAAAATTTAATTTGAACTCCAACCCAAATGACTGGCCCAATATTTACCTTATATATATATATATATATATATATATATATATATATATATATATATATATATATATATATATATATATATATATATATATATATATATATATACTATATATAGGAACAGATATGTGTGTTCCATTCGGTGCTGGAGGCGAGGAAAATTGTCTGGGTTGGCTATGTATGGAAAACAAATTTGGCAAATCTAATTTTTCATTTATGGTATCGATCATAATACCATATTAGCACGAATAGTGTTCCAAAATAGTTCTTGCCGTTGGTCCTTGTTTTATTTTAATAACTCTGATTCCAGCCCTGCCTTATGGCAGACAATTTTTTCAGGCCATGAAACAATTGGAACTTTTTATAGAATTTACAAAATGTTGTAGATAATAAATATCATTAAAATCCATCAACAAATATGTTTGCTCCATCCGTTTGATACTGGAGACTGAGATGATGGTCTGAATTAGCTAAGTATATGTCTATGTAAAAACAAAGAAAAATTGGTGAAACAATGCAAGGAATTTTCAGAGTGTGAATAATTCTGTTTTATATTAGGAACTGCAGATAGAATCGGCTTTATAACTCAGGTATTAAATTTCACTATAATCCATTGGGAAACGTGCACCATTTGGTGCTGGAACCTGGAAATTTAGTAAAGGCCTGGAGTGGTTAAGAAAGTAAAAATCAAATTTTTCTTAAATTTTTTTTTAATAACCAAAGTGACATTATAGTGTCATGCAATATTTGTTGAATTCTGGCCTTGTTTTATATATTTAAGAAACTCCATTGAAACTTATTATCTGACTTAGCCGGTGTACGGATGAATTAAATAACACTACCAAATCAAGAATCAAGTTAGCAAGTTTAAAATTTTATTTCACCAAATGCAAGTTTTGGACCAGTCGTCGCCACGAAACCAATTTTATTAGCAATTTTTTCAAATTAAATACCCAACATATTTTGAGAGTTATGGCTGCGTTAAAAACTATTTAGCTCGAGCAGTATACAGGGCTTAACGCTTTAATAGTAAAATAGATAAATAGTTCTAAACCAATAAATAAATCAGTTTTCTTTTAATATTCAAAATTGGCTGAACAACTAAAACCAAATTTAGTCGAATTTGCTGGATCGTGATTTTTTTATGTATATTGTATATCGGTACGTAGGTGCTCCCTTCTGACTAGATAGACTACCCTCCAGACGTACTCCGTTTAAAGTATGATCTACATGAGACTGAAAAACAACCTGTTGAATTTTTTCATCAGGCTGACTCTATAAAAACCCTGATCAACCCGCGAACGAAGTGGAGGAAGCCTCTAACCTCAATCGAACTCTAAAACTCTCCAATTCCACAATATAATATTTGTTTATCCGATTACTTACACAATGTTTTAGTTCACACAAAACTATCACAGACACACACTGACTTAGTGAATTATAAACTATATTCTTAAAATTATGCCCGTGTCAATTTCTTTTTTAAAAATTAGACGGCAAATTGGCAACATAAGCAGGCTGAGAATTTATCCACTTGTGAATGTGATAGAGGAAATATTTAAATCTTTTTATAAAAAATTCTTCAATTTTTTTGCTCAAAATACGATTTTCTGTGAATACATAAGCAAATTAACGTATCATAAAGTGAGCGCAGTTGAAGCGACGCTTCTAATAGTAGTGCATGCTCCCGGAATTAGAAACATCATATTAGAGCCCGACTTCCATCGCATGTGTCGAATTTCTTCATAACCGGTTAAGAATTATAGTCAAGTTTCATCCTAATCGCACAGAGTTGCGTTAAAATTAAGTATAGAGCATAAGCGCGTTTCTCTGAAAATACAACGTAAGTAAAGTGGAAACTTTGAGAAAAAAAAAATATATTTTGATTAAAACATGAGACTTCGAACAACTGAACTGTTTTTTAAGGCGATTATTTTTAGATTTCGTCCAGGTTTCAAGTCTAGGTACCTACTGTGGTATTGTCTGGCAACGACATTTCTTTAAATTGCACCAAAATTTCTTCCAATTCCCAAAAATTAGCTTTGTGAAAATGATGGACATGTACGCATATTTGACATTGTCCGTCTTGATATACATACATCTGCCAAAATTACGCTTTTGAAACGAAAAGGGTTCGAAGCTAAAGTTGCTTTAAAACAAATTTTCCATTAACCACTTACGGTTTCGCTGACCGGTACTCTTCCCTACCAGAAAAACGTAAAAATCTCAAAACGATAATCTAAAAATATGTGATTTACAGAGCTTAATGCTTTAATAGTAAAATAGATAATTAGTTCTAAACCTCTAAATAAATCACTTTTCTTTTAATATTCAAATTTGGCTCAAAAACTAAAAACAATTTTAGTGTAATTTGCTGGATCGTGATTTTTTTTTAACATGTAACACCAACAATTATTTATGTTTAAGGTCTATAACTATTGTATTTCGTATGTACAGTACTCACTTCTGATTTGAAATACTCCACTGAAAATTTAAAACGTACTCCGTTTAAAGTTTCCAGAGCGACGGCACTGGGTAAAGGGGAATATTTATGATTAATTATTACATGTATACCAATCATTTGTTTTTGTTTTAGTGTATGGTAAGTTAAGAAAGTGGTGTGCATGGGGTTTTCTTTGTGGTCGTTCAATATGCTTAATGTCACAGTGTGCGACTAATATTTTTTTGTTTTGTATTAAACATTTTTTTCTTGATGTATGTGTATGTGTAAGATCACGCGACGGCGGTGGCAAATTGAAATTTGTTTTGCTACTTTAAAAAAAAACGGAAAAAGAAAGAATAATGAAAGAGGAGAAATTCGGACGGTCAAGTTTGGTTTTTTAAATAAAATAGTCAGTCAAGTTTGGAGTTTTTTGGTGCGCGGTCCTAAAAACATAAAAATAATTAGAAAATTATGTTACCGCATAAATAAATTAATCAAATAAAACATAAAATAAAATTAGAAAATTATGTTCAGTAATATAAAACGGTAACAATGAAATTATAAAAAAATAAAACTTTTGATATAAAAAAATTAAGTAAGGTGTTTTTTTTTTTTGGTGATCAGTTTTGGTGGTTGAGGATATGGTCGATTCAATAGTGTATGTGATGTGATGTGAAATAAGATTAAGTTACGTGGCAACAACCCTTTCAGCTAACGGGGTGCGAACGAGACCAAGGGGATCCTGCGTCGTCGCAGTTCAGGTCAGGCCGATCTGAAATAAGGTACTGTCATTTTGGAGAAGACGAAAACTACGGTGTATAAACTTTTTTGGTCATATATTTTATTAAGTAAAGTAAATTTGTACGTCATCTTGTAGTCATACAAAATTATTATTATTTTGTGTTTATTTTGCTTTTTCTGCTTATTAACGTAATTGTAATAGTTCTTGATCATATGTGAGCCAATTTTGACTGATAGTTTTCGTATTTTCTTTTATTATATAACGTTCTGGGTTTCAGCTATTGTGGTGGTGTGGTCATACACCATATTGGCATCAGTGACCGCCGCGACCGGAAAGGAAATTCCGGTAGGCGGGCCGTTGATAATGGGCCCTTCGCAGCAGACTAGTGGAGAATCGAGCGGGATCGGGCGGTCATCTCGAACAACTGCACGCTAGTAACCATTTGCTTTAGCTCCTGAGGGCGTCACACACAATGTCTCGCTTTTCTTTGTGTTTGTTTTTATTTAATTTCTATTCTAATTCCTTTACGACTTACCGAGACCCTTTAGCCAGCTACTAGACCACACCAGACCTCTGATCACGTGTTTTAGAACGAAATATATCGATTCCGTTACATATTAAGAAAATGTGCTAGCTCTTATCATACAAAAACATATACGTCGATATAAGAAAAGTTGTTATTTCATAAATACAAACAAATTTAAATCAAATTTCATGTTGGGAATGAAAATGCAAAATGAATAAAGGATATATATTGTTCATAAAATATTAGTCTTCCTCTTCGGTATAGTTTTGATAGAATAGATACTACGATTTAAAATTGACTAACCAATTATGGAATAATATAAAATTAAAAAGTTATTCTAATTTGTAATAACATTTTTACGTAGAGCCGTCCTTGAACATTCTGATGCTTCAAACCCCCGAGTTTAGTTTACCAATGGGTTCGCCACTTAGCCAGCAGTAAAGCTAACGTACTGACATATAGGCCGAAGTGTTCATTGAGAAGGGCCTTATTCGCTTATTCGTCTCATTTGTCACCCAAAATATCAGTCAAGTTGTAATATTCCTTCTATAAACCCTAGGCGGCTACTATGAAAGCATTTGTCTTGAGTTATTTCCATGTTGTCTTGTGTAGTAGTGTCATATGAAATGATTATTGTAGTAAAAACTCAGTACAATACGTTGTTTTTAATGGCAGCTGTCTAGAGTTTATAGAAGGAATATTAAAACTTGACTGTTATTTGGCGTGACAAACGATACGACTAAGAGAATAGGGCTGTAAAGCATCTTCGGTTAAACCTCCTCACTTTTTTAGATATTATCCCGGCTATAGTAAATTCTGAAGTTAATATTTCTTTTGTGGGTGGTGCAAAAAATAACCAACCGACAGTTAAATAATATTTCTGGCCTTTCTCCTTCAAAAAACAAATTCAGTGAAAGGAAATTACGTTCTTTATATAGACTTTTTCGCTTTGAGCTAAATATTTAACTGAACGAAATTGGGCAATTAAATATTTAAGGCTTAGTTTTAAACCCAACCCAGTGAACATTTGCAAGTCCTTTGTGTCTTCTCGTTTCCTGTAAGTGTTTGGAAAATATTTTTATTTTAATTTTCCCTGATGATGATGGAATAAAGCCATCGAAACTTCGGTTTACAAATAGAAGATAGCTCAATAAGCTAAAAATTAACAAATAAATTGTGCCTAATATTTTTAGCGTTTTTTCGTATTTTCTGGCCTCCATGCTTTATATTACCAAAACAAACGACAAAAATAATATTTTCATTGCCTACGAATTGTCTACGATTTTTCTACATTGTCTACGTTGAAATCGATATTCTACGCTATTGTCAACATTTGCTTGTTGACAATTTCAAAATAGGCCTAGTCGCACAACACCAGGCAGTAAAATAGTACACGTCAACTGAAACTGATAATATTAGTTACATAAAGGAATATACTCCGGCTAATGATAAATAAGGAATTTAATACCTTTTCTAATTGATTAACTTCCATCACAGTCAAGTCCAAGTTGATTTCCAATTCACTATGTTGTCGTCTATCGTGAACATAATTCCCCTAATGATTTTGCAACCAATCCAAAAGTAATATCAGTTAAGAAAACAAGATCAACAGATAATATTGAATCAATAAATATTGTTTCCTAGACGATTGTGTACCATCAAAATAAAAATAAAAATTAAAACGAATTGAAATATTTTCATTGTACATTTATATCGTGAAGGTTTTTTTCTTATGCATTTTTCCGTATGCAGAATTTTCCATTTGAGTATTTTGTTCGTGGAAACATTTCTGTCTGAATAGCTTTTCATGTATGCTTTTTCTTTTGCGTATTTATGCCGGTGAAATTTTTTTCTGCGCAAATTTTGTGTACGCTTTCTTCTTGTACACTTTTGTCAAATAATTGCTCTACCAAACAGACTTCACAAATAAAAAGCTCGTTTCTGAAGTGTACAATAGCCGGACTCTCGAAAACTTAACGCAAAAAAACTACAATCTACCATACCAAAAATACAATCTGAAACACTTTCAATCAGTGATTCTCAACCACTGTGCCGCGGCACTTTTGTGTATTTTTGTAGTACATATTATTTTATTTCGCACATTTAAATTATTATCATAAACTATTTTACGCAGTGTGTTATAGGTAAGTAAATAATTTTTAAACTTACCTTTTTCTTTGTGTGCCGCCAAATTTTGAAATCGTTAAAAGTGTGCCGCAACAAAAAAAATGTTGAGAATCACTGCTTTAAATCATTCAGAACTTAAAATAATACATTTTTTACTACAATTGAAGATTTTGCTGGAAATAGTTACCATTTAATTAAGGTGGTTTCAAAGAGTAGGATTTCGTTTAACTTTGCTCTACAAAGCCACATTGGCCTGTGCCATTTTCAAAAAACCAACCTTTATATTATAAACTAACTTAACTATGATTCATAAATAATTAACCACTACGAGGTTTTTCGCATTTAATACGGAAATTTTACGAATGCTTAAGCACTAACACTTATTTTAAAGGGTATTTTCATGAAATGGTAAATATCCTACAAAACTATCCCCACAAAATGAGTATCAAAACATCAATTTTTTAAGTTTACAAATTTTAATTGTGAAACAGCACAGTTGTATCTGAATGTCCACCCCCGCCCACATATAAAAATGTATTTATGAAGTACATATAATGGCGAGCTTAATGAAACCCATTTTTCTTATTACCCCCGTTGCAGAAACACAAAATAAAAAATCCAGACGATATTTTTGCCAGAACAAAACTGTACAAAAAATATAATTTCTCGTAAAATATTTTTTGCACAGTGCTTTGGTACATTTATCCTTACATAAATATAATTTGTTTGTGTAATATCCCGTATTTATATTCATTAGAAAGCTTTTTCAATTTGTTTCCTGAACATAAGAAATTACTCTTGAAATTCATTTTATGTGCACGGTTTATACACATACATACGAGTACAGCAAGCAAAACAATAAAAACAAAAAATTGTGTTAAATACAAAAGAGATTATAAGATAATTATAAATCTTAATGATCTGTAAAATTTTTAACGTTTTAAATTACTTCGGAATTATCTAATTAAGTTTTCAAAACGCTTAAGCTCGTTTCAATTCTTTTGTATTTGTGTGTCTCTCTCGTTTGGTACAATTAATTATGGCACTTTTTATGCTTTATGCATTACATAAATTTAATATACGTTGTTCTGTTTTTATATTACGTACACCAAAATCCCAATGAATGTTAACCTTGAACTTAGGTGAACCACAAACCACAAAACAAGGTTGTGACAATTTTTCTTTATTTTTGATCCATTAACATCACAAAATTTTGTTACATTTAATATAGGACTAAAGCTCATTGGAATTGTGTATGTGTATTGTGTTCGTTGCAATAAACTTTTTTTTTCTGCTTTTTTAGTTTTTTAGATGCTTAATAAAATTATTGTTACGACAACATGAATAAACGAAGATGTCTTTTTTTCACGTAGACAGAATACCAACTATGAGCAGTCTCCCTTTATTATTTTCGGATTTTCTTATTTTTATTCGGATTTGGCTGCTGCCTCCTAAAAATTTCCTTTTCTTGTACAATTTTGTTACATCATTTCTATGATTTATTTCGTATTGCTTAAATTTTTTATTTGAAAGAAACCATTCAGTCGACTTATTCAAATAAAAAAAAATTCCGTACGATTCTAATGAAACGTACACACAACAACAACAAAAGCCAAAGTATGTGTTTGATATGAAAGGATGTATTTTGTATGTTTAGTCTGTGTATTTGTACGGATGTATACATGTGAGTTAATAGGATAAACAAACACATTAGTGAATGAAGCGAAATTTATTTCTGTAGACATTTTCCGTAGAATGAACGAAGGAAATTCAATGGAAATGATTATGTCGCTTTATGGATTATATTTAGGGGTGCGTGTTTGTGTGTGTATTTATTCGATGTATTTATAATTTGACATTTACAGAATATTTTGTAGTTTATTGTTTTCAAAATCTACGTTAACCTTAAGGATTACCAGAGGATTATCTGAAATTTTGAAGCGGATGAAGTAAAATTCCAAAAATGTGTTTGGAATGTTGAAAACCCTTTAAGTAAATCTTTTAGTTACTGCATGGAAATAAGGAAAACGTTGAGTTCTTGTTGTGTCAACCATTATCAAAAATTAATTAGGCAAATATAGTTGCAATTGTCATATCAATTAAAAAGCGCATTTTTAAAGAAAACTGTTTTAAGTCCTTGGAGAGGCTCAAATCTCCAAAAAAATTAGTAGGTTACCATAGAAACTTACTATTCGAGTTTATCGTATAATATGTGTGTTTAATATAATATGTGTGTTTGCTTCCAGATAGTGAATTCTCTATTTTTCTATGTGGTTTAATATTAAAAAACATAAATCTTTCAAAAATGCTTAAATCTCAATGATATCATTCATCCTCTTACAACTTGGTTTTTCTTGATTTTTTATTTAGGGATATCGAGACCAACTGATGTTTTTGATTGTGTAATTTTTCTTATGTATTTTATTCTATGTGGTCATTTTCCGTGTAAACTATTATCTTTATGGCCATTAATATTGACGATTAGAAAAGTAGAGGAGATTATAACTATTGAAATTTAATAAAAACAGCAAAATTGTAAGCATAATCTTGACACATGTTCGAGACTTCACATGTTCGAGGGTTCCAATTTCACTTAAAACTGAGGTCAAATTTAACTTTTTTATGGGGAAACCACCTTCTAAAATAAGTCACAACTCCTTTTTTAAAAGCGAATTTCCTTTTGTAAATTTCATTTTCGAGGGTGTTGTTTGATGTACTGTGTAGACATGCAATGGGCAAATGATGATATTTTAGATTGAAAACGTGAGTTTCTTATTTTTCCCAATTCGTAAACGTTGTCTATGATAACGTTTGACTGAATATATTTAGTTATTATTTTAATTAAAAACTAGTTGATCGCCACTCTATGTGAAGGTTAATTATATTAATTTACACTAAATTATCAGCCATGTTTTTACAATTGCAAACTTTAAAATGAATGACTAATACTTCAACAGATAAGATAGTTCGGTTCTCTTCGTCTTTATGATTAGACATATACTCATATGAAAAATGTTGGATTATTACAACAAAATATTTTCATAAAAAAATATTTGTTTAATGATTTATTATGACTAAATTTAAGTTCAAATAGATTTTTTTTTACAATTTTCTTTCTCATATGCCCATTTGTATGCAAATTTCAGCTGAAATTACGAGTTTACAAGTATTTACTATAAAAATAACAAATGTAAATGCCTCTATGTGTTCGCTCATATGGAAATACACGTACTAATTCAATTTAGCGATGTCAATCTGTTTCAATTATTAGAATTCGAAGCAGAATATTTAAATGATTCTTTCTTATAGTGGCATCTTCTTTAATAAAATATGACGGACAGATTTAAGACTATGAAGTGGAATATCCAGTGGAAAACACACTTTGACAGATTCATATAAAAAACCGATCAGTTATAAAAAAACAGAATTAAATAATTTTTGTTGTTGTATCACGAGATAAGTTCAAATAAACATCGAAACGCAGGTCAAAAACAATGCTGTGAATATAAAGTTATTGATTTCTCGATCGAACAATATACCTGAGTGATATAACATGAATACTGTACGATTTTGATGGTCAATGTCCTAAACAAGAAATATAATATTATGAACGTACTACATCGATGTCATCAAGAGACAACTTTAACATATTCTTTTGTTATTTTCATGCATACAAGAAAGAGTGTTAACCGAAAGAATATGATGGATGGTTCCAAGATATATTTGAACATCCACAAGAATAATTATCTTAATTTAAAATAACACCATAAATTAACACCAAAATTGTTCCGATCAGATGATGCGTTCTCCCGCTATAATGTTCCCAAGCATTGTAATTCGTTATTTTTTAGATTTTAATATTTTAATTTTAACTTATGTAAATTTATGTGGAGATTAATTATTTTAATTTAAAATAAGTTACCTGCTAAATCTTCTTTACGCACCAGAATTGCTCCGATCAGATGAGACATTCTCTCGCTACAGTGCTCTCAAGCATTGTAAATCGCTATTTTGTAGATTTTAATTTCGATTAAAAATTATGTGGAGATTAATTATTTTAATTTACAATAAATTGTCTTGTATGTAACTTTTAATTTACAATAAATTATCTGCCATAGATTCTTGACAAAAGAATTGTTCCGATCAGATGGTCTCTCATTACAGTGCTCTCAATCATTGTAAATCGGTATTTTGTTTATGCACAGTTATTTATACACAAATTAATAGCAGAATTTCTTCTATCAGATGTAGTGTTCTCCCACTATAGTGCTCTCAAGCATTGTGAACCGCTATTTTGAAGATATTAATTTGAATTAAAATTTATGTGTAGATTAATTATAATAATTTAAAATAAATCATCTGCGATAGTTTCCAATGCTTTTAAGGTTGGTAAAATGCCATTTTGTAGATTTTAAACTGATTTAAAATTTATGTGGAAATTAGATTTAGAATAACCTATCTGCCAGAATGGTTCCGATCAGATTAGGCATTCTCTCTCTCTCTCTACATTGCTCTCAATCAGTGTAAATCGCTATTTTGAACTGATTCCAAGATATATTTGAACATTCACAAGATTAATTACCTTAATTTAAAATAAATTATCTACCAACATTTTTTGCATGCCCAAACTAACACCAGAGTTGCTCCGATCAGATGAAGCGTTCTACCTCTATCATATTGTTCCCAAGCACTGTAAATCGGTATTTTTTAGATTTAAATTTTAACTTTAATTTATGTAGAGATTAATTATTGTGAAAAATAATATATTATTTACAATGCAGAAAGCTGGGGAAAACAAATCTTATAAAAAACAAAAATGAAAAAAAAAAAATCAATTGAAATACGTGGTTCAACAAATTGGAACAAAAAAATAACCTATTGCATATAAAAAGACATTGTATTTTGTAATTCTACATTTCGGTGTATATTAATAAAATAAGTGAATTTACAAACGGTGTTTAAGCTGTGGTTGGTTTCCTGGTCGTTCAACATTTCAACATCTTACAAAATACAATTTTTGTTATCAACATATGTAAAATTATCATTTACAAAACAATCGGTACTTCAACACCAAATCAAGGAATTTGTTCCGGACAGAAAATTACAACAATTTCATCAAGATTAGACAAACGAAGTAACAAATAAATAATCAACAAGTTGTAACCAACAGAAAAGGCAGCCGGATTATATGTCCAGCCGCATTCGACGTGTACGCAACGCAGCATTCCATGCAGGATTATTTATAGGCGACTTTGAGATAACCCTTTCAACCGATCGTCAATTATGACACACACTCCCCTACGATTGCAATCAAATTGTCCACTTTGTGATGATCCGGACAATAACAACATGGTCCGCTGTGATAATTGCAAATCGTTGTTTCATCTGAAATGCGTGGGAGGAAGTTCAGTAAGAATGAGCTCCAGGAATTGGCAATGCCGATTATGCCGAAAACGTAAACAACCGATCATTGATAAAACTAACGAAGTGCAAACATCTGGTTTAATCTAAATCGGTGCAACAACAGCAGGTGCGAATGATGTCAACGAAGAAACATCGCAACCAAATAAAAAGGACGGTTTATCGAACGCGAACGTTTCTCCTGGTGGAACTGATGGTGATTCGAAACCAAATGAAATCGTAAAGGAATCGGATACAAAATCAATTGTTGATGAAACGAAATCAGTAATAAGCGGACGTCGATCACTTATTTCAAGAAAATCATCAATTAAAAATCGCAAAAAAGCAACAGCTCTTACCAAACTAGAAAAGTTACGAAAAATGCAAGAGATATACATTTCGGAGAGGTACAAATCATTAAAGAATTCGATGAAAGTCGCCGGACACCGACGAAGACACATTGAGTAATTTGAACTTCGACGCAAATGTGACAAAGTGGGTCAACGAAAATCATAATATCACGTGGGATGATCCACAAACATCAAAAACAACACTCAAGCAACAACTGCAACAAGAATATCAAAAACCAAATATGAATACTGACGTTACATTTGAGGCAGAAGATGTGAAAACAGGAGAACGAGAAAATGTAAGATCTAGCCAACAACCGCGTGGTATCAGCACGGAACGGCATACAAATCGGCCGGACCGAACATTTACAACTACAACAGTCAAACTCCCTTGGTTGTCAGCAATAAATCAAAATGACTTCCTACGAAGCACAACGATCGTGATCTATTCAGATGACGAAGGCGAAAACGATGTTTCCATGAAACAAATTGCATGTCGTAAAGTGATCTCAAAAGATTTGCCCATCTTCTCGGGTGACCCGGGAGATTGGCCCATGTTTATCACGTCATACGTTGAATCGACAAGATTGGAGCGATTTACAAATAAAGAAAATCGTGATCGAATATTAAGATGTTTGAAAGGAAAAGCATTGGAAGCAATAAAATCCAAACTTTTGTTTCCGGAAATGGTTCCCTACCTGTTGAACACATTACGAGTTTTGTACGGAAATCCCGAATTGATCGTCGAAACTATTATTGAACAAGCTCGTACCGAAAAACCAATACATCCGGAAAACATTGAACGTGTAGTCGAATTCGCAATGACTGTGCAACATTTATGCATAATGATCGAAGTCCGTGGTCTAATTGAACACAGCACAAATCCGATACTTCTCAAAGAATTGGTCGGAAAATTACCTGCGATTTGGAGAATGGAATGGGCCACCTTCAAGCAGAATCATCAAATTGTAAGTTTATCAACGTTCAACGAATACTCGCATGATTTGGCCGAGCGAGCCAGTAGTGTGATTATGATGAAACCAGCAACATCGCATGCTTCAAAATCGAAACACTCCGATGGTCAAAAACGGCAACATGCCGCACATACCGTCATGACCACCGAAAAATCAAAAACAGTTATATTGTTTGTAAAGACAACGAACACGAAATACAAAATTGTAAAAAGTTCAAGAGTATGCAACCAGCCGATCGTTGGTCGTTTGTTAACAAACATAAACGTTGCAAAAAATGTTTACATAATCATCGTAACAAATGTGCTTTCGATAAAGTTTGTAATGTGAACGGTTGTCCGCGCAAACACAACTATCTCTTACACAACCCAAATCTTCATTCCGATGAACCGATAAACAATACACCATCGTCGCCAAAAACACAGTCAACATAAATGCCGATTGAATCACAAGATGAAAGTTCATCGACTAAAATGGACATGTACTCAAATCATGTGCCTTCCACTTCGAAAATGCACCATAACACATTACGGTGCAACGCAAATACTCTCGCGAGTGGTCCCAGTGGTTCTGTTCGGCAAAAAGCTTAGTGTCAAAACTTACGCTTTCCTCGACGAAGGTTCACACGTAACAATGATCGGCGAAAATTTGGCCAAACAACTGGAATTGAAAGGCCCCACCGTAGATCTCGAATTACAATGGACCGGCGGAAACACACGAACCAAAATAAACAGCTTGCGTACTTCTTTTAAAATTTCTGGTATCGGTAATCCGAAACAATATCAAATGAATGACGTATACACCGTGAAATCATTGGAGCTTCCAAGACAGTCGACCCCTATCTACATCACAAAATACGAACATCTTCGCGATTTACCAATAAAGGAGTACACAAACGCAAAACCACAGACACTCACCCTCATTGGTGCGGATCACGTACAATTAACCAGCACACTTCAATAACGCGAAGGGCATCGGGGGGAGCCCGTTGCAGCAAAAACCAGAATCGGATGGACAATTTACGGGCCCGTATTATCAAGCGGGTATAATTCACCACCGTTTCTCAGATTTCATCGCATAGCTCTGCGATCACTAAATGATGAACTTCACGATGTTGTCAAAGACTTTTCCTCCGTCGAAAACTTCGGTGTAGCTTGTCCAACAAAGTTACCCGAATCGAAAGAAGATGAAATAGCACGAACCATCATGGAAAACACAACACGGAAAATCGGTAATCAATATGAAACAAGACTTCTCTGACGATACGAGAATGTCAAATTACCAGACAGCATGCCCATGGCAATTCGTCGTTGTGCAAGTTTGAAAAACAAAATGATTCGTAAACCTGATACAGCCGTTATTCTGAACAACGAAATTTCGCAGTACATTCAAAGTGAGTACGCGCACAAATAGTCACAAACGGAAATCGATGACACAAATGATAGAACCTGATATTTACCAGTTTTCTCCGTCAAGAATCCGAACAAACCGAAAAAAACACGAATCGTTTGGGATGCTGCAGCGAAGGTCAACAAAACATCACTCAACCCTGTTCTCTTGCCTGGTCCAGATTTACTCTCACCGCTCCCCGATATTCTTCTTCGTTTTCGAGAGTATCCAATCGCGATATCGGGTTACATTGGTGAAATGTTTCATCAGGTAAAGATAAGAAAATCAGATCAAAACTCCCAACGATTTCTTTAGCCAAGTTTAACCGACAAACCTGATATATACCTATTAACGATTAAGGCATTTGGCGCATGTTGTTCTCCGTTAAAAATCACTACGTGGACGACTGGTTGTCTAGTTTTAGTATAGAAGAAGAAGCTGTCAAGATCATCAAAGATGTCGTTCGTATTCATGCAATGGGCGGATTTCTCATTCACAAATTTATCTCCAACTCGAAAAATGTTCTTCAACAAATTAATGGGTCCGCTGAACATGAACCAAGAAATCTAAGTTTAGGTGGCGAAAGTGAAGCTCGCGTCCTCTGTATGTGGTGGTCTACAACAGACGATGCATTTTTCTACTCATTGAATATTAAACGTGCCGGTGAAAACATCATCAATGGCGAATGAGCACCCACCAAACGAGAAGTCTTGAGAGTTTTACTGATGATATATGACCCGCTCGGGTTGATCGGAATTTTCATCGTCAACATGAAAATCGTCCTCTAGAAAATCTGGAAATGCGATATTGGATGGGATGACCCAATCATTTCTGAACACTATGTATGTGGCTCCGGTGGACCAAATGTCTTTCACTCTTATAGAATATTCGCATACCACGATGTCACTTTTTTGAAACACCAATCTCAGTGCACCTGCATGTAATGGTAGGCGCAAGAGAAAATGCGTTCGCAGCCGTTGCGTTCTTCCGAGTCCAAAATTTGAATAGTTTCCGGTGTTGTCTCGTCAGCGCTAAAACAAAAGTCGCACCACTACGTCCAATGTCAATTCCCAGACTAGAATTGCAAGCCGCAGTATTGGGAACTCGATTAAGCAAATGGATTATAGACTCACACACCGTCAAACCGAGAAAAGTTATTTACTGGTCCGATTTACGAAAAGTTTTATGTTGGATCCGATCAGAAAATCGAAGATATCGCCAATTTGTGGCTTTTCGGGTATCCGAAATTTTAGAAACCACAAATGCCAATCAATGGTTTTGGGTTCCAACAAACCTCAACATCGCGAACGAAGCTACAAAGTGGAAGGGGAATCCGAGAAATTTCAATCAACAGTCGGTGGTTTGAAGGACCGCCCTTTATTCTTGAACCCGAAGAAAAGTGGCCAGTTGAAGAAAATCGTTCACCACCCCAGGAATTGGAAGAGATTATGCCGATTATGCTTCACGCTCCGACGAAAACGTAAACAATCACTCCAATAGCAACGCGATTTTCGAAATGGATGCGTTTAGTACGAACACAAGCGTATGCAATGCGATTTTTTGATATTGCACGTCATAAAATATCACCGCACAATAAAGATACGATCGATCCAACTGAAATTGCGAACACCGAAAATGAAATATATCGATATGCGCAACAGGCTATTTACTCTCGTGAAATCGACCAACTAAAACAAGATCCCAATACGGCACTGGAAACTAGCAGCCTCCTTTTTCAACTAACACCCTTTCTGGACGATAATAATATCCTACGTCAGAGAGGACGGCTCTCAAAAGATGCATCGATTCCTTTTGATATACACGATATCCCATCATCATGCCAACCGATCATTGGATAACATTTTTATTGGTTCGATACTACCACGAAGACGAAGACCATCAAAATCATGAAACCGTCGTGAATGAATTACGACAACGTTTTGTAATATTCCGATTACGCGTATTGCTTCAGAAACTTCGGAAGTGCCACACATGGGCGGTTGTTGGGAACGCCTCGTTAAATCCGTCAAAAGGAGCATCAGACATGCTATGCCAGAACATTATCCGAATGATGAGACATTGAGATGCTTCTTGATGGAAGCTGAGAGTTCCATCATTTCACGCCCCCTCACCTATGTACCATTTGTGCCGAGCGACCCAAAACTTTAACTGAGGGCTTACCGTTCTGTCCATTTTTTGTTCCTACTACATGACCGTCAAAGGGTTAGCTACAATGCTTCCTTTATAAGTATACTTTTGGTTTATTTGAGAAGATGCGGAGTGCTTACATTAGCTTTGTACAAATTGATTTTTGTGGTGAACGTGTCCGAAAAGGGAAATTAAAAAGAAACGAAAGACAAAACGAGATAGAAAAAAAACAACGGTTGAAAAAAATAGGAAGAAAAAAAGAGATTGGGTAGTAGGTGTTTGATTGCAGATTAAAAACGGTTAGAGAATTAAAAATTTAAAAATAGCGGATTAAACATTAAAAATTTCTAAATTAAAAATACTAAAAAACAAAAATAAAACTTCGTTTTTGTTATAGTCTTAAATAAATAGTTTGTAATACATATGTAGTTCTAAAATATTCATAGTTCGTAATTATAAGTTCAAATATAATATGAATAGTATTAGTGTAATTATAAAAAAATAACTTGTACAAACATTAAGCTTCGAGTGAAAATTACAAAAAATTAAATAGTATCAGTGAATGTGATAAGTTGTATTACCCAGTGAGTGCAAATGAAGTATACATATTAACAATTATAAAAAAAATATGGTTCGACCTTAAAAATCACTGATAAAATTTAAACATAAAAAAAAACAATGGCGTAGGATTAGTGGAATTTTGTGAAAATATTGAAAAAAATTAACTGAAATTTTTATAAAACAAGTTTATCACCTAATTGTTTAAGTTGAAACAAACACTGAAAAATAAAATAAAAATCATTTAACAAATACAAACAGAATATAAATTAGTAATAAATAACTATAAACATAACTAATATAATTTGAAGTAAACTAAATATAAACACTAATAACATAAATTAATCTAATACCATGCAAAAATAGTGAGTGTGCTACGTCACTGCACAGCAAAAAAATTTTGAAATCAACAATCAGTTTATTTGGTAACAGTCGTGGAATAAAATTATCGAACCTTGTGCCATTGGATACCGTACTGGTTAACTGCATTTAACATATCAACACGTCATCAAAATTACCATTGATATGGACATGCGTTGTTATTAAGATAAGAATTTATTATTTTATTATTATCTATTTATATAATTTTTTTTATTATTAATTAATATTAAATTGGTAGAGGTTAGCTTATAGTTTTTTTGTTAGTTAATTTTTTTTTCTTACGAGTGCACTTAGGGGATAGTATTTAGTTTTTCCACTCAAATAGCTAAGTTGATTTATATTTTTGATATTTTAGTTGTAATTTTTTTTTTTTGTAACATAAATCTGTAAAAACCAACATTACCTTCTATTTTTGTTTCATTAAACCCGATAAAATTTTATTTTATTTTGTTTTTTGTTCCTATCGTCTGTCCTGATCTTGAAAAATCAGAGTATGGAGTGAAATTAAAATAAAGAGGAGGATAGTCTAGAATGTAGGTATAAGAGAAGGTGGGTAGATCATAAGTGTTGTGTTTTGTTCTTGCTAATCCTGTTCGTTCCGCGGTCTAATACTGACACACGCAACTTCCGGAAAACCTCACCCCATTTCCCTGTGCCTTAGCTGGATAAAACCCACCGCCCAGAAGCTCTGTTTGTGTATTCTGTTTAACTTACTAACTAGTTTTGTAACGTTATACATTGGACATCGAATCAGCCGAAGCAATTACGCCAAACCATTTGTTATTGGGCTCCTCTGGAGAAGCAAAACCATTTGGACCATGTACAGATGACGTATTAATCCTGAAAAACAGTTGGAAAATTTTTGCCAACGGATGGCAGACATTTTCTGGCACTGATGGATACGAGAATATCTACCAGACTTATCAAGACGAATAAAGTGGTACAAACGAGTAAAACCTATCGCTAAGAATGATCTCGTCTTGATAATAAACGAGAAGGAGTAATGAATGGTAGAGAGCCATTGTTATTGAAACATACCCAGCAAGAGATGGCCAGGTACGATAATTTCTATTAAAAACAGCGATCGGCACACTAAAACAACCAGTGACAAAACTTGCAATACTGGATGTCAAGGATGTCGACCCAGATGACAACAAATGTTATAAAAAAAAAAAAAAAAAAAAATCAATTGAAATACGTGGTTCAACAAATTGGAATAAAAAAATAACCTATTGCATATAAAAAGACATTGCATTTTGTAATTCTACGTTTCGGTGTATATTAATAAAATAAGTGAATTTACAAACGGTGTTTAAGCTGCGGTTGGTTTCCTGGTCGTTCAACATTTCAACAATTATTTTAATTTAAAATGCAGCCTAAGGATCATCCTAAGCAATCATATCTTTAAATTAAAGATAGTGCTGATAGTTGATGAGTAATTGCCCATGACCAATGGCAAAGATTCGTGTCACTCATTTTCTGAGCATGCCAAAAAAATACAATCTAGAAATTTAAAGTTATCAAAAACCTTTACTCCAACAACAAATATTGGGCTCGTTGTGCCATCGTTTATCTCGTAACGCGTTCTTTTATGATAATAGTATTGATATTTTTGAACTATATTTAATTTATATCTGAATTTAAGAATTTCACATTTAAAAAGCCGAAGAATTCATTTTTATACTTTATATATCTGTTTTATGTTTTAACGTGCCGCCCCACAACTGGGGTTCGCTTTGCTTTTAACTCGACCGTTACAGATCGACTGTCATCATTTATTAACCTCTAGGGGACCCTAACTATAAAGTCGATAAAAACAAAGACTGTAGATTTCAATAGTAAGGACACTGGTTAAATGCATTGGGTAATTAGCAAAAAAACACACCAACAGGTGACATTTTATCGGTTACAAATTTACATCGTTATTAATAAATTTAGACGCTGTCGAAATCCATTTCCAAAATGAATACACGTGTGAATAATAAACATTCAAATAAAATTGAATTACCTTCCGCAATATAAATCAAACAATTTTTTTTTATTACCTGTTACTAAGCAGTCGTAAAAGCCATTAATATTACGCAGCCATAAAATCTTTCTACCACGAGGATTATCAATTGTCATTACGTGTGTATTACAAATATTTATCTTAATATCTTAAAATTTTATGTCTAGCATTTCTAAACTTAATAATCGTACATTGCAAAAAACCATCAACCAACAGAAAAAAACGTTTCAATAAATTCACCCCACACATATAATTTCACTGCAAATCATAACAAATCCAGCAGCAGTGAATAAAAAATTGTCTGTGCTTCATGTTTTTTTTTTTTTTGGAAAATTTTCAACTTTAATCGTGTACTCAGCATATTATAGTATATATACTCATACATAAAATCCAAACCCGCATACAGAAAAATTGATTACAATAATAAAAATTAAAAGTAATTTACGTTTTATCAATAAAAATAAATTAAAAAATGCGTGCTTTGCTCATTTTGCGATTTCCCCGATTTTTTTATTTTTTTTTTTTTTATTTACAAATTTAATTTTGATAAATTAAATTAAAATTTTATTTTATTTTATTTTATTCATAACACAGAATACAAAACCATAATTTTTCGCCGCTTCAAATTATGTTTGGCTAAAAAAACAACATTTTCTGTTTGTTGAATATTGCGCGAAAATAAATTTTCAAAAAATGTTATTTATTTATTTTTATTATATGTGAAATTTTTGTATTTTAATTTTTAATTTTATTTTTTCTGCTCTTTGAGTTTTTGTGAAAAATGGTATTTTAGCGGTTATGTATATTTGTATGTATATGTAGACGATTGTATAGGCGGATATGTACATTTAGATATACATTTTTTATAGTTGCACGTTATACGCATGAAGAGAATTCATGGCACGAAAATCTTTCGTGTATTCAATTTAGTAATCATTTTTTATTATGTTGTGGGTGGTGCACTCAATTAAATATATTGGTTCTGGTTAAACAGTAATTATATTGTATAATGTTGTCATTTAAAAACAGTAAATTTGAATTTTAGTCATCTGCGAAAAGTAATATTGTAACATTATTTAAGTATACCATATGGTTTTTTCAGCTCACTTGACTACTTTAATGATGGATATTGTAGTTTAATTTACAAAAATTTTAGTTGGTATCATTGGGATGAATATTAAATTCTTAATGTGTTTTTGACTTTCCGGACAAGTCAATTGAAACGGTAAGTCTAACCAATTAAATTTTTCTAGGTACGAATTCTCGTACTAAGCAAAAGGTACATACCGGAAAATTTTACAAATCGAACGTGCGATATTATTTTAATTATATTTTTTTTTTTTTCATTATTTCTTTGGTGTGCTTTCATTAACCGTGCGATGACACAAAAAAGAACGGTACATCATCAATTACACGCACGCATATGGAAATGGAGTCACATTAATATGCAGCTTTCTACATAATTAAAAACAAAAACGAAGCCTCACACACAAACACGTGCCATCCACACCTATCCATTCGTAGGATCGTCCACCTTCTTAACGGAGTCAGCGTCACCAGAACGCACGCGTAAATGGATCCGGCATTCATCATCGCGGCCATTATCAGTATCACCAACAACAACAGAAGCAGCGTACGTACCATTGCAGTCATCATGGGCATTGGTAATACCGCCACTCGCCGTCTTCATGAGGCAGCAGCAACAACAACCGATCCTACATCAGGATCGTCATCGGCATCATTATCACCTAACAATTTTTTTTTTTTTCATTATTTTTTTATATGTATATATATGGTATGAACATTTTTCAACACATTTTTCCGGGTTCATTTTGTATTCTCATTTAACTTCTTTTTAATAAAATCATTTTATTTTGTTTTTTAATCAACATGGCTTACACAAAATGTCGCACGGTAAAGCGACCACCCAGCCATTCCCCACCACACTCACCACCGCTTTTATATGGCCACAGTCGAGACTCACTTCGACTGCGACCGTATAACTTTCCATGTCTCTGGGACATAGTCGAGACCCACCTCGACTGTCCCACTCTCTCACGAGAAAGTCGAGACTCACATCGATTTTTTCCAGCCACAGTCAAGTCCGGGACTGGCCTCGAAGCGGCCTCTGCCAACACCTCTTGGCAGGCCCCAAAGCTGACTCCAGACTTCAGAATTTATTTTCTGATCTGGCATGTCACAGCTTTCTGACATGGAAACTCGGTCACTGCCACTTTTCTGTATCAGGCTGATACGGTGGACAGTGAGAGAAGACTTGAGGTACACATCAGGTATTGGTAGAAGCCCCTTCTCGCAACCTACCTGGTGTTTGATTCGACGCTTCCTTTCACAGGTACCCACCTACTGTACATAAAAACGCATCAAAAAGTAACCGGCTGTTCAGGAAAAGTCGTTTTTCGCCTTTCGTGCTTTAATATAATAAGGGTAAGGTTCCAAAGCCCTCTTTGAAAAATCCTGATAGAAGATAATTAATTATATTGTTTTATATAGCGATTTAATTTAAACATTAAAATGGAATTTCTGCAAAAAGAGCATTTAGTTGTATTCTGAAAAATAAAGATTTAATTTAAAAAATAGAAAGGAACTGCTGGAAAAGGAACATTTAATTAAACAGCATTCGAGTTTCGAATATTTTAGAAAATTGACATTTAATTGTTAAATATTCTGGTATTAGAATACAATTTCTGGATAATCCAGATTTTATTTGAACAAATTCTTGAAAAGGGAGACCTAATTTTATAATTAGATTTCAATTTCTGGGAAAAGAAGGTTTAATTTTAAAATATGCTGGAAAATAGAAGTTTAGTTTTTCAGATTGAAATTTTTTAAATTTTAATCAGATTGAATCCTCTTTCAGACAGGTAATATAATTTAAAATAATCTGATACAGAGAGATTTAATTTTAAAATTAGAGTGAAATTTTGGAAAAAGAAGATTTAATTTTAAAATATCCTGGAAGAGAGATAAAATAATTAGAATGTAATATATGCCAAATTAGCAAGAAATGCAAAAAATTGGAAATTTGTGGTTTAATTTTAGAAAAAAAACATTGAATTTCCGCAAAAGAAAGGTTTATGGAGGCTCTATTTTAGAATTACAGTGAAATTACTAAAAAAAGAAGATCAATTTTAAAATGTGGAAAAGACAGATTTAATTTTAAAATTCGAATTGAATTTCTGGAAAAGGAAGGGTTACAAACGAAAATAAAATCAGGTTTAGGTTTTTCGATATAAATCCAAAATTATTACTCTACTTTCGTTAAAATCTTATGGTTCTTCACCGAATGTACCATTCAATACTATTTTTAATTTAAAAAATTCAAAAAAAAATTTTAATTGGCTGAGAAAATGAAAATTAAATTTTGTCGGTTCTAAATAATTTTTTCGGACGAAAAAAATTAAGTTTTGATTTTCTCAGCCAATTAAAAATTTTTTGGAATTTTCTAAATTGAAATTTGTTTTAAATGGTACATTCGCTCAAAAACCAGAAGATTTTAAAGAAAACACACTCATTTTTGAATTATATCAAAAAAACTAAATCCGACTTTTTCTTTTCGTTTTTCAGTGGGTAATAATTGAGAATGGATATTTGATTTTAGAATTACAATGGAATTTGTTGAAAAGAAAGATAGAATGTCAGATATCCTAAAAATTAAACATTTAATTTTATAATTAGAACGGAGTTTATGGAAAAAATATTTAATTTTAAACTACTTTGGAAAAGCGAATTTAATTTATTTATAATTAGAACAGAATCTTTAGAAAATGAAGAAATTACATTTACAATATTATGTAAGAGGAAGATTTAGTTTTAGCGTCACATTGAAATTTCTGGAAATGGATGATTTTATTTTAAAACATAGTATCTAATATTGGGAGATTAATTTTAAAATTAAAATGGAATTCTGAAAAAGGAGGATTTTGTTTAAAATATTTCTAGAAAAGGAAGATTTAGTTGAAAAGCTACTCTACAAGGGAGTTACAATTAGACGGAGGCTATTATTCTTAAAATATTCTGGGTAAGAGATATTTATTATTATAACTAGAAATGAGTTTTTAGATAAGGAGGGTCTTCGAGTACTTCTAAAATATTCTGGAAATCGAAAATTTAGTTTTAAAATTAGATTGGAATTTTTTGAAAGGTATATTTAATTTGGAAATAACCTGGATTCGAAAGATTTCATTTTCGAATTTGTACTTGTAATTTAGTTTTAAAATATTCGCGAAATGGAAAGTTTAGGTTTAGAATTAGTATATATTTTTTGGAAAAGGCAGATTTCATTTTACTATTTTCTGGAAAATAAAGGTTTAATTTAAAAATATGAATGGAATTTCTGCAAAAGGAACATTTAGGCTAATAGTACCTATTCTCTAAGATTGAGATTTAATTTTAAAATATAGCTTTCCTTTTAAAAATATTCTGGAAAATTGAGATTCAATTTAAAAATTAAAATGTTGATTCTGGAAAACCAAAATTAACTTTTAAAATATTCCGCCATTGGGAAATTTAATTTTTGGTAAAAGAAGATTTAATTTAAAAATGTTCTGGTAAAGCAAGATTTAGTTTGAAATTTAGTATGGAATTTTTGATTAAAAAAAAAAAAGATTTAATTTTAAAATATTCTGGAAAAAAATAATTTAATTTAACAATAAGGATGGAATTTCAGAAAGAGGAACATTTAGAATAATACTATTCTAGAAAATTGAGATTAAAATTAAAAATATACAGAAGAAGATAGATTTAGTTCTAAAATATTCTTGAAAACTCAGATCGAACTATACAATTAGAATAAAATTTCCGAAAAAGGAAGATTTAATTTTAAAATATTTCTAAAAATGGAGATTTAATTTTAAAATTAGAATGGAGTTCAGATTTAATGTTATAGTTAGAATTAAATTTCTGATTAAAGAATATTTAGTTTTAAAGTATTTTAAAAAGTGCCAATTAGTTTTAAAATTAGACTGAAATTTTTGGGAAAGTTTAAAATAATTTATAATAGAAAGATTTAATTTTCGAATTAGAGTGCAACTTCCGAAAAGGAACATTTAATTTTAAAATATTCTGGAAGAGATATAACTTAAGAATTAGAAAGAAATTTCTGGAAACAGAATATATTTAATTTTAAATTATTCTGGAAAATTGCTGTTCAATTACAGAAAAAAATGTAATTTCCACAAAATGAAGGTTTGATTTTAAAATATTATTGAAAATGGAGGCTTGACTTTAGAATTACTATAAAATTCCTAGAAAACGATGTTTTTTTTTTAATATGGAAAATACAGATTTAATTTTAAAATTCGCACTGAATTTCTCGAGAAGGAAACTTTATTTTCTGCTCATTCCTAGAAAATCGAAATTTTTTTATAAAATTAAATCGGAATTTTTTGGGGAAAGGTGGGTTTAATTTTAAGATATTATAGAAAAGAGATTTAGTTTTATAATTTGAATTTCTAATTTGTCGAAAAGAAAGAATTAATGTCAGATATTCTAGAAAATAAATATTTAATTTTTGAATTACAATAGAACAGAAAAATAAAGAGGCCAATCTCTCCTATTATATCTGCTAACAAAAGTAGAAATATCAAATCATTGTTGAAAAGTAATACGTTGGTATAACTCTTAGGGTAAAGTACGGGGTATGGGGCCCCCGGAATTTTTAATTTCTACTTTTGTTAGTAGATAGTGATTGTCCTGTTTATTTTTCTGATTTACCAAATCGAAAATATTGGGAATGTCATTACAATTAATATATTTGTCTATAAAAAAGCCGGAAAAAACTTCTTAATTTATGGTATATTATTCTTAAACAGGGAGATTTAGTTTTAGTGTGATAATGAAATTTTTGTAAATGGATGATTTTAAAATATTGCGGAAAAGGGAGATTGAATTTTATAATATTTTTGGTACTACTATAAAATGGAGTCATAGGGGAACGAAGGTTTAATTTTTAATATATTCTAAAAAGAGATATTAATTTTTATAATTAGAAATTAGTTTTTAGGAAAATATTTTGGAAAACGAAAATTTGGTTTTAAAATTAAATTGGAATTTTTAGAAAGGTATATTAAATTTTTAAGTAACCTGGGATGGATAGATTTGATTTTCGAATTAAAGTAGAATTTTTATGCAAGGGGATTAATTTTAAAATATTCTGGCAGATAAAAATCTAATTTTAGA
This sequence comes from Tipula vernalis, assembly GCA_958295665.1. Taxonomy (NCBI): domain Eukaryota; kingdom Metazoa; phylum Arthropoda; class Insecta; order Diptera; family Tipulidae; genus Tipula; species Tipula vernalis. The sequence continues at coordinate 355,042,525 of OY282558.1, read as the reverse complement.
ATTATAATTAAAATTCGGTGAAACGAAGATTACATTTTAAAATGTTTTCTGAAAGATAGTTTCAATTTTAAAATTAGAATGGAATTTCTAGAAAAGAAACATTTACGATAATAATATTCTGGAAGATTAAAATTTAATTTTTAAATATTTTGGAAATATAGTCTTCATTTTAAAATATTCTGGAAATTGAGATACAATTTCAGAAATAAAATGAAATTTCTGGAAATGGACAATGAAAAGTGGAATAAAATATTCCGGAAAAGGATTAAAAATTGAATTTAAAAATTGAATGTGGAAAAAGAAGATGGAAATTTGACGAGTTTAATTTAAAATTTAGAATATTGAATTTATCAGTATTATGTAAAATGGCGGTTTAATTAGGAAAAAAATTGAATATCCACAGTATGAAGGTTTAATTTTAAAATATTATTAAAAATGAAGGCTTGATAGCAACCAAAGTTTATTATTAAAATGTGAAAACGACGGATTCAATTTTAAAATTGGAATTAAATATCCAGAAAAGGAAGGTTCCTGCTTATTTCTGGAAAATAGAAATTTTATTGTGAAATTAGATTGAAATTTTAAAATACTCTAGGAAAAAGATTAGATTTTGGAATTAGCATGGAATGGTTGCAAAATTTTAATTTTAATTTTAAAATTAGAATTAATTTGCAGGTAAACGAAAATTATTATTTTTAAAGTTTTCCGAAAAAGAGAAACTAAATTTTACAATTAGGTTTAAATTTCTGAGGTACGAAGGTTCCTATTGAAATATTCTGTAAAACAATTAGTTTAAAAATTAGGTTGATATATTTTCCCTCGACAGGTTTAGTGTTAAAATAACCTAGAAAGGACAGATTTAATTGTAGAATCATAATAGAATAGGATTTGTGGAAAAGTAAAATTTTATTTTCATAGAATATATTTAGAGAAAAATTCAATTTTAGACTAAGAATGGAATTTCTGCACAATCAAATTTCTGGAAAAGGAAAGGTTAATTTTAAAAAAATTTGGAAAGTTGATATTTGATTATAGAATTACAACGGAAATACTGGAAAACGAAGAATGATTTTTAAAAATTGTAACAAAATTAGATTAGATTTTCAAACAAGAATGGAATTTCTGGAAAACCGGTATTTTCGAGAATATTTTGGAATAGGAAATTTTTGGGAAAGAAACCTTTAATGTTGATATTCTAAAAAATAAAGATTCAATTTTAGAATTAGAATGGAGTTTTTTGAAAAGATAGTGTTAATTTTAAAATAATTCGGGAAATTGAGATTTCATTGTAGAACTAGAATGGATTTTCTGCAAACAAAATATTTAGTTTTAGGTATTTTGGCAATTTTCCAGAATGAGCCGGTTGAATTATGGCAAAAAATTGAATTTCCGCAAAAAGAAGGTTGCATTTTAAAATATCATTGAAAATGGAGGCAAGATTTTAGAATTCTCTACAATGGAATTACTAGAAAACGAAGATTATTTTTAAAATGTTATGGAAAAAAGATTAGAATTTGGGAGTAGTAAGAATATTCTAGCAAAGGCAGATTTAAATTTTATATTAAATCTTATTATTATGAAAAAGGCAAATTTAATTGTAGAATTACACTGAAACTGCCGCGTAATGAAGATAACATTTTTAAATATTCTACTAAAGAGAGGATTTATTTTTATAATATGGAAATAAGATTTAATTTTTAAAATATTTTGGACAAAGAAATTTCTGGAAAAAAATTGCATAGGTATAATTTTAGAATTAGAACTGATTTACAGGAAACCGAACATTAAACTTTCAAAGTTTTCCGAAAAAGTCAGATTTAAGTTTGCAATTAGAATTGAAGTTCTATGAATGGAAGATTTACTAAAGTTATTTTTGATGATAAATCGCCAGAAATTAATGGCAAAGTAATTTTTGAGCCTACTGCATTTATCTCATCTCTTTTGATTTCAACAGCAGATGAATTGCTTTCAATCCAATACCTGACAGAGTTGTTGTGTACGACGTTAATACGTACATACATCTAGTAAAACATCGATACATTAAAACTGCAAAATCTAACCACAAAATTACTCACTTGTATGTCACCTCCGCTGATAATCACGGATGAATAATCCAAAATGAATCCATGTGGAATCGGTTTTGATTTTATTCATTTTGATCTCAGATAATCAGTGTCAATGATTGGTCACTTTGGATAATTCATCCGCCTAGATAATCAAATGTAACCTGGTTCCAGAAACTTCTTCCTAACTTAATTAGAATAATTGCAATGAAATAAATGTATGTAAAATTTGGTTTCCATATTAAATCTATCAATTTCAATTTCACCTGCTTTATCATGTACCATCATATTTTATAATCATGCCTAAAACAATAATTGACTAAGTAAGCTTAGTTTAAATTAAATTATAATTACGACTCGAGTCTGTGGTAAAAGGTGGAAACTTATTTATAAAAAAGACAAAAAACAATGAAACAGAAAACTGTATTTTGCTATAAAAGAAAAATTAATTATTTTCATTTTGCCGTTTTCATTTACAAAATGTAATTACAACAAATAAAACTCTTAACTCCTTGTATAACTTAAACAAAACCAAAAATCCTTATGGTTTAATTGTGTCGATGTTATGGAAAAATAACCATAAATAAAATGTAATAGAAAAAAAAGGAAAACAACAAACCCCAGTTTCCTAGTGGATATAAAATATTGGTGGTTGGTTTGGTATACTGAATATAATACACTCTGTATTGTGTAAAACCCGAACACAAACAATAAAATATAATTCCCATTTGAATTCTCTTGTTCTAAGAACGTTTTTCCAGTTTTCCATACGACCCAAATTGGTGTGGCCTATTTTGGGTCTGTGTATTTGTTTGTTTCGACACAAAAGGCCTTACTATATACCGACTAGCTGGTATAAACCAAGAACTTTTACTTTTTATTGCAAAGTTGTTTTTTAATTTATTTTCAATATACGTTTACGTCGAATTTTCGGATGAATATGGATGCTGAAGCAAACAAAATTGGAAAATAATTTATAGATTTTCCTTCAGTTCAAAGTTTTATTTTAATATTTTATTTTATTTTTTTTTTTTTTTTTGGAGGACGGGTGGGTGGGTGGCGAAATATCCGTAAGATAAAACGAAATAATTTACATAATGTTTTTTTTTTTCGTACTGAAATTTGTCCTATCATTTGATAAAAATTTATGTAATGCTGTTGACATTAGAATAAATATTGATATTGGTATATAGTAGTAGATAGAAAAGGAAAAACAAAGTTTTATTCCTTGGGAGTCCTTAATGGAATTTTAATTTACGTAAAAATGTAAATTGATTTTTTTATGTGGCGGCGGCGATGGCAAAAAACACATTCTTTCCTCCATTTATCTCCAGTATAAGAAGCGCACTAATAAGTTTGGGTGGTCGTTATGTACATATGGCTGTAATGTTCGATACAAAAAAAAAATTTTATTGTTGATAAAGCAATTATTTGGCGCAGTGATTTAATAAATTTGTTAGCGAAATTTTTTTTCCAAATTACTTAACTTGTTTATGATGGATGAATGTTTGAGTTGTTAGATATTTATTTCATACTAACAATCGGTTTATTCAGAAAGTTTACCAAACTTATTTAGATACTTTTATGTTACTAATTTCCATGGAAACTACTGGGCTGCGAGATGGAAGAGTTGGAAATTTTGGAATTTACGGAAACTCTAACAAATTAACACGGTACGTAACTCGTATTGCTTTACTCTGATGTTAAGTTATAACCTTAAAACTTAATGAGTTATTGAATATAATTTATTATATTTTAATTATTGATGTTTTTAGTTGATGTTTGAAATAAATCTTTAGTATAGGAAAATTATCAAATGGCGGTACAAATTTTAAACAATTAAAATGAACACATAATCCAAAGTTTTGTTTTGCAATAAACATGTTTTATACTTTATATTTAATCTCATGTTTTGGCAGATAGGCGGCTGTAATAATATTTTCAGAGAGTGTAATAATAATCAATTTTATTAACCTATACAATATCATTACATTTGCATATTAGGTGAAAATATCTCACATTTTTGTGAATATTTGTGAATTAGCACACGCTAAATGTGAATATCGATCATCACATTGAGATCGAGCAATTTAAGTCTAACGTGTGCCATCGAACGAATTGGTTAATTGGTTAATCTTCAACGGTTGATCAAATGCTACATGTGCAACACCACCAAAACAGCCATTATTGCAGTAAAAGATGAAGGTCATAAGGAGGTTATCGTCATCAGTATCGCTATTATCAAAATCATCATAATTACAGTGCAATTTTCGTTTTATCAACTCTAGTAACCGAGTAAGTTGCAATTTATCAAATTCAAGTCGAAATATTCTTCGCAAAGCTAAGGTTAAATGTTGATGTAGATTTTGCAATTTAGTTGTAAAATTATCAGTTTGCAAATTATACTTGAAGTTGTTCATTTGATTTGAGTTTTCGTGTTTTTTTATAAATATTGCCACGATTATTTACGCTTAGTACGTACAATTCTAAATATTAATTTCACATTATGTCTCTCACACAAGAAGAACTCGTCAATTAACTAATTTTAAAAATAAATACGGTGCTGAGAACACAATGACCGTTGGTTTATGTAGAAATATGAAGAAACTCAATCGAAGATCGAGTTATTCGATGAACGGATCAGCATTGAGGAATAGAGAAAGATTTGAAGACGATTATGGTAACTTCAAAAGCAGTATTCTGAATATTTTACATGAAATCAAAAAACCCTAATGAACTAATGTTTCGTTTCTCAATAATTCCACAGTAGATGTGGCCAACGCCTCTTCTTCAATAGAAATGCGAAGTTACCACCATTTAGTGGCCAAGAATCTGATTCGTTAAGATTTCATGACATTTTTAAGGAACTCATCCACAAAAAGAATATTGATAATTGAACCAAATTTCATTATCTCGTGCCGCGTGTTAGTGGTGGTAAGGATATTCAATAATTGAAGCTTTACCAGTAACATCTGCTAACTACATTCTAGCTTGGAATACTATCCATGATAAATATATTATTGAAGTGCTCCAAAAATGAGATTTTATTTCATTAAGCAAAAAGGTTTATGAACGAATTGTTTATCTTCAACTGCAACAAGACTGGTCGTACACTGTATTCTTTAAGGCATCACAGTTTGTTGCATTTCAATTACTGCCATCAACCACAAATATCAAAACCGGGTTCACCCTACTCTGTCTCTGTTTGGAACACCCGGATTATACCAAATGTCAACGCCTTGGAGAAAAACAACCAACTAGCAATCAATGGCGTAACTTGCAGCCGTGGGTAAGCCCAATCGAATGGGGGGCCGACCATAATTTACCAAGTGTTCAAATATTATTTCAAAAAGATTAGATTAGAACAAGTGAAGAATTTTTAGCGATTTTGTAGAACTATTTAACCAAAATTTCTAACCACATGAAGTCATTTTTAAATAATTCTGGGTATGAAATATGCAAAATATGTGTCAAAAAACTTGTGATAATTATGAGCCCAGCTGTGGGAAAACAGTAAATTCAATCTTAAACCTATTTTTGAAAGAATAATCGCATGATAATGAGAGGACGATATTGCAAAAATCCAATATAAATAAATCGATACAAAATTGTGTTGTTTCTAAGAAATAAAAATTAAAAACGAACCTGATTCTTCGGGAGAGGCTGCACCTGTTCAATTTTGTGAATGAACATGAGTACAATTATGAATTTCATAGGATATAGTGACCAGTTGACCAATTTTTTATATATGCTGGTTTGAGTATTAATGGCGTGATGGTATGATGGTATAATGTATAATCACTTTGATTGGCTAAGGGGATCAGAGGAGCATCGTTGAGGCGGCCAAATCCCTTCATGGGATGTAGTGCCAGCGGAAGGATGGAAGAATAATTTTGCGGAGGGCCTAAATTTCTAGTTACGCCACTGCTAATAATGTTGGGTACAAATCATTATACTCTAACTATTATACTCATAGATAAAATTCCAAATAATTTAATTAATGAAGTTAATTCAATAAATTTGTCATCAAATTGGCAAGTAATGCTAGGGTCAGCAGTAGTAAAGGCATTTACATGCAGTGATACTCATATTTTCGCAAGAGTTCTACTCGATAGTGGCTCTCGTCTAAATTTTGTCGCAAATACAACATGACGTCTATTCTACTTTCAAAAATTACGAGTGACTTTTCATTATAACCCATAAAATTCGAAACTAAATCATGATCGAATTGATATTCTTGTCGGGGCCGAAGTATACTACGAACTATTCACAGGGAAACCGTTCAACTTAACTGAGCAACTACGCTTGTTCTATGACAATTTATTCGGATATATTCTTAGAGGAATATTCAGAATAGCAAAATCTTGAAATGCTTCAATTCAATATCAAACATCAGCGTACTCTGGTAAATTACTTGAATTTGAATTGTAAACTGTTACTTCTAAACAACTATAATATCATAAAAGATTTTGTTATGGAAGATATTCTTTTGCCATTCCCATCAATTATAAAATAGCCTAACTTGGTTCGTCCAGTGAAAACGGATATCGTCAAATTTTCAATGATGAGAAACAATTGCGCAAAAATCCCGTGGTATACCAACGCGCATATAACATTCTGCAGACGTTAACACTAAGGTACGATTTGATATATGTACTTATAGAAATTACATAGTCTCTATCTCAGGACATTCTCTTCAATCGTTCCACAGCTAGCAGGGGACAATTCAATTAGAAAGTTTTCTTTAATATTTGGACTCTTATGAAACACCGAAACAGACTGTCTAGAAATATCGTCTGAAAATTTCCTTATAAAACTACCAACGCAAACAAACAAATTTAGTGCACCTAAATCGAATTTCTATTTCTCGAAGCATTAACATGCCAGCATCTAGCTACATGGCTTTGGTGATGTGAAGCTGGATTTGGGTGTGTATGTTACGTTCGAACAACCAATTAACATGGAAGCCATTGGATTAATTTAGTTTGTTTAAATCTCGAGACGTCCCGTTCAACAAACAGACAATTTCGAGATTGGAACTCCCATCTGAACTAATAAATTCAACTGTTTGGTTAAAGGGGCCTGAATAATTTAGTGAAAATAATGCTGAGTGGGCTCAAAGTGAAAACAAAATTTTAAACTGGCTCCCGAGATTCGGAAAACTAACCAAACCTATAAATATATAATTGAGAAAAGTTCATTAAAATCATTTTCTGCATTTGCTGATTCTAATGGAATTATTCGCCTTGTAGGGCCACTCAAAAATGGGTCACAATTTCACTTTCTTACTTGAATGCGATAGACATATTAAATCACTGCATGTTGTTGAGGTCCAACTTACTATATAACTTATGATTAAATTATTGGATTATTTCTGGTAGAAATATTTGTAGAAAAATATGTCACACTTGTGTTCGATGCGCTCATTTCGACCGGAGCTGACTCATTCAAATATGGGTGATTTGCCCAAAGATATAGGGTGCAATCCACTAGAATGTTCTCAATCGTTGATACACATTTTTCGAACAAAATGTTCATTTGTCCATTCGTTTGCTTCGCGGAATTGTTCGAAATTTGACAATCCAAGCCTTCTTAGCGTGTTTTCGTCGTTTTGTATTACGTCGTGGCATATGGACCGAAAATGATATTCTATAGATTATTTTATGCTGTGGTACATGTACAAAAATCTATTCCGACAATACGAAGAGAGTTGAAAGAGCTAAGAGAAATTTTGCTGTCAGAATCGTATCGAAGCAATATCAAGAAGTTTTGTTCTAACAGCAATATGTAGTGGATAACTATCCCCCACGCTCCTTGCCGTTCAGAGGATTATGGGAGGCCGCAATTAAAAATACAAAATATCACTTACAACGCTTAACGGGGACCTATTGTCTTACTTTAGATGAGTTTCATAAGTTAGTTGTTCAGATAAAGGCATGCGTCTCTTTAGACGCATGTCTAAAGTTTGATCCGAGCTTTCTCTTAGGCATATTTCGACAAACAAATTATCATCGAATCGATTGCTGCAACAAGTCGTACAATACTTCTGTAAAACGTGGCATATTGAATATTTTTCAGAATTACAGAATCGTTACAACAAATGAAACAAGCCGACATGCATGATGGCAATCTCCTTCAGATGTACTTAAATATAAGCACTTCATTAATTTTCAATTATGATGACGATTTGAAGAAGCTTTACATTTAGATATATTTAAGCAAATATAATTTTTTGTAGACCAATTATGAATTCTGCTTAACCATAAAATTTTACTTTTTGGTTTCTTTCTGATATAAACGCATACATAAGCTTTAGTGCAGTTGGCGAGAATTGAAACCACAACGTAAGTTTTTGTACAAGTAGCACATGGTAAAGGCTATCAAATGCCTTCACATCAAATCTGTTTTTTTTTTGTCTAAACTCTGAGCACGATCATTAATTACATTAACCAAAGCAGTTGCTGTCCAAATTTATGTACATTTATCTGTATATGTTTTATTTAAATTATTTCGAAGACCTTAAATAATACAGGTGTAATAGATGTTGGCCTTAAATCATTAGAGCTTATGGCGATTTTTGTTTTTGCCAGCGGCGTAACATAAGCCTTTTTCTACGCAATTAGAAACACCGACCTAGTAATACAGTTATTTATTATTAATTTTATTGAAAGCATAACTAACGGCAAAATGCGTTTAATGAGGGACATCCGGATTTCATAATCTATCATTTCAGAAGATTTAATTGTGTAGAGAGCTTAAAACTAAACGAATTGCTATTATGGCCAGAATAAAAATGTATATCCGGCATTGGCAAATTAACAGAAATCTTAAATAGCGTTGTAAAATTTAGGTTTATATCATCAACAGAGAAAATACAATTTGAATCGTTCTCTTTTCCGCCAAATTCAATTTGCGGTGCTCCAAAGTAATAAGAAATCTTTGCTTTTCATATTAAATAGGTTACTTCGTTGCGATCTGAATGGTAGCAGTCTAATGTAACGGGGGTTGGAGACTTTTTATATTTCATGAAACATCGCGCACGAGCTTTGTTTGCAATTATGATTGCCATATTAAGCCAAGGCATAGTTGTATTCCGATTTAATACAATTAGATTGTACAACACATTAATTTAGTGGTTAAATAACAAAACCTTATCATTCGAGTTAGTAATAGAATAAATCATACGCCTATCTAGCTCGCCATTTACGATCAATCTCGATTAGGACTGAAAATATTATCTAATTTAGCTTTGGGAATTTTAAGCAGGTAATCGACACATATTAAGTCGTGGTCAGATATACCTACATGGTAATTGTTTTTAAACGTTTTCACTATTCGAGTTTTGTTCATTTTATTAATAACAATTTGGTCAATTATATTTATACCACGAGTTAAACTAGAAGAAAGTAAAAGTTCCGAAAACCTATTGGTACTATAAATGTGATACTTGAAATCACTACAGATAATAAAATGATCAAATTTAACAGATATTTTGTAGAACCCCAGATATAATTGCAAAATATCATCGGCACACACCTGTGAAGGGCTACAGCATATGACAATTCCTAACTATGTCGAACCTTATTATAATTCCACTAACAAAAATTCCACTTTACCACAACTAAAACTAACTACAAAAGTGACAAATAAATTGATTTTAAAATATATAGAAGCGACCCCACCTCCTCTAGATTGTAAACGATCGCGTCTCAAAATATCATAACCTAGCTGGAATAGACACAGCTTTGTCCGAAATATTACAATTCACGCATGATTCCAATATAGATAGCGCGTTAATATGTCCAATTATAATAATCAAACCAGAATATTTTAATTCGTTGCTAGATACGCTAGGTGTCGTCTTTGATATTGATTTTTCATGCAAATTAAGCCTAAAATTAAAATACAATTTCGTAAAATTAGAAATAATATTAAAAAGTTGAGTATAAAATCGTTTATATAAATTACTGGATGAAGCCAACACTTTTACCCGTTGTTCATTAAAAACTGGATACTTCGGTTATTTAATTATAGTTGATGAACGATTTGTCTCCCACTTTGAAACTGGTAAAATTCGTTCTTGCTCTTTCCTAGCGTTTCGCTATTACCGCACTATTCCGAGTAATGTAGCATGGTACACTATTCGAATTTTACACTCTTAGAAGCGTGAAAATTAATAATTAATATAATACCATATTATACCATAGTACACTAATTAGACCTTTTATTCCTAACAGTATTCCAGTGGTATAATATTGGGATCTTGCAAAAATTTTATGGAAAAAAATAAAAGTTAAAATTATTTTATTTTGTTATTACTTCATAGTCTTTGTGAAAATTCAATCTTATTTGAAACATTTAAAAAATACAAAATAGTATCCATTTCATTGAGAAAGCTGAAAAAAATTAATTGGAACCATTCAGTTAGTAGGCACTATAATGTAGAACATCTGGTAGTTCACTTGAGCCATGTGTTCTTCTTCATGCTTGATGCATCTTCATCATTTTCAGAATTTAGTTCAATTTCTGCCGCGGCCGTGGTGGCGGCATTATCAGGCTCAGTGTCGCGGAATTCATGTTCACCCTTAACAATTTTTGTTTCACAAATTCAGGAACAACTTCTCCGACACCAGAAATCCCACAACATTCAAAGGAGTGCTTATAATAATTTCGGGATTGATCCGCTTGACTGACTCACTTACAACATTGACCAGATCTTGATACTCAGGTATCTTTCGATACCTATTTGGTGGTAAAAACTTCTGGTCCCTCTTAATTCCATCTGTTTCAGATACCCCGCATCGCCTTTTAAAAAGGTACGTTTATGGAAAAGTCGTTTTCGGGGGAATAAACAGGGTTTCTGTATTATAGCATTTACTCTGAAAGAGACCAACTACTTCTGTATTCTAATTCCATCAATAACAGCGACTTATTTTTACTAAACGCACCTTTATGTCTAGCAAAGCACGAAGTCACCAGACGCTTCATTAATTGTATATTCATCGATCCACCATCGCTCACTGCTGCGAATAAAACTTGTGGAATTTTTTTCAAGCCTATAGATATTATCATTGTTCGAATTAATTTTCCATCGGCCGCAACACAGTGAAAGAGAAGCAGATTTTTACTTTACCCTTCGTAAAAAATCATTCACTAATTGCAGCGCAATTCGTTATTCATCTTCGTGTGCTATTGGTTTACATGCGTCAATTTTGGTGAAGAAATATTATGACGTCGCCAAACGTTTTGGATCCAATGATCTGAGCACACAAAATCGTTATAATATTCAGGAAACATTTCAACAAATCGTTTTGTTTTTTCCCTAATAGTGCAATATGTGACAACAGGTTTCTTTGCTCGGTGCTCTTGAAACCACTTTACTATCGCAACCTCAAGCCTGTCGTATCGCAGTTTTGTATTGGTTTTTACTGCCAATAATTCATATTCCTGTTTAGTCCAGCGTTTTATCTGTGACCTGTGAGCTTTCATCATTAAATTCGTTTTATTCGAGTAGCTAAAACGTTTATAACAGGAAAAAGAGAATAGGAAAAAGAGAAGGGAAATTCGCTAAAACCATAGAAAATTTTAAATTTCAGTAAAAAAAAACAAGCTTGCAAATGAAGAATTAATAGTACACAACTGTACAATGGTACACTAATTAGACCATTTATTCCTAATAGTGTACCAGTGGAATAGTACGGTAACGTTCTGCAGGTAACACCATCACCAAAATTTGTTTTTTCCTTCAGATGTTAGATTATTTGTTCGTCAGTGGTTGAATTACTTAACAGCGACAGTAAAATGTACTTGTGCAGTGTAAGTGACTTAATAATATCTGAAATAGGTCCCAATTTTACCAGCTCCAATATATTCTAATAACTGAAGGCTAACCTCAACACATTTGCTATGGAAAAACTGGGAACATTTGCAGGCACATTGCACTCCTCGCTTGGTCTGTTTTGTAACATTTATGGAACAAATTTGACAGATTGCCATATTGTCAAAATCAATTATTGTGTTATCACAACACTAAACCTTAATAAATATATTGAAAACTTATTTCTGTTTTAACTGAAAAAACGAAATTTCCATGAAACGAAAAAAATCACGACTCGAACGAAATTCAAAAAATGTTGTAAATTTCAAATACAACGAATTAAATACAAGTTTATTTAGTGTGAAAATTAATTATAATAAACACAGTGGCACAGTGCAGTTTCAATGGTACCAATTGGAAATTTCATCATTTTCAGTACTACGCCCAAGTAACAATTTGGAGTTGTCAAAACGTTGTGCCATCTAAAATTCACAGCAATTTAGTTATGATAACTTTTTAAAAAATAACCAAAAACGTCAGTTTGTTGGTTTGTAGACGTAATAGCAGCAAAAATGGTAATCGTACTTTGCTTGCCGATATGTTATAGCAACGACAAACAGCAAACTCGTAATAAATGGTAAATTACTTTTGAGACAGCAGTTTGATTTATTTAAAAATATAGGTTCCCATATAGCAAAAAAATTATATTTGCAGTTTCGCTGTGCTTAACGCAAAATAGTTATATAAGAAAAATTAATGTTATAACAGCAAACACTTAGTTAAAGGAATTGGTTTCAAAATAGCAAAACAGTAAGAAATAACTAAAGAGCTATTATTTTGGAAATTATTGTAACAATAACCATTTGTTGCTAAATGGTTGGTAAAAAAATGTATTTCTATAATTGCATCAACAATTTTAATGATGTCATTCTAACTATGTTTTCTATACTTTAATAATAAATGTCACAAATATTTTATGAAATATGTACAGGGAAAATATGAGTTTGCTTGTGGTTTTTAATCGTAAAAATACACGGGAAACAAATTTTATCGACCAGTTTGAAAAAGTAGGTCAGAAAAGGAAAACGCGACTTAAAAATAATTTATGTTAATAATAAAATTAAAATCAAAAATTTTTTAGAAAAATTTATTTTTGCTGAAAAATAAATCCAAATCTATTAAAAAGCTCTGGTAATCAACCAAAAGCTGAAGATTGGCGTTTTTTTAAATATTTGCATGTGATAAAGTTGTTTTTGTCGAAGTTTTTATCCAGATAAATGATGCAGCCATTTTTATGAGAAGAAAAACTAAATTAAAAGATGGCTTTAATATATGTAACAGCTAAATAGTATAATAGATAACCATTTTAACTATTTGTCCTAAATTAAATATTATTTCAGCTAAATTGTCTCACGAACTTACGAAAAAGGAATCAAAATATATTAAATGTTTTAAGTAACTAATTAGCTTTTGAATGAGAAAATCACTGATCATGAAACATTATTGTTTTGTGTTAAGCGTTTTAGCTGTTCGACTTTGCATGGAATATTATTTACTTTAACCCTCTAGCAGGCAATTTTTTTTGACTGGAAAAATTATGGTAAGGTAATTTTAATGTGAAAAAATCAAAAATTAGGTCTAAAATTGTCTCAGGTTAAAATTACTAACATATTACTACATTAACAAACATTATATAATACAAAACATCACTAGTTGAAATTCTAATTCCCGGTTGAACTGTAAAAGCACCAACCGCTTGTCAAGTAATATTTGATCTTACGAATACATACTAATATTTCAGAAACAGAAGGGTCCGCTCCGCCTTTCAGCAAAGCTAAGCTATTCGATGTGAGATAATTTTGTTTATACATATCTCTCAATTGCAAACGAAGCCTTTTAAAACTTACTAGCACTTTTGTTTTGAGCAATGCAAATTATTTTAGTATTGCCTCGCTGTGCCAGCTAACACGACGTATCAATGTTTTCTACATTTTACATTATTAGCTCTTTGCACTCGAAGTATTCCGCTCAAGTACTGTCAACATTTGGCGTTGTACTCGAAGGGTGCCTCTCAAGCACGCCAAGAATATACTGCACTGTAGATCAAAATATTATGAATGTTCTATCTTTCTACTCTCTGATTTCTACGACAAGAAAAACAAGACACCAATAATATTTCTTGTACACTTAGACATTGTGACGCGACAATTAAATTTTGTCTGCCCAATTTTGTTCACATAAATATTTAACTGAAGTGTTTAAATTACGCAAATAATAACCGTTAACGCACATGCATACACCTATAATATTATAAACAAATTATAAAAAACGTAAATCTGTGCAAAGCGTACAAGAGCAAATAATAATTTTCTATTTATTATACATGTTTTCTGTCCTCCGTCTAAAAGCGGAAATTCCTGCTAGAGGGTTAACAACATTGTTTTAACCATAAATTTACATATAGTACACATATATGTAGATTCTGCGGTGTGTTAAGCAGTTTTGCTGTGTGTCAAACATCTTTGCTTTGAGTTAAGCAGTTTTTCTATTTTCCAAACCAATTGGCATATCAAATTGGATTTCTGTAATTTGTTATTCAACATTATTGTCAGATTAACGCGATAATTACTGAAACAGTACATTTTATTTTTTATAATGGTAAATGTTTGCTATGATATCATTTTTTCTAGTGATATTAAGTTTATTTAATATTGTAAGAGTATTATTTAATAGGTTTGGTATGATTATTAGGTTTTCTGTGTTCTCGAAACTGAAAGCAACAAGGAATTGTTTGTTTGTTCGGCGTGCTGGTTTGAAGGAGACGAAGGTAATGGTGTCGTTTATTTTCCACCGGTCACAAAAAAGTGCCTCAAATATCAAAGGGTTACAGAGCAAAAAACCGATAGTTCATGGTGCTCAGAACCGGCGCGCTTGCGCGCTAAATATTCGGAGTATCAGCTGGCAGTACAGGGTATGCAAAGGTTAGAAGAAGGAGCCACTTCCGAAGAAGACCGGTGCGATGAAAAGAAATTCAGAAAAGCAATAATGCATTACGCATTAATGCAAGTAAAGCTAATTATTTTGTTAATTTTTTAATGAATTTTTTTTAAATTAAGATTTATCAAACATTCGTCCGGTGCAAGATGTAATCGATAGTCGCAAAAAAACAAGGGAAAAACCACTAAATCTTACTGTTACGTTACACCCATCCGCATCAACTGGTACCAGTCAATTGCAAGATGCCTCTTCAAAAAGAGCATTTGGCAAGATGCCACATCACTATTTACAATTATTATTAATAATAAATAAATAAAATTATAAATAATTATATAAATCTTTCGCCATTATATTCGAATTATTTGATTTTATGTTATAAAGCGCAAAACTAGACCGCACAGCATATTGGATTTTTGTATCCGTAAATAATCATAGCCGAAAAAACCCTTTTCCACCTCCAAAATTACTTATACATTTCTTTTAGACTTGCTTTCTAACTATTTTGTTATTTTAACAGTAATTTTGATTAAATGCAAATATGTTTGAAAATACACAAAAAAATAAATAAAGAATTATAGCTGTCATATTTGTTTAGTTGACTACCACAGCCAAATTGCTTTTCTCCCGACTGTTTTGCTTTATGGTGTATAACAAAATCCCTGCTGGAATGTCTTATATACCTACTTAAGCTAATTAGCGTTTTTTTTTCACTGCCACAACGTTTAAAAACTTATTGAATATCTATTTAACTTTTATAACTAATTTGTGTAATTTTTCTGATTTCACGACGTTGTAACAGCTTTGTTTTTGATGTCTAGGACAGCTTCCCTATCAAATTGTTAGCTTCATCAAAAATTAACCAAAAAACCCATCAATTGTTTATTTGTGTTATGTTAGCTTCCGTATAAGATCAAACTTAATTAATAATTAAACTATAATTTGGAAAAAATCAATTAAATTCTCATTTTACCTGGATAGCGGGCTGAGTACCACTAAATTTTTGGCAGCTTAGGCTTTGACTTTTGAGTCAATTAGACGTGTTTGTTATTTTTCTCTTAAAGTTATTTTATAAAGAATTTTGTATTTTAATAAAAATATTTGCAATTACAAAATAGCATGCTAACATGCTCTAGCAACAAAGCTCAATGCGGAAGGTAAAGAATGGTTCACATACGAAGATAAAAACGAACGCGCAATTAAGGTTATGGCCAGAGGCCTTCATCCAACGTGTACGAAGGAGGACATAATTGAGGACCTAAAGGCAAGAGATCTGCAAATAGAAGATGCAGTAAACATCCTAAAACGAGAGAGAGGTGAGAACAATCAAGTCAAAAAAAGGGGGCTTCCACTCTTCATGCTTACGTTTAACAAAAAGGAAAAAGTTGAAAACATCTTCAACATCAAAGCAATTCTCAATATGAGGGTTAAAATAGAACCGCTTAAGAAAAACACGAGGCTAATACCTCAATGCAAAAAATGCCAAGGTTTCAATCACACGCAAAAATATTGCAGACGGGAGCCAAGATGCGTAAAATGTGCTGGAAAACACAACGCGAAAGAGTGTACAGAAAGTAGAAACACCCCTGCAAAATGTATAAACTGTAAAAGGCATCATCCTGCAAATTATAGAGGCTATGAAGTAGCTAAAGAACTTCAAAGACTAAGAAACAAAACGCATCAGTTTCCTCAAAACCCTAGGGTTACCAGAGAAGAGAAACCAACTAAAACCCAAGCGGAGCCAAAACCACCAGGTATTGGTACAGAGCGAAAAAGTTATTCACAAATTGTACAGCAATCATCTAATGCTACGAATGATAACCCTCTTGAAAGGATTTGTCGAAGCATAGAAGCCATAAATATAAGGCTAGCAAAGCAAGAACGTGGTCTAGAAGCTTTATATAAGCGTCTAGACATGCATCAAACCTTGAACGAGGCAACAGCCCTCATATACTAAAATGAGCAGATCATTAAGAATTGTCACCTGGAACGCGAACGGACTAGCGCAACATGTTCCAGAGCTAGAAATTTTTCTAAATTTAGAAAAAATAGATATCTGCCTTATATCGGAGAGCCATTTGACAAAAACATCATTTATTAAAATACGTGATTATGAATGTTACCATGCTGTTCACCCAGGAGGAAAACCCAGAGGAGGATCAACAGTAATAGTGAAAAAGAATCTCAAACACTATGAAGAACCTAGTATAGAAGAGGAAAGTATGCAAGTTAAAACCATAAAAGTTGAAACTAACAATAATAATGAATACAGTATTTCCTCTATCTACTGCCCTCCACGCTATAATCTAAACAAAGAAGATTAAAATAGACTCTTTAGATCACTAGGATCCAATTTTATTATTGGTGGTGACTTTAATGCAAAAAACACCTATTGGGGATCAAGACTTACAACCCATAAAGGAAAAGAGCTATTCGAAGCCGGACGAATAATTAACTGCGAGTTCCACTCTGGAGGTAAACCAACATACTGGCCTGCTGATATAAATAAAATACCAGATCTCATTGATTTTTATGTAACGAAAGGGATCTTCGAGGATTACATGTGCATCGAAAACAGCGAAGGGATATATTCCGATCATACACCTGTTATCATGACACTCAGCACAATGATAATTAATAAGGATAACCTGCCTAAATTAACAAATAATAGAACTAATTGGGACCTATTCCAAGAACTAATTGAAATGCAAATAAATCTACGAGTGCCGATTGAAACACCGGTACAGTTGGAAGACGAACTAGAGGTATTTAACAGTACTATTCAACAAGCAGCATGGGAAAGTTCTCCTGCTAGTCACACCGAATCCCGTAGGAATCAAAATTATCCTATTGAGGTCAGGGAGTTAGTTAGAGAGAAACGGAAGGCAAGAAAAACCTGGCAAAGGACACGCGCCCCGGAAAACAAAAAAATCCTCAATTTTCTATGCAATAAACTAAAACAACTTATAAAAGAAATTAAGAATGAAACTATTAACAAGTACTTAAATGGTCTCACCGAACATAAAGATACTGATTACTCTCTTTGGAAAGCAACAAAGGGATTAAAAAGAACTAAAATGCATGTGCCACCTATTAAAAATGGGGAAGGAACCTGGGCCAAAAGTGACAAGCAAAAAGCTATTTTATTTGCAGCTCACTTGGAAGACACCTTTCAACCGTTACCTAGGCAAACAGCAGATGAAAACATAATAACAATTAGCAAAATTGATGAATATAATATTCGATGTGTAACATTACAGGAATTAAAAAATGAGATCAAGTGTAATTTGAACACAAAAAAAGCTCCAGGATATGATTTAATTACTGGACAAGTCGTAAAAGCCATTCCCGAGAAGGGACTACGAAAATTGGTTCAAATTATCAATGCTGTCTTCATACTAAAATATGTCCCACGGCAATGGAAGGTTGCTGAAGTAATTATGATCCCCAAACCAGGCAAACCAGCGAACGATAAAAAGTCGTACAGACCGATTTCACTACTTCCTGTAATTTCAAAATTATTTGAAAAATTACTGCTCAAGAGACTCAAGCCAATAATAGAGGAGAGGAATTTGATTCCACCACACCAATTTGGATTTAGAGAAAATCACTCTACGATAGAACAAGTTCACAGAATAACGGATATAATCGAAGACTCACTTGAGAATAAGAAAATATGCTCCAGCATCTTATTAGATGCAGCACAAGCTTTCGACAAAGTTTGGCACAAAGGACTTGAATTTAAATTGCATCGAGATCTACCAAAGCAATTCTATCAAATTCTTAAATCTTATATCGCAGACCGACATTTCCGTGTAAAATATAACCGAGAGTACTCTGAATTAAAGAGAATATCAGCAGGCATACCACAGGGTAGCGTACTGGGTCCTATATTGTACATCATGTACACCAGAGATATGCCAAATACAGAATAAGGTGCCACCATAGCAACATTTGCAGACGATACAGCTATTCTGGCGACTGGAAAGTGTATATCAGAAGCAACGACCAAACTTCAAAAAGCAACCGACACAGTGAGTAGCTGGACAAAGAAATGGCGCATTAGCCTAAACGAAGCAAAATCGGTTCACGTAAACTTCACAAACCAGAAAGTTAACTGGATTCCAGTGAAACTTAATTCAAGGCCGGTTCCAAATGCAAATACAGCCAAATACCTCGGCATGACTCTCGATTGCAAGCTTAGATGGAAAGAGCATGTTAAAAAGAAAAAAGAAGAATTGAACATTAAATATAGGAAAATGTATTGGCTAATAGGTAGAAACTCTGAGCTTACAATACATAACAAATTGCTATTATATTAGCAAATACTTAAACCAGTATGGACCTACGGTATTCAACTTTGGGGTTGTACCAAGAAGACAAATGTACAAATTATTCAATGTTTTCAAAACAAAGTGCTGCGTGGCATTGTAAACGCACCATGGTACATTAGAAATGATAACCTTCATAGGGACTTAAACATGGAATATGTAAGTGAAGAAATACAAAATCATGCGAAGAAACACATTCAGCGGATATCTCGTCACCAAAATGCAGACATACGAAGTTTGTTGGATACCACCAATGCAGTAAGAAGACTTCAAAGGCAGAAACCTTTGGAATTGGGTAGTTATATTTAATTCGGATAGAGAAAAATAATTACTATGTAAATTCAAACGGGAGTAACCATTGGGCTACTGCCCGTCAAATGTGAATCTTCATTTAAGAAAGATAAATTACTAAATGATTTGTAAATCAGTTGTAATATTAAATAAAGGAAAAAAAAAAAAAAAAAAAAATTACAAAATGATCAAACCCTGGGAGCCCATGTTTTCATCACTGAAATTGGATCGCCATATAAAACAATAATCAGGATGATGGAATATTTGGATGGCGAAAAACTGGATTGATGCGGATTTTCTCTAATTTTGACGTCATTTTTTCTATTTACATATTTGACCACATTTTGCACTCTGTGCATATGAGCCCATGCTTCAAATACTGTATGCCAAAATTAATTAATTTATAATATAAATAAATGAAAATAAATAAATAAAAAAAAAGAACAATTAAATTTAAATTTGCCATTATCAATATCACTTTTCTTTACTTTCAGTGTTTCATCACAATTTGATCGGTGGTTTATAGAACACATGTCAAACTTTCGAAAACTGATTAGTAGTTATTAAGTAATAGAAAATAAAAAGCTGAATACTATTTTCATCAACAATTAGACATTCAAAAACACCAGGAGCGAAAATCTACTTACATAAATCATATTCTGTGTTGGTTTGAACCAGTTCCATCAACAACGTTCTGCCTACATAGTTTAGGTCTGTAATCAAACAA
This sequence comes from Tipula vernalis, assembly GCA_958295665.1. NCBI lineage: Eukaryota > Metazoa > Arthropoda > Insecta > Diptera > Tipulidae > Tipula > Tipula vernalis. The sequence goes on along the minus strand of OY282558.1, from coordinate 355,022,302 downwards.
TTTCCGTCTAGACAAACTCTCTTATACCATAAAGAAAAAGTTTGCGTGCCTCAATCATAAATTTTCAAAAACAAAAAATAGCTTCCGTTATTATAAATACAACAATTTCGAAAACTCATCTGCGTGTTGAATTTTTTTTTTTCTTAATTTTTTCTGTGATCTAAATTCTATACAAACATTTGCTTATTTATTTTTTTTTTCTGTTACTCTCATTCTGTGTATACTTGGTAAATACACAAACAACCACAATAAACCATTTTCTAAATAATTTATTACATTTTCCACAATTAAATTAATTTCCCTTATAATTTCAAATAACATAAACGCAAAAAATCGTTATTATTTATGACTTTACTTTCCTAGATTTTTTTTTGTTTTTTTTGGATTTTAATTGCATTTTTACTCCTACAATGCCGCACAGTAGTTATTTTGACACACCAACAAGTTGAAAAAACTACAAATAATTTGTTTAATTGATTATTACAGTGTTAGTAGTTGCCAAAATTATAATAAGAACCATCCAATTTAGTTTAGAATTTAAACAATCGACATTTGTGTTAATTGGTACATTCGATTCACGTATTGTTCGTGACGATGACGGTATATGGTGCAAAAACATGGTTTGATTTGAAAAATAACACATCATGATGGATGAGTTGAACTAAAATTTATTGCTATTGATTTATTTATTTTTATTTTTTATTTTTATTTTTGGTTATCCGGTCACAGAACAGATATTTGATTACTGATGTAATATTATCAGCTATATGTGCAGTCATCGTCATATGTAGAAAGATAAATATAAAAAAGTTGTTTATTAGTCGATTGGGAAATCCTACACTGGTATACCAAACCGATTTAAATACATACATATGTAATATATATATCAGACCAAAAACCTTACACCAAAATTAAATTACCCATTCAAAATTATTTTTTGATGTTTGCTTTCAAAAATTATGTAGACTCAAAATTAGCCCCAAGACTACACAATACATAATAATCTATTGTACAATATAGAAAAGCTTTTATGTTTTAAATTTCTATTAGGCAGTTTACCTTAAATTGAATCTGTGCACACCCAATTAAATATTTGTTACGCAGGCAGCTTCAAAATTTATTAGATCCATTAAATTTATGACATAAATCATTTAATATTCGCGCGCATTTCATATTCTATATGCATAAAATAAACAAAAAGTGACACACGTACAGAGAATTCAAAAGAACAGAACACACAAAAAACCACTTTAAAATAAAATTATGACATCCTTTCCAAATTTAATTTAAATCTAAAATAATTTTTAGAGAAAATTATCATCATCATCATCATCATCTTCGTCTTCGTCGTCGTCGTTGTCCCTGCCGTTGTCGTCTTGATAAAAAAATTACGAGACAAAATATATCTGTTTTGTGTCAGTCAGATTAAATACTGTAATAATTTAAAAATTAATTTTAATCTCATTGTTAAGATTTAAGCAACAATAACAACAAGAAACATCGCGCAGCTCGAACAATCAAGAAAAACAAATTTAAAGAAAAACCGAAAAAAGTAAAATTTGTTTTTTAATTAAATTATTTTTAATTTTTATTTAGTATTTTCCCAAAAAAAAAAAAAATTAAATATTCATAAATTAGTTTAATTTAAAACTTGTTTAGATTGGAAATGATGTTTTATGTGTTTTATTCTATTTCGTAGAATTTTTACCATAAATTAGCGAAACATGGTTATCGATTTTGTGAGAGGAGTTTTTTGTTTGGCTGTTTTTTTTTTTGGTAAACAAATTCTAAATGAAATTTTCTTGTATTTGGTTTCTTAACCCTTTGCAGTGGAATGCCGCCATATAATCGACATATCACTTTTATCTATTAAATCGAATAAGAGGTTTTCGAAAATTATTTTTCTATGACTTACAAATGTGTGAACCAATTCTTATACATTTCACTTGAGTAATGACAATACTTCATGGGAGATAGATAAACTAAATTGGGATTATCAAAGATTCTTAATTCTTTGATGAACATTTACGATTTTTAAACAAAATAATCTTGATTTTTTGTAATTTTTGGCATGAATTGTAGGTTGTCATTCTATGATTTGGTGAACTTAGATTGGATGATTCATAGATCGGTGCATTTCTCCTATTAGAGGAACATTTTTTTATTTCAAAAGGGTGGTCCATTTGGCAAGACTTACGTCATTCATGTTATGACAGAAAATTAGTTTTATGTTTTACGTTTACGAAATGGGTCGTCTTACGCTTAAACCAAATTGGGAAATATTGAAAACTTACTTTCAAAGTGATGAGTCTTCTACCCAAACTATAGGAAATTTACGTGGAAAGTTCAAGGCAATTTGTGGATCAATTTGTGAAGCGAGTTCGTGAAACTGTTTTGTTATTGAATAAACTGAGACTAATAAACAAAGAGACTATCTAAGTCTTGAAAGATCAAATCGAAGTTGCCATTGATTGAAAGGTTCTGAAAAATTCGGTTGACAGAATGTGGTACTGTAAAGCCAGCCGTGGAAGTTATTTGAATGAAATTGTATTCCTCTTTGAAATAAAACAAATAGTTTTGAAAAATAGGCATTCGTCTTTGAATTTAGAACCAAATTAAATTGCAAACGTTAGATGGACCTCCCGTTATATTATTATTTGAAACAGGGAATAACATTTTATGAATTTACCATCCCAAATTTTTTTGAGAATGTAATTTTCCTGGTTTGAATACCGATCATTTTTGTTGAATCATATAATGTCATTATGTGGAAGGCAGAATTCTTATCCATTTTACCGTTATATATATTTTCTTTTAATTTTGTTTGACCTTTATTTCGTTTTGACCTCATTATAGAAGAACTGGCTGATTTTGCCAGAAAAAATGTTAACCCTTAACGAACGAAAGGCCTCGCTGAGAGGACAAAAAAATTATGCCATTGAAACATAAACCGGTTTCCGAAGAAACTGGACATGCAATTTGATATGCGTCTTGGAAAAGGAATCCTGAAATGATTTTTAGGTGAAATTTTGAAATATGGCGAATTAGGGTGGAACTTGGCAATTCCTTAACCGATTACGATGAATTTTAACATGTGCGTTCGATATGGGATTCTAAAATGACTTTAGTAGGTTGGAACTTGACTATTTCATAACCGAATTGGGATTCTACAATGATTTCTATCTGGGGTCCTGGAATATGGCCAGGTATTTTATTGAAATTTGCCATAAGAGATGTGAATGGGGTTCAAAAATTTTTGGATGAAGTTCTGGAATTTGGGTAGCTAGGATGGAACTTGGTTGTTCCTCAACCGATTTTAGTGAAATTGGTCATGGGATTATAAAATGATTTTTAGATAAAGTTCTTGAATATGGCCAACTGCAATGGAACTCGGCTATTCCTCAACCGATTTTAGTGAAATTTGGTATGCGCCAAGGAAATCGGATTCTAAAATGATTTTAAGATGAAGTAGGATGTAAGTTAGCTATTCCTCAACCGATTTTAGTGTAATTGGCCATGCGAGGTGGAAATGCGATTATAAAATAATTTTTAGATAAAGTTCAGGAATATGGCCAAATATGATGGAACTTGGCTATTTCATAACCGATGGTGACGCAATTCGATACGCGAGATGGAAATGGGATTATAAAATAATGTTTAGATGCAGTTCTGGAATAAGGCCAACTAGGATAGAACTTGGCTATTCCTCAACCGATTTTAGTGAAATTGACTGATTGAACCGATCTTTAGATGAAGTTCTGGAATATGGCCAACTGGGATGGAACTCGGCTATTCCCCAATCGATTTATTGAAATTTGGCATGCGAGATGGAAATGAGATTCTAAAACGATTTTTAGATAAAGTTCAAGAATATGGCCAACTAGGATGGAACTTAGCTATTCCTTAACCGAGTATAGTGAAATTTGACACGATTGATAGAAATGGAATTCTTAAATGATTTTTGGATGAAGTTCTAAAATTTGGCCAACTACGATACAACTAGCCTACTCCTCAAGTGATTATGATCAAATTCGACTTGCATTTCATATTTCAGAACTTTATCGAAAAATCATTTTGGAATCCCATTTCCATCGTACGTAAAATAATCACACAATATTGGATTAAAAACGAATTTGGTCTAATTTTGTTGTCGCTTTTACACAAAAAAATTGTTCACTAAACGAAGAGAGCCGATATAACTTCGTAAGATCAGAACCAATCCAAGCACGTCTGATAACTAGCTAAATCAGGATTATGATTTTGTGATATTAATGAAACATCCTTAGGGAACCAACAGTACCTCAAGGTTAACAAGCAACCAGAAGTTTTGGTAGAGAAGAATTATCAAGATTTGTTGCAACAAATTGGAGTAATATTACTAAGTTTGTATCACAAATATTATTTTACAATGACGAATACTATTTCTGAATTCCTAATAGATTGAATTAGATTTTCAAAAAAAATCTATTCAGACAAAAGCCAATTATTGTTTGCCAAATGGGATTCATTTAAAATGAAAATAATAGAATTTTCAATAAAAATATTTATAAAGCATTGAGCTTAAAAAATCTAGCTCGGTTCACTTCTACGCGACAATCTTGGTACAGGTAAAAATCATGTAATACTGGAGATTCCGGTTAATTGGACCATTAGTTAATTGGGGCAGTTATTTATTTGGACAGAAACGGAGTCCAGTCGAGAGCACAAATCAAAGTTTCCCCGTTTAATAGAATCATAATTATAAATCAGATAATCTTTAAACCATTTAGTAACCGTGGGCAATCCCCATTACAGTCTCATTTGTCGCAGACATCATTTTGTACAATACGTTGGAAAGTACCGACTCCTTCAATGCGTCGATACTAAAAATGTTGGCCATTTCATGAAAAACCCTACAAGATAACTGACGATAGTCAGGAGGACGAAGCCAGCCCACCCAAAAACAAACCTAAGCGCTTTATGTTGAACCCTCTTGATAGCATTTTTCAGGTTAATAGTTCCTAAGTCAAACTATTCCAGTGCCGCATACATAATAATAGGTGTTATGTATAGCTTGTAAACAAGGAGTCTGTTAAGTTCTTTTTTTGGCAAAGCAACGGGAATAGAAAGTAAAAAGCCATAGCTGCCTTTCTATTAAGATCGTCAACGTGTACACCAAATTTTAATTGTTTATCTAGTGTGACACCCAAATACCTCACTTTATTAACCACTAATAGCTGCTGATTATTTATCAAAACAGGAACGGCCTCATTAAGTTTGTTATGATGGTTATATGTAGGTTTTATATAAAGCAATTGAGTCTTCCATGCATCTATTTCGATGTTCCATTTCTTAAAATATTCGTAAACAGATTTTAGACATTTCTGAATCCTTAGTGAGCATTGGTATGCGTAGGCCAACGTGCCACACAGATTCAAAAGCCTTCTTAATGCCTGATACTATGCAACAACTGAAGTCTTTCTACAGATTTTTGCTTTTTTTAATTGATTAGTTAATCGCATGATTGCCTCTGTAGCCGATCTTTGGTGGACAAACCCAAACTGGAAATCTGGGATTAGAGGTCTGCAAGAGTCCAGCAACCTGCAGGATATAATCCTTTCTGCAATCTTGCTCAATCCACTAAACAGAATAATCGGTCTCGTGTGCTCCGGCTTCAACGGTTTACCAGTTTTAGGGATAACTATTACTTTAGATATCTTACATTTATAAGGAAAATATGCGATTTTGAACTTGGCATTAATGCTGTTTGAAAGGAACCGAAACCCTACTAAATGGTGATTTTTAACAGCACGATTTGAAACACCGTCAACACCAGATGTTTTTTATATTTTTGAGCTTATGGACAAAACTGACGATCTCATCAGAATTTCTTGTGTTGCCCTCAAAGCAAATCTATCAATCTCAATATTTATTTGGGGAGTTGTAATATAGTTAGAAGTACTGAAGACCGACTCATAGTAATCCGCCATCTTGTTTGCAACAACTGAGTGATCAATGATCGGGCCTTCATGATTTTCTAAGAAAACGCTTTTATTTTTGTTTTTGGGCATGACTGTTCTGATGGCCTTACATAAATTAGATGTATCTGACGACTTTTTAGATGAATTTCGTTGCTTATTCGATCGGCCTTACGCCTCCTATTTCTTATGAAGTTTTTGAGTTTGGTCGGCATTGTCTTATCATTTATTTCGCAGATGGGGACAGAGCTATTAAAGGCATTATTGGCGATTTAATATCGGCGATAGATGAGATATTTAATAATGAACTATATACCTGAAACTATTGTAGTCCTCGTTTTTAATATCTGGAACCCTCATGCTCATATTCTGGCGAAATATATTAAAACCTTCAGAAACTTCAAAAGTAATTGCGAAATGGTCAAAACAAAATTTATGTAACACTGCTACTTGTTCTTTAATTAGGACATTTTTTGTAACCACAATGTCTAAAACAGCATTGCCTCTAGAGTGTTGAGGGAAAAAAAATCTGTGACCAATTGCTTCGCAGGATTCAAATAGCGTTCTACTGTTTAATTTAGAGCTATCACAAACTAAACTTAATACTCTAGTGAGGTCCGAGGTAATTATTTTACGGAAGTAGATAGAAATTATTAGGAACCAGTTAATTCAATCTCCAACGTGCGCCATTGTGGCGCAAAATTGTTTGTTTAATACTGCTCTTGGAGTCAAATGAGTACCTGAGTTATTGATAAGTAGAGCAGTGTCCCCTAAACCTCAAGACTTTGATTCTGAATCTGTTCTAAAAACAGTGAAATACGGGATCCTGTGATTATGGCAGGCTGACAATTTAGTTTCGCTAAGGCAAACAAGAAGAGGCATATTTTTGTTTAGAAGAACCAACAATTCCTGACAACGGGTGAGCCTAATGATACTATTACAATTTAATGCCAGCACTTTCATTTCTAGAATTAGCATACAAAGTTCAAATACATCGCTAATCTCAAAGAGCTGCTGTGATATACCCAACAATTCGCTTAAACCACCCGATTCTCCAACAGACCCATCTGCATCATGAAGCTTGGAGAGACACTACCTGAGACAACCGAAACAAAGTCGTTATGCCTAAAATGGTCAGCGAAGTATACTCCCGATTTGATTAAATTAGACTCAAACGACCTCTGCACCCCAACTTTAGATCGTTTATCTGATTTAGATTTGTTTAGCTTACCAAAATAATATTTCCTCTCCTGGCATCCTGAGTAGCTCACCACATGGACACCTCCGCAAGTTTCCACATTTAATTTCAATTTGAGCTGCTCCATCGTGCCTGTCTCTATTATTAATTGGACATTCCTCTGGTTTGTGTTGACCTTCAAAGCCAAATAGTTGGCATTTACGGCATTGAGTAACGTCCTGTTTCCATTTGGCTGTCCATTGAACTTTGTATCTACATCAACTGAAAATTTGCTTGACTTTAGGTCCTTATGTATTCCTTATGTGTCCTTATGTATTCCTCCAGCTATCATCACTTTTGGTCTCTGGTTTTTGGCCGAACAGGTAAAGAATTGGATGTTAACCCCTTTTAGTTTGCGGACTATATCTTTATATGCTTAGATTATCCATTGGCGTAAATTATTACGCTGTTGCTAGGTACTTTAATTAAAGTGCCTTTGTGCAAGTTTGTGATGTCTCTCAACAATCCTATTTGTTTATTGTCGTATCCTTTACAGACAATTGGTGGCGATTTTGTACCGTTTCCGGCAGCGTTTGTATTTTAATTTTTCCCATTGGTTCTATTAGGAAAGGTTACTGCCGGATCGACATCAATGTTGCTTTGTTAAAACAATCTCCGATGGTTGAGGGAAACACGACTTTGCTCAATTCGTCGTCGGATTCCATGTCATCAGAATCTGATGAATATTCGCCATAGCTATGTCAGGCAATTTTTTGATTTGTTCTTTTATATCAACCTGAGCGGAGACTTTTGAAGAGTCATCGCGTATTCGTTTAGCTTATTAGTCTTCATATTCGGCTGCAGCCGTTAGATGCCTCTTTGAATAACAGTTATTATTTGGCTTAACATTATTATTATTATTAACCTCTATTTCAGGGTTTATATTTTATCCCTCAGATGTGTTAGAACTATTAGTATTAGTGTTTTTTACTAGTGGTTTGGCGTCTATTGGAGGGGAGGACCAAAGTGGAGTACATTAATCTACCAGCTGCGTAACCTTGTAATAGGGTGCGCATCATTTGATCTATCCTGATCATGTATTAGGCAGCTGCGTGATGGGTTTAATTGTGTAATGGGTAATCTTTTCACAATTCGCAAGTGTACGAGCTGCCTTCTCGTGGCAACCACTGGTAACTAAGGCCATTTCGCACATTTTGGCCATTTGGCACAGGCTAGTTTATTAAGAGATTTATTGACCGCTTTGCTGATCATAGTATTAATTAGGCTAATCTGCTTATCGCTCAATGGCAAGCTAGTATCCAGATTTGAATTATTTAATGCCACTTTTACAATTTTGGCTAAATGCTTTTTATTTTTATGATTTAAATTAATTATGATTACGATTTCCAGAAGCACACAGAAATCTGATACAACAAACTTCATAATGCAGTTTTATTTTTAATAAATCATAAAACTAGATCAGAAATTTATGGTAATAGTAACAAAACCTCTCCAAATCCCATTCACGTTGTGTGCAACAGGATGTTCGGTGAGGCCCGGCCATTTTTAATTTAAAATTGTAATGAACGTTACGTTCGATCAAATTCCACAAGAAATTAGCTGAGATAAATCAAAATTTTGGAATTATTGCGAAATAAAAAATAAATACAATAAATTCAATTGCCGTAAAATTTCCCATTTTTAATCAAATTATGCGTCAGTACTTTGCGCAATATAATTTGTATTTCTTTTCGTTTTGGCGCAATTTTTATGTTACGGAGAAAATTTTCACAATGAAACATTTCAGAAAAGTGCGTCACGACATTTGAATAAATATTTTATATTACCTCTCATATTTTATCTCCTTACATAATAAAATAAAATAATAAATCAGTTATAGCCTAGCAACGAGATTGTCGTGACATAATATCTTCTGGAGAAAATTCCCATCATCATGTTAATAAAATAAAAAATCCCATCGTATCAAGGTAAACAATATTTTATCATTTTTATATTGTTCCAATTAAATTTTGTTTTTTTTTTTGGTCCCAAATGAGTTCATGTAGCATATACATATACGTTTATAGGTACCTAAATAAAAAATAATCGGTGAAGTACAGGAAAACTGATCCGTAAGATACACAAGATACGCTAGACAGCAGGAGCAAAAACAAATTTTGATAACATTTTTACCTAAATACACCCACAAGGACACAAAAAAAGATAACAAAAAACCGTATAATAACCTAACGATTTTTTTTTTTTGTTATCTCAAGTGACAACGTACACACATGTCCCCAAAACAGTAATGTGATTTATGAATTAGACATTAATCTAGATAAGATATATTGTCTGTCTTGTTAAGAAAAATTTACGAAAATTTATTGGTTTTCATTTTTCACTAAACTAATTTTTTGTTTTTTTTTTTTGTATTTTGCCAATTTATTTATTTATCTAAATAAAATAAAATAAAATAAATGTTCTTCTTACCTTACACTGTGGCAGACTATTCGTCATATCACGGTCCACCTTCCAACCCAGCAGCGGTGGTATACAAACAACAGCCGATAATATCCATACCACCGTTATCATAAAAGCAGCTCGAGCTGGTGTTCGCGTTTTTAAATATTCCACCGCTTTTGTTATGCTCCAATATCGATCGAGTGATATAAGGCATAAATTATTTATCGATGCGGTACACAGTAGTACATCCATAGCGGAATGTATATCACACCACCACGTTCCAAATATCCAATAACCCATTAACTCATTGGCCAGCGAGAATGGCATAATAATGAGACCCAAAAAAAAATCGGCCACCGCCAACGAAGCGATAAACCAATTTTGTATATTTTTTAGTGATTTTTCCGTCGATATCGCTATAATCACCATCATATTACCGACGACAATTACGATCATTAGGATTGTGACCAAAATCGAGGCGATTATAATTTGGGTTAGGGAATAACCGCTTGGATATAAATCCGAATAGATTGTCTCATTATTATGATTAACGTTATTATTACTATTACTATTGATACCACTATTATTATTATATAAAAATAATAATAAACTATTACTGTGATTATCAATATTATGACTAATACTATGACTATTTGTGTTACTATTAAAATTGGCAAGAAAGTCTTCGGTTAAACTAGAATTTCCATCGTTTGTGAAAAATTCCATGTTTGTGTAATTTTCATTGGATTTTCATTTAGAAAATTGGCGATATTTTCTTTAAACCAAATAAATAAAAATAAACTATAAAATAAAAATTACAAAAAAAAATAAAAATAAAAAAAACAAATAAAAAAATAAAAAATATTTTTAGATATAAATTTAAATTCTTTCTCTATTTTTTCTATTTTTTATTAAATTTATTAGTTTTTTTTTATTATTATTTAATTCACATATTTCTGTTTTTCATTTTCTTCATCTTGTCTTTTGTTAATTAAAAAACGAATTCCTTCTTTCCTTTATTTGATAATTTATTTACCAAATGGGTAAGTTATTTTTAGGTTAACAATTTGTTTTTTTTTTTTTTTGTTTTATTTAATTTTGCAGAAAAATTCAAATTTATCGTAAATTTGTATTATTTTCACTGGTGATTGGTGATTTTTGTTGGCATATGGAGTCATCTTTTATTCCTGTAATGAAAAAAAAAATTTATATTTATATAAGAAGACAGAAAATACAATAATCATAATAATTTATTTTTATATTCCACTTGGGTTTGATGGTATTAATATAAAGATGGATTTTGCAGAAAAATTTTATGGTAATTTGATATTAATGCAGAAACAATTCTCTTAGTGGCAAAGGCGTAATCTTACTTTTGATTATGATGTTTTACAACACATAATTTTAAATTAGATTTGTCGTCGATACTTAAACTAAAAACGTGGTTTAGATTTCATTACCAATTCAATTTGTATTGAATTATTATGCGACATATGCGAGGTCAACCATTTCATTTAAAGACATTGACAAATTTTGATTTTCATTGATCAGATTTTCCATAGTTACATTTTTGCAACAAAGTAATAGAAATTGATTTTGCCTAAAGACCACAATATTTTTCATTTTAGTAACGGTATGTACTTCATGTTAATAAATAAAATTAAATAAATTGAAATAGAGTTTACTAAGAATGGCAGTTAGTATTTTTAAAAAGCTAACCAGTCATATTTTACTAAAAATGTTCGAAGATACTCACTCAATCAATCACTCATTTCGTTTCATCACCACAAACATTCAAAATAAATTAACATGCCTATTCTTACTCACAGTCAGATTTCTATATATAATTCGGACCATTGGGATTGTGCGATTTTGTGCCTGTAATTAGAAAATTAGTGCATAGTGTACTTTTGGAAATAGGATGGGATTTCTCACGTGATTATCACACCAGAAATCTCATATAGGTATTCCGTTTATATAATAAAACATATTTTTAGGAGTATGATAATTGTGCAAAATTGTGCGTTACTAAACTGACCTTAAAAATAGTTTATATTGGCCATAATCGGCCAAAGAACATCCACAGTTGATCAAAATCGTGGTTTTTCGAAAAAGTTTGTTAATGTGAGAATTATTATTATTATTATTAGCGTTTGTTCCAATTACATGTTATACACGAAATAACTTTATTCTTTCCAGTTTTTTTCCAACAGTTACAAGATTAAATAAAATGTATCAGAAAATTTATTGAGATGTATGTGTATGATACGTTTTTGTTGAAAAATTAAATGTTGTTTTTTTTTTGTTTGGGTGTGTCTCCATTGATCGCCTTTTTATCTCTCCAAAAAAAACCAAAATGTGTCCACAACAAAGTCTGCTTCTCACACGACGATAATTTTGAAGTTGTCGAATCAGCTTGGCATCTATTATAATCGCTTGATTGCAGCAGCAAATTTCGCTTTCAAATAACAGTGACATCTCTGGTCGACTAGCTTATTTAGTGTTATACATTTTTTGTGACGGGGACACCTAGTGTGTAATAGAATAAGTTAAATGAATAGCTGAATGTTGTACTGTACTAAATGGAATTTTCCATGATAAAACAGTTCTAAATGTTTCTACACTATTAGTACTGGAAAAGTCATGAACTTTCGAGAAGTTTGGTTTGTGTATATAAAATGGTGAACAAGATCGAATTGGATTATTAGTATTTGGAACGCGATAGAGTAAACTTGTAAGATTATTAGTAGTATTTGGAAAGCGACAGTGTGAAGATTAAAAAGTAATTAAAAAGTGATTTAAAAAGTGTTGTAGTGCGAAATAAAAATTATAAATGAATTTTTATCGTTAATAAATAGTGTTGTTATAATTTTTGTGTGAAATAAATAAATTCGTTGGAGATAAATTAAATTGATTTTGTATTATTCACAATCCAGTAATACGAACCTTATTTGACAAAGCAAAAACATAACATTATGTACCATAATTGAGCTAGTTAAATGTTTTCGTTTAAAAACACAACTCAGCTGTCAAATAGCGAATGAAATAGGATTTTAGGTCGTGTAGTTATTAATTCAACAAGAATTTGAATTTTGAAGATAAGTTTTAATTGGGAGTTTATAATTGCGGGTTTTTATGGTTTTGTTTCCTTTCAGGCATTTTCATTATATGGATAATACACCAACTCAACTTATTGCTTGGTAAATGAACTGCTGGCTTTAACAAGGTTATATGGGCGATTTCCAGAAATCCCACCTTTTGTTAACATTCGAATTAAAACAAAATGTAGTTAATATTCTGGCCAAGATTCACATTTATGCATATCACACTTTAGCCAGAAGAGGCCATAGATCATCCACAATTGATTAAAATCGTGGTTTTTCGAAGAGGTTATATGGGCGATTTCTAGAAATCCTACCTTTTACTAACATTCGAATTAAAACGATTTCGATGTTCTATTACCGATTCTGGCTAAAGTATAATATGCACAAACGTGAAACTTTGCCAGAATACTAACAACACTTTGTTTTAATTCGAATGTTAATAAAAGGTGGTGTTTGAAATTAAATGTGATTATTTTCTCTTGCTTATTTTTATTTTATTTAATATTTTTAATTGTAACTAAAAATGAAATAAATTGCTTGTGTTCACTCACTCCTTTTTATGAAGACAAAAGAAAATGACATGACAAAAAAAGTACTTGTTAAAATACAAAAAGTACTAATAAAATACAGATGGTATAAAAGATTACATATAAAGTACTAACTTATAATAATAAGAAAAAAGTTATAATACATTCTTCGTATTATTCACACTGACTTCTTTTGGGCGTGGTTATTAGTATTAATTACATTAAGCAAATTTATGTGACGTTTGTACGTTGGGTTTGACAACTTAACCTAAATAAAGTTATTACAAAAATTTAATGGTATTCCATCCAATTATTTAAATTGATGACGAATTCAGTGCAAAAGCAAACATACCGGCCGCCTTAGCAGCTCCTGAGCGGATAAATACAAGTTGCAAATTGTCGTGATCAATTTAAATTTACAAATGTTTTTTTTTGAAATAGAAAAATTTCAATTGTTCGCAACACTACTGTAATGATAAAAATGTAAATGATTAAGCATAATAAATTAGCAAATATGCCAATAAAGTGAAATTATTCATCTGAATTTAGAAGTGGACACAACTTGTGAACCACTCGTGTGATGACTCCATGTTGTGTTTTAATACTGGCGACTCTGGTGGTGTTGTCTCGTTCGAGACGTAATTCGATGATTTTTCCCATATTCCACTTCAGAGGAGGAAGATTTTCGTCTTGGATAAGAAGGATTGTACCAACGTCAATTGGAATTTTTGTGGAATTGTTTTTTGGTCAATTATGAAATTGATGAAGATAGTCCTTTGACCATCTCTGCCAAAAATGTTGCAGCATTTGTTGTGTTCGTTGCCATCGGAATAACCGGTTCATTTTGTATTTTGTCAAATCAGGTTTTGGAATTATCATTAAACAGTCGTCGATAAGAAAATGGGCTGGCGTTAATGGATTGAAGTCGTTTGGATGCAGTGATCGGTCGGGAATTAAGACACGATTCCACTTGATGTAATAATGTGTTGAAATCTTCATAAGTTAGTAATGCATCGCTCATGATCCTTTTAAGGTGATATTTTGCGGATTTCACCCCTGCTTCTCAGAGACCACCGAAGTGGGGGGGATCTCGGAGGTATGAAGTGCCAATCGATGATTTCTAGCGCTAATGTTGTGTATATGCTAATTTGGTTCTCATGTGAGTTAAAAAACTTCCGGAAATTGTCTAGTTCTCTTTTAGCTTCAGTAAAATTTGTTGCATTTTCGCAATAAATCCTGGAACATTTGCCGCGTCGCGCAACAAACCGTTTTAGTGCACCAATGAAAGACGCAGTGCTTTAGTGGCAAAACATATGAATGTAGACACATAAGCCTTGACGGAATTGTTTCCTCGCATTAATGTGGGTTTGCTAGAAAATGGACCACAAAAGTCTATGCGTGACATTCACACAGCTCTATTTCTGTGTAAACTAATTTTACTTTATCATTTTTTTTTTTCAATTATTTGAATGTTAATCAATTCATTCAAAATACTTCTGAAAAATAACTTTGATATGGTTCACCCAACATTTTAAAGAACATGACTCTAGTTTCTCACACTCAACTTTAACTCAACCGCATTTCAGTATAACCCCAACTAAACTTTAACTGAACTTGCAACCCAGTCCTTAAATCAATCTCAAATGCATGACCAACTTAACTCCCAAATCAAGACGGTCTTAAAACTACATCCATACATGAACTTAACTCAAACTAACTTTAATTCAACATTCAATTCAATTCACAAATAAATTCCCAGCGGAACTGCTCACTAAACGCTAACCTAACCCCAACTGAACTGAAATTTAACTCCGACTCAACCCACAAATGAAACCCAACTCCATCCTCAACTAAACCGCCAACTCGACACCCAACTCGAATTTGAAACCATCATAAAAACAAAATTACTCAACTGGTCACTACACTCTAACCCAATCCTACCTCAACTCTAACTCAACCTCCATTCAATCCAAAAATGGAACCCATCTCAATCCTCAACTCAAGGACCAAGTCAATCCTCAAACCAGCATATATAACAAATTGGTCATCGTGGTAATATCACCACGAAGTGTTGGGTCAGTTATTAAGGTATGTGCCCGATCCTCTTGACGTACAACATTCGAAAGTTGTTAAATTCTTTACATTTCCAAACTAAATAGAAAGAGACTTATGAAAAAATTAAAAAATCCAAATCGGACATACCGTTCTCGAGATAGCACGGGTATTGATAGTCATCCAGACAGTGACTTATGTATAAAACGTCGAAAAGTATGGACCAATAAACATTTTACATTTGTGATTAGATATTTAATATTTGATATTTGACATTTGACATTTTACAATTGACCATTTGACATTTGTAATTGTTTACTTTTTACTTTACCGACCAAACGGCGCAATGGTTAAAACTGCGGCGTTTGTATCGGGAGTACCGGATTCGAATCCCTATAGGGACGGGATGCAAAAGGGATTTTTCATCATCTGGAAGATGAATATATCTATGACACCCTGTTGAGAGTGCGGAATCAATGGGCCGACCCGCCTTTCATGTCAGCACTATAGGGTGGCATGAACTAATGTAATGTGCAGATGGTTTAAACAAAAACTGGTCAATAGCGGTACGTCCTCGGTTTGGCTACTGCGTAAGGTGGAACGTAAAAAGCGAAAAGCGAAAGAGTTAGTAGTGCATTGAGCCGCAGAAAAGATTGCAGAGATAGAAACAAACAAACAAACTTTCTACTTCGGTCTGTGATTACTGTTGAAATTAAGTAAAAACCGTGACATTGTTTAAGAACTTCCCTGTTCAAAATAATCGAAACTATTGTAAAATGTAAATAGGTGGATTGGTAAACATTAGGCATTTAAAATAAAATAATCTAACCCACAAAACTTCGATTATGATATCGATACAATAAAGCATTTTAGATGTTCACTCAATGTGCTTGGAAATAGTGTTCTAAAAGCCGGAAAACTAAACCATAAATGATAAAGAATTTCTTTCCAACATCTTCATTTTGTATTTACCACAAATTGTAAAAGTGTTGCACTTGTGTGATTTAAGCCATCGATATTATTATTGAAGTTTACTCATATTTACTCATATTAAAAGTAGATTTTTTGAAAATTGGTCTTGTTGTTGTTGGAAACTACCATTATTCATAATGTATGTAAGGGAAAGTTTTGTTTTTCTTTTCAGCTTTCATCACAAACTTAAATATCTAATCCACAAGTTACATATTTCTATTTAACTCGGACCACTATTGCATTAGCATTTTTTTTCTAAACCTTCATTGTTCGTGCATTCCTTAAAATAAAGAACACTAAAGATAATTTGTTAAAGGTGAAATATTTATGATGTTTAATGTTCAATTTGGTCAAAATAACCTGTGTAAAACGAATACTGATGTAAGAAGTTTATTCAAGAGTTTTGCAATGTTTAATTATTAAAATGTCGAGTTGAAATTAAAAATTTTTTAAAAATTTAAAAATTAATTTTAAAGAACATAAACTATGTATCTAATACCTAATATCTTTCTTTAATCGTGATATTTGTTTAAAAAACTTTCTAAGACCGGTTTCGAGCTTCGCTCTTCGTCATTGTCAATTTACAACTAAACAATTGTTCGTAAACATTGTGATAAAATTATTTTTCTATTTCCATGATCATGTCATATAATTTATTCGTTTTAAAGTTTGTTTAATCATTAAAAAGTAATGGGTTGTGGCACTTTTGATATATTTCAAATTCTTCCACCAACCTAAAAATTCTACACAGATTTAGCAATGGCAACTTAATGGATAGATTAAGTTGCCATTGCTAAATCTGTGTAGAATTTTTAGGTTGATTTCTTCATTAGTGTATGTGTGGCCATCTTCCGCTAAATGTTGTGCAATTTGATTTGTATTTATGCCGCACCTGTTTAAGTTCGTTTGTGTGTTCTTTAACTCGTACTATAAATGAACGGTCCCGTTTGGCCAATATAAAATTGTTCACAATCATTACGTGACACTCGGTAAATTCCGCTTTCTTGTTGTTCTTTCTTTTGGGTTCGTAATAAATGCGAAAGTTTTCGATTGGTTTTGAATGCTAAGGTGGAGTCATATTGATGCATAATTCGTTTTAGTATGCTAGACATGTGACTGTGGTTGTATCCGACCGAAATGTATTTTGTGTTGTTGGTGTCTTCATTAATACCATAAAGAAAATGGAATTAATTATATTCCCATAATTTCTGGTAATACGTAATGTGGTTAGATGATGTAGTTGGATTTTATTTTTAATTTTAAAATTGATGCGTTCTATAGTGTCCTCTGGTGTAACCATTTCTAATAGCTATGTGTTTTATGGTAGATAATTCATCTTCCTAATCTGTTTTTTGCATTGGTATACTATTATTTATACGGTTTATTAGATTGTGATATGCGGCTATTTTATGTTGATATGGGTGGTATGATGAATTGTGTGTAGTGTGATCAGTTTGAGTTGGCTTACGGAATATTTTGAAGTTCTGTTCGTTGTCTATGTTTTGTATTGTTAAATCCAAGAAATTAATATTTATGTTGGATTCTTATTCTAGTGTAAATTTAATGTTTTTGTGTATATTATTGATATAATTATGCATATTGTTAAGCTGGCGATGTGTTCCTTTGAATAGCAGCAAAATGTCATCCACGTATCGATGCCAATATAAAGTGTTGTTTATTATGAATCGTTTTCTATATAATTAAGACAAATGTTGGCTGTGATGGAATGCACTCATTTACATAATTTTCCCATCTTATTATTATAATTAGTATTGGAAATACATAAAATACATAAATCTATTTTATTTGTAACCGGTTCATTACTGATAATAATAAAAAGTAATAAAGTTGAAAAAGATAAAGCAGTTGTCAGTATGAATCCGAATTTTGAACATTAAACAATAAATAAATAAAATAATAATAATCAATAATATTTATAATTAATCCAATAATAAAATTAATAAATGTATAATAAAATTTAAAAACTAAATCTATTTAATTGAATATATCCGTATATCCTCCGATCACCAAAAATAGTGGCGACTACCGCTCGGCCTCACAACAAGTGGTAACAACGGTACGGGATAACATTTGTAAAAAAAAAAATAAAAAAATGTGCTCATGTGAAAAATGACCTTAAGACTATAAAATTGTGAAATTCTGATATAAATGGTTAATCTGTTATAAATTGTGATTATTATATCTACATTATAATTAAATCCACTGTGAATTCACACAAATTATTCATAAAAATGTTAAAAATATAAAGTTCATAAATCCTGTTAAAACGGTACTAGTGTACTACCGTAATAATTATATATATAGGGGAGAACGGGGCAGGTTGTTACACGGGGCAGGTTGTTAAAAAGAGAATTACTCATAAATTATTAATTTGACAATATTTGTGTGTGTGAGTGAAATGTTACATTTATAAATCTTCAGTCGTATCAGAAATTTCATTGTGATCAGTCGCATGTGAGAATAGAAAAAGTGATTTGTTAGTTTTGGCGCGCGGTAAGTAAAAAAATGCATTGTCACAATATTTTGTTTTGTAGGGTATTTAAGGTTAGTTTTCAGTAAGAAGAATAGTAAATGCATGCTTTCTTTACTTTATTACAGTTTAGAATAATTAATTTTATTGATTTATTGATAAATTCGTATAAAAACATTGAATTTTGTTGAAAGAACACGCTGGGGCAAGTAGTGACGTTTCTGCTGGGGTAAGTTGTTACATGTAACAACTTGCCCCGTTGAAAATCACAACCAGAACAAAAATCAATCTAAAAGTTTTTTGAATTTATTTATTCAAGGTTTTATACATTTATTATTGAATATTTCAGTATAATGAGAAATTACAAAAAAAAAACCAACCGAGGAGAAACACCCGCACATGTCATGCAAGTTGCGGTGACAAGAGTTTTGACTGAAAAACAAAAAATTCGGTTAGTGGCTAAGGAGTTGAATATAAATTGCCAAACACTATGGCGTTATGTAACAAAAGCCCGCACGACTGCAAGTTTATCAGAGGAAACTACAAATCTTGTACCATCCTCTACAAATCTTATACCATCCTACGGCTATAAAAAAAAATCTGTTTTTAATGATGAGGAGAGTAAGAAACTTGCTCAATATATGAAACATGCGTCCAAAATATATTTTGGTTTAACGCCAAAAGATGCAAGATCGCTAGCATATGAGTGCGCTATTTCATTAAATAAACAAATTCCTGAGCCATGGGTTAAAAACAAACTAGCAGGACCGGATTGGTTATCTATTTTTCTCAAAACGCACAACGACCTATCACTTCGAACGCCAGAAGCAACCAGTATTGGTAGAGCAATTGGATTTAATCGCGTAGCAGTGAATTCATTTTTCGATTTCTTGGCTGAAGTTAATGAGACTTATCAATTTACTGCAAGTGAAACTTGGAACTTGGACGAAACTGGAGTAACAACAGTACAAAAAATGGGGAAAATAATTGCCGAAAAAGGAGTAAAACAGGTGGCAGGTTTAACTTCAGCAGAAAGAGGGCAATTAGTCACAGTGTGTGTTGCAGTAAATGCTGCTGGTAATTCCATACCCCCTCAATTCATATTTCCAAGAAAGCGGTATCAAAACCATTTTATTCGTGATGGTCCAAGTGGATCCATAGGGGCTGGCAACAAGTCTGGATGGATGACCGTAGAGGAATTTTATAATTTCATGCATCATTTTATCCATCACGTAAAACCATCACTAGAACGACCAGTGTTGCTTCTCCTGGATAATCACGAGTCGCATTTGGCACTAAAAACCATTACTTTGGCAAAAGAGAATGGAGTAGTAATGTTATCCTTCCCTCCCCATTGCTCGCATAAATTGCAGCCCTTGGACAGGACTGTATTTTTTCCCTTCAAAAAGTATTTGTCAAACGCACAAAATGCTTGGATGCGCAACAACCCCGGCAAATCAATGACTATTTACAATATCCCTCAGCTCGTCGCCGAAGCACTGCCTAAGGCACTTGCACCGGAAAATATAATTAGTGGCTTCAGGGTCAGTGGTATCGCACCGTATAATCGAGAAATATTTGCAGAAGTGGACTTTTTAGGGTCTTCAGTTACTGATCGTCCTCAGAATAATTTAGACACTACCGATGCTCAGCGATTAGAACCGTCTACGGATACAATCGACCAACAGGTAGTAAATATGTTTTGCCTGTGCCTAGCTGAAAACCTCAAAAAAAAATTTTTTTTTCTTTTGTAATTGCAGATTCAACACATGGATTACATTTCGAATGAAATTTTACTGCCTATCGATCCAGAGCCAATTCCAGTAACTACAGGAGGCGAAATAAACACAATTATTTTGGAAATTGATCCCACTATCAGTTATGAAGAAATTTCGATGGCGATAAACGGTCAAACAATGTTTTACGAAGATCTGATAACTGCTGGTAATACGCAAATATGCACAACAGAAGAGCCTGTCGCGTCGACTTCAGCAATTACTGCCGTCGCAACTGGATTCAATCCGGAAGCTACTCGTCCATTTCCTAAAGCAGGCCCTCGGTCTGTAAAGAAAGGTGGTAGAAAGAAGCGAAAGGCTGCCATTTTAACTGCCACACCAAAAAAAGAAATTGGGGACGCTGATGACAAAGCGTTACCAAAGAGGAAGAAGACTACATTAAGATTGCAGCTAGATACAGAATATTTTTGTCTGATTTGCATGGATCCCTATAGTCAGAGCAATCCCGGCGAGGAGTGGCTACAATGCAATAAATGCAAAGACTGGGCTCATTTAAAATGCGCAACTAAAAATGTTCCTTACAAATGTTACAAATGCATTTGAAATACTTAATTATAAGTAGATATAAGAATTATGGAAAGACTGAAAATTCCGTACCTGAATTAAACATGTTCCTTTAATTTCTATTAAATTTTATATTATACGAATTCATTTTTGAATATATTTTTGTTAAAAAAAAATTGAATATGTTTTTATTTATTAAGCAAAATGTTCCAGTTTGACTGTAACAACTTACCCCACTATGTGTAACAACTTACCCCAAGTACGGGGTAATTTGTTACAACTGACGGTATTTCTTAAAAGCTAATTTTATAATATTTAAAATTATTTTTATGTATTCTCACTTTCTTTTTATTGAAAGCAATATACCAAAATATTTGCTTCCTTAATAAAAATCGCTGCCATTCATATGCTTGTACATGTTACGCAATATGAAACAAAAAGTGTAACAACCTGCCCCTGTCTCCCTTATCAATTATTATTGACCATGTGCAATTGGCCAAACATCTAAGAAATTGTGCCAAATAATCAACATAATTATACTAATAAATGCTGGTATTTTCCAATTGTAAATAACGGAATCATTTATGCATTCATCATATTACAATTGGGGTACGTGATTCAACAATCCACATACATATATTATGGAAGAAACGAGTTAATTCCAGCAATCATAATATAAGTCATCTATTACATTGAACGGTTCATCAATTCAACGGGTAAGTCAAAATTTTATTTTATTTTTCTTGAGTCTAAAACTAAACACATAATAATATAATATGTAATTCTCAATGAGTGGTGATGAACAAAACGATTTTAATGTTTACAATCTCCGTGAATTATTTGGTAAATCTCGAAAAATTGAACGTTTCAATTTATTATATAATAACCGTAAGCAATTAATCCATAAAATGGCTCTAAATTACGAAACCGCATTGAAAATAATTCCGGAATTTAACGGTGATTCTAGAAATTTGCATAAGTTTGTATTCGCTTGCGATTCAGTGTATGACATGTTGAAGGACACTGAATATAATAAATTCTTAAACCTGGTTAAAACAAAATTGAGTGGTACAGCTTACGATATCGTGAAACATAATACGTTTGTGACATGGGATGATTTAAAAACCGAATTAAATCTCCAATTTGATTTTAAGCGAACTGTTCCTGAACTACAAGCCGAATTAAATAAAATACGTCAATCAAGAAATGAAAGTGTCAGAGAATATGCAATGCGTGTACATAAACTACTGTCTGAATTGAATGAAGCTAGTTCAAATTCCGTTGGTCATAATAATTCAGCAGTATATACAAAATTAAATGAAAATACTGCCTTAAAAACATTTCAAGATGGTCTACGTGATCCAATAAGGCTTGTCGTAAAAGCATACCGCTTTAATAAATTGAGGGAAGCCATTGCACAAGCCTGTGAAGAAGAGCTTTCTGCTCAAGGAACGTCAAATTCTCAATTCCAGCAAACAAATTCAAAACCTTAAAACGTAAACAATAATCCAATCAAATGTTTTAAGTGCAATAAATTAGGACATACATCTACAAAATGTTTTTTTAATCCCAGTGGCAGTTCAAATAATAATAATCGCAATTATCCAAACCAGGCTACCAAAACCGTGTGTGCTTATTGTCGTATGTCTGGACACATCCTTCAAAATTGTTTTCGTAAGCAACAAGCCGATTACAGATGGTTAAACCGAAATCAACAACAAGTTCAAAGTTTACCAATTACAAGTGATAATCAATCCAGCCAGCCGGAAAACTCTTCGGGCTCGGGCAGAACCATCACGACCACACTGTTCGAGCCAAAGATTTGAAGAATTAAATGCATTTACATGGAAACCACAAAATATTCCTACATCCAACACTATAGCACACAAGTCTAGAATTCCTTTCGAATTTCCATAACCTATTGATCAAAATAATAATAGTACAAATGTCCGCGTAGTTCAGCAAGTGTTTATTTCAAAGATTGTTCATTTTAGTAATTATGCCGTATTCAATGTTGATATATCTGACTCAAATCCATTATCATTCCTCATCGATACAGGAGCCGATATAAGCATAAATAAAATTGGCTGTGTTAGTGATACAACGCCATGTAGCGTCCTCGATAAATGTAATATCAAGGGAATTTCGGACATCCAAATGGAAACGTTAGGAACATTGGCAGCAAATATAATATTGAGTGATTAACTAAAATACCACAAAAATTTCATGCAGTTAAATCAAATTTTCCAATTCAATGCCATGGAATACTAGGCAAGGATTTTCAAACCTCATATCGTTGCAAAATTGATTTCTCCACTCATATGTACATTAGAGATTCCTATCGACAATAAAGTATTCTTGTTCACACTAACTTTGGATTTACCAACAACAATCGTGCCTGCACGTTCTGAAAAACCCATTTTAGTTCATTTGCAACAAAGTGATGGTGATTATATATGCAAATCAAGTGAATTATTACCGTGCCTATACATTGCTAACTCAATAATCAAATGTAAAAATGGTATATCTATTGTCAAAGTTGCAAATGTAAGTGATGAAGCAATTGAATTTTCAAATATAACAATTGATGTTGCACATGTCGATCAATTCCATATCTATCAGCTCAACAGCTGGTCCAACCCCATTCATAATCGTTTGCAAAATCTAGAGGACCAAATACAAGTCGATAATCTGAATAATGAAGAACGTGATTCAGTAATCAAATTATGTCGTGAATATCATGACATTTTCTATTTGGAAGGTGACGAACTTAGTGTAACCGATTTAGTGCAACATGAAATTAAACTGGAACCAAATACAAAACCTATATTTCAAAAACCATATCGCCTACCCGAATCAGCCAAACAGGAAATCGAAAACCAAGTAGAAGAAATGTTGCAGGGAAACATCATAGAACCAAGTCAATCTCCGTGGAATTTTCCTCTTTTGGTAGTGCCAAAAAAATCAACTAACAACAACAACAAAAGATATCGTATAGTAGTTGATTTTCGTAAGTTAAATCAAACGACAATTAGCGATGTATTTCCATTACCGAATATTAATGAGATTCTTGACAAGTTAGGCAGCAGCAAATACTTTTCAACGTTAGACTTAGCGAACGGCCACCATCAAGTTTCAATGACCAACGATGATAGAGAGAAAACAGCCTTTAGCACTAATTTTGGACACTACCAGTATATAAGAATGCCGTTTGGATTGAAGAACGCTCCATCAACGTTTCAAAGGCTCATGAATACAGTGCTATCCAGGTTACAAGGTATACATTGTTTAGTATACTTGGACGATGTCGTAATTTATGCAGCTACATTACAAGAACACAATTAGAAACTAAAAGACGTATATTCAAGATTTCGAATTGCAAATTTGAAGTTAAATCCTCAGAAATGTTATTTCCTTCAAAAGCAAATTGCCTATCTTGGACATGTCATTGGTCAAGACGGTATACATCCAGATCCTAAAAAAGTCGAATCAATAGTACAATATCCAGTTCCAGAAGAACAGAAATCACTGAAATCATTTTTAGGTTTAGTGGGCAACTACCGGAAGTTTATTGCCAACTTTGCTGAACTTTCAAAAGCTCTCACTAAATTAATGAAAAAGAATGCGAAATTCACGTGGGACGTGTTGGCAGATGAAGCATTTCATAAACTGAAATACTTGATCATCAATCCACCAGTGTTACAGTACCCAAATTTCGCTGAAGATTTTATACTTACAACCGATGCAAGCCAGGAAGCCATTGGCGCAGTATTGTCACAGCAACGCGGGAACTTCGATTTACCAATCGCATATGCGAGCCGTGTATTAAACAATGCTGAGAAAAATTATTCAACATATGATAAGGAACTACTAGCCGTAGTATGGGCAGTTCAACACTTCAGGCCATATTTATATGGACGCAAATTCAAGCTGTATACAGACCAGAAAGCTTTAATTTGGACGATGAATGTTAAAGATCCATTATCACGTGTAATACGATCGAAAATCAAGCTTAGTGAATATGATTTTGAAGTTTACCATAAGCCAGGAAAGTTAAATCAGAACGCAGATGCTTTCAGCAGAATAAAAATTCCATCAACTACCCTAATGACATCAAATTTAGAAGTTATCACAAGGTCTAAGGCAACGCTTCAACAACAGAAGTCTGAAGACATTACTGAAACTTTAAATCTAAATATACAACAACAACACGATCAATTAGAACCTAATCCAAATATTTCCACAGCAACTAATAATAATATTTCCGATTCCGGACAATCCTTTCTTCCAGTTCAAAATAACATTAAAATTTTAAATGATGAAGATCAAATTAATCGTGTAATTGAAGAATACCATAATACACCACAAGGTGGCCATCACGGAATACTAAGGACATATAAACGTATAAAAAATTATTATTATTTTCCACGAATGTTTTCAAGAATAGAACGGTTCATAAAGAATTGTAATCGTTGCCAAATGAATAAACACGGTCCATTGAATAAAATGCCATTGCGAATTACCACCACATCATCAACTGCATTCGAAAAATTGTTTCTTGACATAGTTGACCCACTCGTGCCAAGTTCCACCGGTAATAAATACAAACTCACTCTGCAGGATGATTTGACAAAATTTTTATTTGCAATACCCATTCAAAATCAGGAATCAACCACAGTAGCAAAAGCATTTGCTGAACAATTTATATGTACATTCGGAGCACCATATTCAATATTATCCGATCAAGGATCCAATTTTATGTCCGATGTTTTTACCAACTTATGCAAATTGTTTCAAATTAAGAAATTCAACTCAACGGCTTACCATCCTCAAACAAATGGTACCCTTGAACGCACACATAAATCTATTGGAGAATATTTACGTAATTTTACTCAACATGATCCAAATAGTTGGGATGAGTGGTTACCCTATACGCAACATTCTCTTATAATGTAACACCACATACAACTACAGGTTTTATGCCATACGAGTTATTGTTGGCTAGAAAACCAAATATTCCGTCTTCATTAATGCATGACATGAATCCGATTTACAATTATGAAGATTATGTCGCAGATTTAAGATTCAAAATGCAAAGTTCGTTTCAAATAGCGAGAAATAATCTCATAAAGTACAAGAATCAATCAAAAGAGTATTATGATCGTCATTCACGTATCGTGTCGTTCAAAGTCGGAGATCAGGTTTTGTTAAAAAATGAAAAAAGATTAAATAAAACTCCACCTTTATGGACTGGGCCTTACACCGTAGATAAAATCGTATCACCAGAAAATACAACCATCATAATCAAGCGTCGTAAAAGATGCGTTCATAATAATCGTCTTAAACAATTTAATAATGACAACTAAGAAAAAAATCCACTTCAGAAAGTAAAATAAATTTTTGAACTTACATTAAGATTTGAAATTACCTAAAAAAAAAAAAAATTAAAAAAAAAAAAAAAAAAAAAAATAAAAATTGAAATATTATGTAATTTTCTAAAATTTGATATTCATAGTTCTAGTTGTAATTTTTAAATACTTTGTATTATTATTATTAATTACTTAATTAATTAAATCTTCATAAATAGTATAAAAATATTTTAAATTGAGAACATTGTAAATTAATTTAAAAATTATGTACATATACATATTTAATATTTATGTAAACATATGAGAAAATGAGAAAATTATGTTACTTAAAATCCTCTCAAAAGCTTATTCTTAGAATAACTTTTGTTTTATTGAGGGAGGTGTGATGGAATGCACTCATTTACATAATTTTCCCATCTTATTATTATAATTAGTATTGGAAATACATAAAATACATAAATCTATTTTATTTGTAACCGGTTCATTACTGATAATAATAAAAAGTAATAAAGTTGAAAAAGATAAAGCAGTTGTCAGTATGAATCCGAATTTTGAACATTAAACAATAAATAAATAAAATAATAATAATCAATAATATTTATAATTAATCCAATAATAAAATTAATAAATTTATAATAAAATTTATAAACTAAATCTATTTAATTTAATATATCCGTATATCCTCCGATCACCAAAAATAGTGGCGACTACCGCTCGGCCTCACAACATGGCTAATTTTTCTGATAATGGGCTTCCCATTGGTAAACCCTCAGTTTGATTGTAGATTTTATTGTTATGTTGGAAATAGTTATGATTTGTTATTGTGTTTAATTATTGTGTGATCTCCGTTATAGTTGTAGTGGGTTAATTATTTTCAGCTAATATTCTTGTAGTTATCTTAATGGTTTCATCAATTGGCATATCTGAGTACATTTGCTCCAGTGGGTATTATTACAAATTGAATTTTGTCAACTAATTCCATATTGTTACGTACGGAATGATAATTTTTAAGTTTAATACGGGTACTCAACCTTTGATTTAAATATTTGGCAATTTTATATGCAGGTGTGGATGTAAAATTATTGAGCGGTCTGATGGGTGTGTTAGGCTTATGTAATTTTGGTAGTCCTGTAATTTGGGGCGCTTTGGGGTTGACCATTTTATTACAGTACATTTAGCGTTTCTCTAATACATGTGAAGATTTATTAATAGTTGCATTAATATCCTTTAAATATTTTCTCTTTCTGGTTGGGTCATTACTTAATTCCAAAATGTTATTATCACGGATGTATTCCTCAATTTTTTTGTCATATTCCGTTACATACGTTATGACTGATGTGCCCCCTTTATCTGCTTTCGTGATGAGAGCGTTGGTTTCTGCTAATTTGTGCTAAATACTTTTTAAAGTTTTCGCATTAGAAAAAGTTTTCATAACTGTTGGAGTAACCTTCTTGACTTTACGAATGTTGTTGTATATCTCTTCTTGATGAATTTTCTTCGTTTTTAATGTAGCATTTTCGATATCAAATAGATGTTTAGTGTTTCCCTTTTTATTGTTTTTTGAGGGGTTATATTGTATTTACATATCACCATCTAATATACCGTCTAAATAGTATACCAATGCAAAAATTAGATTATGATGATGAATTAACTACCATAAAACAAATAGCTATTAAAAATGGATACACAGAGGACACTATAGAACTCATCAATTTTAAAATTAAAAATAAAATACAACTACACCATCTAACCACATTACGTGTTACAACCACAGTCACATGTTTAACATACTAAAACGAATTATGCATCAATATGGCTCCACCATACTTAGCACTCAAAACCAATCGAAAACTTTCGCATTTATTACGAACCCAAAAGAAAGAACAACAAGAAAGCGGAATTTACCGACTGTCATGTAATGATTGTTAACAATTTTATATTGGCCAAACGGGACGTTCATTTATAGTACGATTTAAAGAACACCCAAACGAACTTAAACAGGTGCGGCATAAATACAAATCAAATTGCACAACATTTAGCGGAAGATGGCCACACATACACAAATGAAGAAAGCAACCTAAAAATTCTACACAGATTTAGCAATGGCAATTTAATGGATAGAGTGGAAGAATTTGAAATATATCAAAAGTGCCACAACCCATTACTTCTTAATGATTAAACAAACTTTAAAACGAATAAATTATATGACATGATCATGGAAATAGAAAAATAATTGTATCACAATTTTTACGAAAATATTTTTAGTTGTAAATTGACACTGACGAAGAGCAAAGCTCGAAACCGGTCTTAGAAAGTTTTTTAAACAAATATCACGATTAAAGAAAGACAATTACAGACAGATGGGGGTTTTCCTTGAGTTTGTTTTTTGGATTTAGTGAACTTAATTCGCTAAATCTATACGTTCATACTTGATACTCTTGGTGTTAAGTATGAATTTTATTTTTGTAGTTTGGTCGTAGCTACCTGATGAGTAGTCCAAACTTTTCAGTACGAAACCAAACTACCAATACAATGAGCTCAAGGAAAGTTCTTATTTTGTTCAGAGTTGGTACACTTTGTATAACTCTTGGGGTTAGGGTATGGGAAATCTGATATTTCTGCTTTTTTGTGTAGATATATTAAATAGGTGGCCTCTTAATTTTTGATTATGATTAACTAATCAAAATTTTGTGAATGCCAATATATACCAATATAATATATTTGTGTCCGAAAAGCCGATAAGAAGATAAACAATAAAAACTTGCGGACGAGGTAAATAAACTTGAAATTTAATTGTGTAAGGCATCATACACATACAGATGGGGGTTTTCCTTGAGTTTGTTTTTTGGATTTAGTGAACTTAATTCGCTAAATCTATACGTTCATACTTGATACTCTTGGTGTTAAGTATGAATTTTATTTTTGTAGTTTGGTCGTAGCTACCTGATGAGTAGTCCAAACTTTTCAGTACGAAACCAAACTACCAATACAATGAGCTCAAGGAAAGTTCTTATTTTGTTCAGAGTTGGTACACTTTGTATAACTCTTGGGGTTAGGGTATGGGAAATCTGATATTTCTGCTTTTTTGTGTAGATATATTAAATAGGTGGCCTCTTAATTTTTGATTATGATTAACTAATCAAAATTTTGTGAATGCCAATATATACCAATATAATATATTTGTGTCCGAAAAGCCGATAAGAAGATAAACAATAAAAACTTGCGGACGAGGTAAATAAACTTGAAATTTAATTGTGTAAGGCATCATACACATACAGATGGGGGTTTTCCTTGAGTTTGTTTTTTGGATTTAGTGAACTTAATTCGCTAAATCTATACGTTCATACTTGATACTCTTGGTGTTAAGTATGAATTTTATTTTTGTAGTTTGGTCGTAGCTACCTGATGAGTAGTCCAAACTTTTCAGTACGAAACCAAACTACCAATACAATGAGCTCAAGGAAAGTTCTTATTTTGTTCAGAGTTGGTACACTTTGTATAACTCTTGGGGTTAGGGTATGGGAAATCTGATATTTCTGCTTTTTTGTGTAGATATATTAAATAGGTGGCCTCTTAATTTTTGATTATGATTAACTAATCAAAATTTTGTGAATGCCAATATATACCAATATAATATATTTGTGTCCGAAAAGCCGATAAGAAGATAAACAATAAAAACTTGCGGACGAGGTAAATAAACTTGAAAGACAATTAAGTTTTGGTTTTTTAAAACTAAATTAAAAAATTTTAAAAATTTTTTAATTTTAACTTAAAAGACGTGATAAAGACACAGCAAAAAACCAAGTAATAATGGATCATAACCATTATTATAATACTTATTAAAATGTCACAAACAGAAGCTACCCCAGCATCGAAATCATTTCCCTTATTTGACTGATCGTCAGGGTCTCACAAATTTGTTTGATGACATATCGGTCCTAAGGAAAACTAGCTAAATACAAAATTCTATAAATCTGACCCCAGATATATTGCCAAATGGCCACATAATAAACTAACAAGAAGATATTTCAGCATTAAAAAACTCATTTTGTTATTTTTGTGGATCGTCAGGGGCTTCTAACCCCAATATGTTCCCAACTAAAATTGGATTAATAAAAAACTCTGCTGTTTTGATCCCAGAGATTTTGCCAAATGGCCACTTAAATAATCAGGTAACTAGAAAAAATACTTCCCTTATTTTTACGGATAGTCAGGGGCTTTTTACATCATTTGATATCATATTGTTCCCACTGAAAGACCGAGTGAAGTTTCTAACGTTAATTTAAAGTGTATAGTTGGACACTAAAAACATTGTAAGAAATAAGTGGTAGAAAACGTGTTGAAAAAAGTTACTAACGTTAAAAAATGTAGCTACACAAAAAAGCGTTAAATGAGAAATAAAGAAGCATTTTTTTCTCGGATTTCGATTTAAAATTAATAATGCAGAAAGATTATTTAAAATTGCCAAAATTAACCAAATTTGGAATTAATAAAAATGTTATATGTTATGTGCCGCATTAAATGAAATAACACAAATTTAGTAGATATGCTTACGTAGGGACTGTATTCGACGAATTGAGAATATAATAAGATGGTTAGAATATGATGGGTTGGGCTCTAATTAAGAAATTTTCCCAAAATGATTTGAAAGCGGAACTACACTAAGTTAATTAACCCAAATATCAGGGATGTGCTCGAGTGGTGAATATAGTATATTCTATTAACATAACGTATCTCTTTTATGTTTTTAATTCTATATTTGCTATTCATGATTAATGGCTTGATCTTATGCAACAAATTTTCAAAAATTTTGTATAAATAAATAAATTAAAATTGTTGGATTAATTTTAGTTGCTGCACTGATTTCTAGGGGAAATCGCAACTTATCGTCATGTAACTCCCAATTATTATTGTGTCGCTTAATATAGGCACAAAAATGACTATTCGAATTTTTCAGCTTTATCGATTCAAGGTGAATTATTCCTTTTAAATGAAGATCTTCATGATCTAGAAATAATTGTCGGCTAATTTCATTAGTTATTAGGCATTTCGAACAACACGGTCTCTGAAAATCTATGGTTGATTGCAAATTGCTGAGCGAGCATTGGTTTAATTTTAAAACCATCTTTAAGAGGAACATAAAACGTTGGTCTCAAGGCAGGTTAAAAAAAAAAGGTGTTGGTCTACATTTCGAGCAATTTCGAGTTTCAGTTAGAGGCGACGGAAGAACTTTTTCTAAAATGAAAGGTATAGGAAAAGAAGCATCTATCGAAATGTTATTTTTTGTTGAAACTAATGCTGGGCTGTTTTCGTAGATCTTTAATGTTAATTTTAATCTGCCACTGTGAACTGAATCGGTTTCATTGGAACCCAAAGTGGCAAATACGCCATATAACTTTTAATAGAAAAAATTAAAAATCCTTCGTTAAAAAAACTATTAATTTGGCTATTATCGTTTTCAATTTTAATTTGTTGTTTTACATTTAAATAAATATTATTGTATCTGGTAAAATAAGGGCTGCTACTAAATATAGATTTACTAAAAAATGATGTACTTTGGATAGATCTTCATTCTGCAGTGTTATTTTCAAATTGTTGCATGTACCATTTAACACTTTTTTTTAAACTATTAAGGGACCCTGAAACTAGATGGCTTGAAAACCTCGAACACAATATAAAACAAAATGATTCAAAAATAAAATGGATTTCGGCTAAATGTTTACTATTTAGTAAAATACAAAAAACATCTAAAATACAATTCCGTACCTCCGAAGTCATTTTATTGTATTTGTGTGTGGCCTTGAATTGAAATTATATTCACGAATTGCTTACAACAAATAACTGCCAACTTTATCTGGTAGTTTATTTGATGTTAACACATCATAAGTAAAGTTTAAATATTCTAAAAGCCCAATACCAATCTGGTACAAAACATTTCGGTAGAAAATATCTGAGCATTATTATTCTTAGATCATCTAACAACCGTTTAATGGCTTCAGTATTGTGCGAAGAAGATATTAATTCACCGATAGGAATTATTTGGGAATTATTACTAACCGCACACATGCAAAATATAATATTCTCTTGTAACAGTGGTAGGGGTGACAAATAGGGTGTTCACTACCTTTTTATACCGTCGACTGCCGAAAGCAAACAATTTTTAGTGGGTTCACAGATGTGTTGTAAATATACTTTTTTTTTGTTGTTCTATATACTTAAATTTGTTAATTTTTGAAAAATTATTATTCAATCCCAACCCATTATGTGAATGGCATATGCACTTCTAACCAGCTTATTCCCGATCCGTTGCATATAGTATATGAGCACATCTCTAAAATTTGTGTTAATTGACTTAGTGTAGTACCGCTTTCAAATCATTTTAGAAAAATTTCTTAATTTTTTGAAAATTCATCATTCGAGCCAAACCCATCATATTCTAACCATCTTATTATATTCTCAATATGTGGAGTATAGTCCCTACATAAGAATATCCATTAAATTTGTGTTATTTGATTCAATGCGGCACTTTCGCCCTCATGTTAGTATTCAAAACTTTTTAATGGTTTATTTAATTAATTGATACAACATATAACGTTTTGATTAATTACAAATTTGGTTAATTTTGGTAATTTTATATAACCTTTCTGCATTATTAATTTTAAATCGAAATACGAGAAAAAAATGCTTTTTTTATTTCTCATTTAACGCTTTTTTGTGTAGCTAAATTTTTTAACGTTAGTATCTTTTTTTTAACACTTTTCCTACAACTTATTTCTTACACTTTTTTTTAGTGTCAATCTACACTTTAAATTAACGTTAGAACGGTTATATATAAAATTCAGTGGATCTAATCTTAGAGATTTTGCCACATAGCCAGCTGTTCCAGCATTAAAAATCCCTTCCCTGATTTTTGATAGTCAAACATTAGTTTGATGTCGTATCGTTCCCAAACAAAATTTGATTAATAAAAAATTCTACAGTTTTCATCCTAGAGATTTTTCCAATTGACCACATGTATAATTAAGTAATTATTGTAGAAGCTATTTCAGTATCAGTTACTATCAGTTTGCTATTTTTTGATTCAATTATTTTATATTGTGTTTAACTAAAATAATTGATTTTGCTTAGTAAACTTTAAAAATGAATAAACATTAATAAGATTCATTTTCCGTTTAACGCACGAGTTGATTTTTACTAATATATAGACAGTTTAAGAATTTAGTAAACATTTTTATGAAAACATTACCCTCCTGATCGTCGATACTATTAGAGCTTGTATTATTCGCTATTGTGCAAAATAAAAAAGAAGAACCAATTCAATAAGGAAGCAACTATCACGTCTGCTTCGTGATATTTTGTTAATAAAAAAAAAAAAAATGGAGGTGTGGCCAACACACGACTTTCTTTTACGAACAGAGAATTTTGAGAAATTTTATGTTTTTGGAAACATTTTGTATTAAGTAGTTTTTTGAAACCTTACTGGGACCTCCCAATTTATCAAAAATCAAAAATTTCAATTCGATTGGTTAAACCATTTGGGCCATAGAGAGGATACAGACTGACAGACAGACACCATTTCGAAATCCAATTTTTTCGGACTCAGGAACCTCAAAACAGATAAATCTCTAAAAATCTCAAGGTTTATTTTACTATAGTAAAACAAAGTAAAACAGGTCGTTGAATAGAAACGTTTGTTTTTTTTTTTTTTTTTTTTTGATTCGCCTTCCCCGATACTACAATATTCTCTAAAAGTTAAATATAGGGGCTGGTTACTTTGCTTCTAGAATTTGTATACGTTGCCGAATTTTAGGAAAAATGTTATCGTATAAGTCGGATATAACTGCCAAACAAGCTGTTTTGAAATATCCTAAATAGTTTACCTTGTGCCGTTTTCAAACAAACCATAACAAACCGTTCCCGTCCCAAACAGATTCTTTACTTAACCCATCTTATTGATTATCGTATGTCATCGTTTGGTAAAACCACAAATCCTCTTTACATTGTATAATATGCGGCTTCGATCAAAGTCTACCATCGCTCTCATTCCAAACTAAATCAATCAGCATAAATTATATTAAATTTGTTGGCCTGTTGTTAAAATGGAGGTTTACCCAAACAAAAAAAAAAACAAACAAAAAAAACGTATACATGAAATAGGTCATCAAACGCGCGAGAATAATTTAGTAAATACGAGTACACGCACTAAAACCCAACATTTTTTACACCGTTTTGTTGTAAAAAATTAATTGTTTCCCAAAAAAACCAAAAACAGTAATAACAATTAAACTGGAAATAATTAATTTAATTGAAAAAAAAATTATTTATGTACTAGTAAGTGTACGAACACATTTTGAACAAATAAAATCATTAAATTTATAGGTTGTGATTTAAAACCAAATTTTTATTGCATGTGATTTGTAAAACATATAATGTTAAAGTATAATTGGCGGGTTTTTGGCCGCAGTCCATACAAATTATCGTACTGTATATATGTATATGGGTAAAACATTAAATTTAATTATTTCTGATTTGTTTTTTGTTAATTAATATTTACAATAAATAATTAGAACTCATCCCAAATATTTATGTTGAAAACTTCTTTGTGGTTGGAAAATAACGAAAAAGAAATTCGGTGATGCAACCACCTACATTGTATATTGTATAAACCCAAAACCAATACTAAACATTGTATTTAGTGTTGATTTAAAATTTAATTGCAACGCATTTGTTTGCTCTAATACTCAACCTAATACACATCTAAATCAGTTTGTAAATCGAAGCAAATTTGTATGTAGCAAAGTCTTATAAACGTTGATGAGACGGATTCATATTTTTTTTATTTTTGTTTTTTTTTGCATAGAGATATTTTTAGCAAACAATTTTTTGTTAGATTTATCTGAAAATCTGAATTTAGACACAGTGGTTTTCAGATTTTATAATTTTCTCGTTTTTTTGTTTGTACAGGAAATTACATCATCTGCATAAACAAAACAAAACCAAAAGTAAAATTCTTTGTAATACTTTGTAATGTAAAATAGTGAGGGAAATACTGACCACTACAAAAGGAAATGTGTTTGTATGTAAAGTGCCATCGGTTGTTGTTTTGAGGAAAAATCATAAAATTTTATATGGATTGTGGTTGTGTGAAAATGGACAAGTTGTTTGTTTTTGTATATCATAAACATTTATTTTATTATTGTTTTGGGAGAACATTTTTTACCGTTTCGCATAATATTGATTGCTTTTCGATGAAATGAATTTAAATTTTATTTTATTTTACATATTTAAGTGCATATAGTTTATAGAGTTTGTTGGCTTGGAAAAGGTACACCTCATTGAAAGCATTAGCGTCATATAATAATAAATGCAAGATCGTCTTTTGAAAAAAATAAAGTGAACGCTAATATGACCTAAACAATCGTGGCTGAATCGCGAACTAGAATAAAATACATAAAGTTCAGTAAAGTTTTAATCGCCCCGATGTCAAGTTGAACACATCAATGGAAGTACGCCATTTGAATTGTCGTTCGTGCAGGCTCTCTGTTATTTATAGCCTGGTTTCACTGGTTGAGATTGGAATGATAAATGCAAGGAACATATAACAACGATGTTATCAGGCAAAATGTATCCGTCTAAAAAGTAGCCTCCGGTACTTTCACTATTTGCCAAGAATGTGCTAATTTTGTAAAATAAATTGTCTTAGGACGTACTTGTTGATATTATTTCACTCTTGATTAAGAAGTATTCGAAGAAAGCCATACACTTAAACAAAATGTTGTGTTTTAAATTTTTAATAACAGTGTTTCAAATTCATAAAATAAACCAGCTTTTAAAATGTAATATAAAAATTTGTAAAATTAATAAATGACGACGATAATAACTTCTTAAACTTAACTAAATTCATTAAGTAGAAAATAGTACAAACATTAAGCCCTAAACTAGTATACGTTACTACATATTTGGGTTTTTGATTTTAAAAACAATGTGTACTTTTAAACAATTTTTATAATAATGAATAATTTCATGTCAATTATTTATAAAATCCATCAAACGTCTTTCGTACTTTTTCGTCAATCAAATGTAATTCGATTCATATTCAATTAACAAAATTAAAATATAAAACAGTAAATACGTTTAGTCCATAATTAACAAGTGTTCAAGTTTTGTTGTTCAAATTGTGTAATATCATTTTATTTGCTAAAACATACTGATAAGAGTTTTGCTAGAATATATTTGTAAATTGTTTTAAATGCACTTCTCATTTCAGTGAATTGCACTTCAACAATTTTTAGTACTTGAATATTGCGTAAAATTCGATACAGTAATAAAAAAAGCCAACTTGAGCGAGACTCCGTTTGAATAGTTTGACATCTATTTAAGTACTAACAGCTTGATGTTTATAGGTCACCGGTATGCATTATTACTATTAATTATTAAATTACTAAGACGATCCCAAATGGTCTCCCTAAACTAGACGAAAAAATTTAGCTGTAAGAGAATTTAGCTGTATTAGTATAATTCGCTAATACATCCCGCACAGTACATTCTGTATATATGTATATATATATAGAATGCAAATTGTGGTATAATCATCACAGTAAAAAATATTTACATATAGATAGTAGGAAACAAAATGCCCCTTATCTATATGTAATATTTACATTCTGCATGTACAATGCATAAATGTATGTAATTTTAAGTATCCATAATATGTAAATTTCTCCAATTAAATATGTAATTTTACATAAAAATTTACGAAATCCAAAACAAAAATTATATGAAAATTTTCTCAGTCAATTATGAAATTTTACATACAAATTATTGAAATTAAAAACATAAAATATATGTAAAATTACATAAAATAAAAAGAATATTTCAGCATTTGATTTAATATTTATTCCATATAAAATATGTACCTACACTTTTAATAAAGGTCTCAATAAAACAATTATAATGCAATTCAAATATAATAATTTATTAACAAGTATTTCAATACATTTAAAATGTTTAATTATTAAAAATTAGAATCTCATTCAAAATAAGATTAAAAATACAGTTTTTCCACTACTTGCATATTAAAAATTAGGTAAAAAAAAATATCTCACACAAGTGGTTTTGTAAAAAAATTCCGGTACAAAATATTGCATGTTTTCCTTATACAACATTACTTTCGATTTTTTTTTTATTAATTTGTCCACTTTGCTTAATTAATTCATATGTCGTTTCCCGCCCCTTACGTTTTTGTGATATAAATTCAAAAAACATCGTTGAATAAACTCCATTGTCAACGAAACCGATTTATCATATTTTATATTAAGTATGTAATATAAAGCTACTAAAATTTGTATCGCATCCATAAAATCTGTTGCCTCAGAATTGACCAACTTTTTCTCTACAAAACAATAGTAGATGTGAGTAGTATCAGTATCATCCTCAGTTAATGCTGCAAATATATTAAAAATACAATAAAAATTAAAATAAAAAAGAAAATAATATAATAATAAAAGAATAATTACCTGTTGCTGCAATCCAAGGCGTATTTGTCGAAGAAGAAATTGAGTTTAAACTAAGGTCAATCTGAAAAAAAAAAACAGTAAATTAATAATTCTATTCCATAACCCATTTAAATTTCCTTACGTCACAAAAATTTATAATTTGGTCCACATCCTCTTTAAAATATGCTGCCAACGCTTTCAAGCAATCGTAATCAGAAAAGTCTGCGGAGAAGTGTCTTTTAATTTCTCTGTCTTTGAGTTGATGTGTACCCCATAAAAATATTTTTATGGGGAAAGGCCAAGCATCTATTGTTTGGTCAATTGTGGGCACTGGATTTTGATTGTTCAAAAACAGTCTTATTTCTGGAAAGCAGCATTGCATATATTCCGCAATTTTAACATCACATTCGACTGACACATTTAATTGATTTTTTATTGAACATAACCATTTTTGTTTTTGTTTTAAATTTTCTAGCGTCTCATCTCCATAATTTTTGGCTGCCAATTCGAACAGGATGCACTTAAAGACGCCGATATTCTTCTTCGATTTAGTGGTACATTTGGTTTTAATTTATTGTAGCTATCTGTCAATTTATTCAAATAATTATTATGGTTAACTATTATATTCGCTAGCCAATCAGTGTCAGTAGATATAAAATATTTATTGTCTGCTGATTTACGGTAAAATGTATTAGGATATAAAGAACCTATTTCCCCACAGATGCTTTTAAATTTCGAAACAGATATTATTTGCGATGGTTTTCTTAATTCGTGTACAATAGTCCTGACAAATAAATGAATGTGGCTGCCCAATTGTTGTTTTTTATTTAATAACTTGCTAATATACGGCGGTAATATATTTGTATAATCCATTTTAATTTATGTTCATGATATTTCTTCAAATTCAAAATTAATTGTCGACAATGAACTTGTGTTTGTTAAATAACCATCAGTTAAAGTAACTGATGAATTAGTTGTAATAACTGGTAATACATCTATAACATTGGATTCATTTACTTCTGCGTCTAAATTCTGATTTACGCTTTCGATATTGAAAGAACCCATAGTAATTGATTCTGGTACCCATAATTCTTTTTCTAGTAAATAATTAACGAAGTTTCTTTAAGTATGGTTAGGATAACCTCTGAGGATACCTCGTAGCCATCTGAATTTGTTACGATGGTTGTACCAATAATTCTATTGTCATTAGCTGAATAAAAAAAATCGAATTACAAAAAATCTTTAAGCTTATAAAGTATTTTGAATAAATTACCTGTTTTTATTATATCCGCGATAGTTGGTTCACAGCAAATAAGTTTTTCTATCGAACGGAGTGAATTTGTAATTTTATAAAGCGTTTGGTCCATCTAAGATAATACATAATTTAAAAGTTTTAAAAAATATATGTATAAACAAACAATAATTTTATAAAATTGATACCTGAAGGAACTTGATGGAAGAGATAAAAAATGCTTATTATTGTAGGAGTAAGCTTTAACTGTTGTGCTTTATTTTAATTTATTTAAAAGAACCGCACTATAAGTTGAAAAATCTGTTAGCGATTGAAATACTAACTAAAAAAAATAGTACATCGGATTTTTCTATTGTTAAAAAAATTGAATTAATTTTCATAACAGAAATTTCGTTCGAGTTAGATATTGAGGTAACAATGAATCCACCCTCCGAAAAAAAGAAATTTTTTTGGTTACTATCCTATAATTTTCTGGAATTGTTATGTTATACATCTCTGGGTCTAATTGAATTGGTTTAAATGGCATTATTGTCCGATTGACACGGTTACCTGTTAAGTTTGATTGATATATTTGATGCAGATAAGAAAGCGATTTTTCAACATGAATAAAATTTTTTAAATTACATACAGCGTTTTTGAAATATTGATGTTTGGTAGTGAGTTTATGTTCGGAAAAATTTAAAATGCGAAATGATATGTACTGTTGGATTGCAAAATGAAGAGATGTTAGAAGAGACTCATCAAACTTCGAACTAGTTATAATACGACATAACTCAACTAGTATAGAATACATTTTCCAAATGGGACTATCAAAAATGTCACTATTTTGAAATTTACGGTTTAGGAAACAATATGGAATAATTATTATTGAAATCCATATATCATAGGCTTTACCCGTAATACATTTTTTTTTGTGATTAATATTAAACAGGATTGAAAGTTGCAACTTTCTAGTTATCATCTTAAAGGACGAAATTAGCCAGCTTTCCGTCACTATATTATGGTTAAATATAAAATTTAATATCAGGTACAAATCACGTCCAGATATTCCTTCAAAAATGTCGTGAGCAATACATGGTGGAAGGCCCGGATTGGCCACGTGAAAGAATTTTAATTCGTACAAAATTGAACCAAATTTCAGTCCGCGATGATGGATATTGTTTTCTGAATTTAAATTAATTAGATCTTGGTTGTATGATTCAATGCTTCGACTTTCCTTAGGAAAAATATCAAAATTGTTCAAATCAGCTCTTGAAATATAGCAATATCTACAAAAGTATGAGACACTACTGCAATTTTCACACAATCCATATAATTGATAAACACCTAGATTGTCGCCGGTCCACGCAATAACACTTGCTTTAATTGGATTACTAGTTGGCGTCATTTGTATGCCTTCAGTTTCCAAAATTTTTAAATCGTGAATTAATTGTTCAAAAACTTTGTTGATTCCAAAGTTTTTTAAAAAATTTTCCTTGCACAGAAGAACAAGTTAAATGTTGTCTCTTTTGGATCTAATTTCATATTTTACATTTCCTAACATCATATAAACTCCTACCAATTTATGAATAGTTTTGGCAGAGCCTAGTGGATTGCATACTTCAAAACCATCTTGATACAGGATTATTTCAATTCTTTTCTCAATACCAGATAAAAAATTGCTTTCCCTGTAATTAGTGCCATTATCATAATCATATATAATATTCGAACTTGGTTTGGTTGCGGTAATAAGACTATCATCTTCAATTAGCTTTTGAATAGTTTGCGAAATTGGTATATAAAAGTAACTAAACATTTTATGCTCATTGTTGATGCCTAATGATATTTCACTAGGCTCTACTAGATTAAGATAATTTTTAAAATATTTTGATCTAAGGTGAGAAGTTTTAAATTGTTCAAATAAATTAAATTTTGAAATAGCCTGTTGCAAATTGTTTGACAAATGAGGTATGCTTAATTGACTACAAGTCTTATCTAAATTAAAATTAATTTGTTCATGCTGATGATTAGCAAAAGAAAAAAAATTTCAAAAATGAAATTTATTGTAGAATCGGGCACAATATATTTACTTTTTTGTTCTAAAGCAAACTTCCCAATCGTTTGAACGTTTGCACAAGTCTGGGGTTCTAAGTTTTGCAGCGGAAGTGAAATGACTAGTTGCCCACAATTATCAAAATTATTTTCTGACGCTAAGCTCGACTACAAACTTTCCACAGCCCTATGCTTCTGAAACATGTGGCTACGGAAAGTGTTACAGTGTCTAAAAATGGTTTTACAGTAAAACGGGCAGTAAACTATTTCTTTGTTTAAAATATGTTGACTATAATGCCGTATTATTTCTTTGTTACAGTTGTTACACAATTATTAATTTCACACAATTATTAATTTTTTTTTTTAAATAGTACTCGATTATATTTTTTGTCATTGTGTTTTCGAAATAAATGCGATTTGAAGGAATTAAAATTATTAAATATAGCAAAACAATTTCGGTAACACCTAAATTTAGCATTTTCCTCATTTTCATGTATCTTTATATGCTTCTCATAGTCCTTTAGAGTAACAGACACATAGTTGAATCCCAAAGAGAGGCAATTGAGCAACATCTTTAAAACTTTGTAATAATAAATTTAAAAAATATTAGCAATAATTTTTATTAGAGCCCCAAATTTACAACTGATGTAACAAAACAGCTAACCTAACTGTTCAGACAATTCAATTATTATAAGACTATATATAGTTACAGTACTTATCTATTCTTAAATTGTAATTATAATAATAAATAATAAAAAAATTCTTTACGATTTGTACTTATGAACAATTTTATGAATAAAAATCAGACTTGTAGTTTTGGAACTCTAACTCACCTTCAATTTTATAGGTTAGAAACACAAAATTTTGATATCACTTTTACATACCTTGAATTGTTAAAATTTGAATTATTATTAATTAAATATAATATATGTATATATAAACCAAATTTCAATATGTTTTAGGATAATTAATTATTTATTTATAAAATTAAATCTGAGTAGTGTATACACTGTAGGTAGAGCAACGCAAATTAATGAATAAACGTGTTTTCGGATCGGCTCTATGAATTTGTCCTTTTTTTATCTTTTTTACAAATTATTTATGTAGTATTCCATATTAAATATGCAAGTATGTGTATTTTATGAAAAAATTTCATTTAATAAAATTTTTGTTATGTATTTTTCAATATTATTTATCAATATTCCAATATTTATATGTATTTTCCAGTATTGTTTATGTAATTTGACGGAGATTTCAACTCTTGACATGAAGCCTGGAACTGCCCAAACAGCAACCAGAATGGTCTAGCACTGTTTAAGCTATGCTTAAATTCTAGTCTACAATTAAACGCCCCAAGCGACCCAACCTTTCCTAAGGAAATTTCAATTCTCGACTTAATATTATCCAAGAATATCACTTTGCAAAACAATCTTCAAACTTTACATGAGTTTTGTTCCGACCACTTTCCTGTGCTTTTTACAGTCCCGCTCAAACTGAATTCCAATCAAAAAAGAACTACCGGAACTTCGCCCAAGCCAATTGGGCCAAATTCAAAGTCCACATTTATCAAAACCTCCTAGATGAGCACCCACCCAGTCCCTGTCACCATCGCTGAAATTGAGGAAAAGGCTTCCACTCTTACCAAAACAATCCAGCTTGTCATTGAGAAAACTATTCCACTTACCCAAAGTAAGGATAACGCAAAACTACCACACCAGCTCCAATCCCTAATTAAGCAACGAAACCGCATAAACCGTCTCCATTATAAATATCCAGGTTCCGTCTCAAAAACTGAAATCAATCTCCTTTCGAAGCTGATTTCCTGTTGGTTTAGTGAACTGAAAAATGCAAGCTTCAAAAGAAGATTGAAAGAAGTGCCCGATAATTCCTCCGAAATTCTTAACGAAATTAGGAAGCTCAATGGGAAGAAATTCAATTCAATCACCCAGATTCAGCGAGATCCCCATCCTAGCATAGATCCTAAATAAATTTCTGAACAAATAGCATCCCACTACGAAAAAGTGCATACTCAGAACGAGGCATTCAAAGATCCCCATTTCGAGTTGTTAGTCAATAATAACATTGCTAATTTTCTTAACTCCCAACCGCTCGATCCAATCAATACGATGGTAGATAAAGACGAAATTTTCAACATTATTCGTCACCTCAACAAGAGAAAAGTTCCTGGGGATGACAATATTCCTAATACAGCTCTAAAAAACCTCCCAGA
The DNA here is from genome assembly GCA_958295665.1 of Tipula vernalis. Classification (NCBI taxonomy): domain Eukaryota; kingdom Metazoa; phylum Arthropoda; class Insecta; order Diptera; family Tipulidae; genus Tipula; species Tipula vernalis. Next base: position 354,978,882 of record OY282558.1, on the reverse strand, counting down.
GAAAACAGTCACTCACTTCACCTATATTGACACTGGTTACTTTCCAGACTGCTGGAAGATCGGCAAAATCATACATATTCCTAAGCCAGGAAAGCCATGCAACAGAATAGAAAACACTCGCCCCATTTCACTCCTAAACGGATTAAGCAAAATAACTGAAATAATCATTCTCAATAGATTACTTTCACTGCTCCAACCCTACACTCCTGATGAACAATTCGGATTCCGTGCTGGACACTCTTCAACGCAAGCTATACTTAGGCTCAAAAATTTTATCAAAAACTCTAAACGGTTCGGCCGATCGACCATCGCCGCCTTTATTGACATAGAAAAAGCCTTCGACACCGCCATAATCTCTATCGATTCCTCTACCGAAATAGTGGCATCTCCCCTAAAAACAAGTTGAGACGCTATAAAGCCTACATCAGACCAATATGTTCGTAATGTTAAAACCGTAGTATTCCTTTTGTCCTCTCTGGTCACCATAATATTTGGGTTGGCTCTTAAAAATGACTTAGTTTGTTTTACATAATTTAAAATTATTTTTTTAATTGGTGTTAAATTTTGTGAATTTGTACAACATCTGAAATAATTTTGAAAAATGGTATTGCAGTACCAACAATTGGTGGACAAAATTTATTTACTAAAGCTAAATCTGTAATAATGTTTTTTGAAATAAAAGAGAGCCCTAAACCATTATTTTAAAAATTTGTTTTATTTTTAAATCATTGGCTAAATAAAATAAAATTAATAAAAAAAGCTTTCGGAAAGTACATCAGTCATTTAGAAACTATATTCTTGCAAAATTTAAGTGTTGGAAATATTTTATGACATAAAAGTTGTTGGTAGACATCAGACTATAAATCTGAAAGTCAAAATTTCTTTATAGTTGTTGTAATATTTGGTGTACACGTTGAAATTTTCTTGTGAGAGGGGTGGGATACGTAGGACGGACGAAATAGATTTTTAAAAGAGCGAGTGTATAACAACTACTTCACGATTTCATTTTTCACTTTTAAACGTCTTATAATACCATTAAAACTTTCAAATTTGTTTTACTCCATAACGATAACATTCTTCTAAATTTAGTGGCGCTCAATTTTCGAATCGTGCCCAGGACCAAATACGACAAGCAAATTCCTTTTGTACATGCAAATGAACATCATACGGCAAAGCAAAGACAATAAAACAGAAGGAAAAACTAATTTCATCTCGTATTTGCCACCCCTGAGACAAAACCCTGGTATAATTAGAGAATCACGAAATGACATAAAACAACTTCATCAAATTCGAGAAGATTGCAAAGAAAAAAATTGCTTTTCGGCCAAAAACTAAAGGCAAGTATTTTAATAATTATTACTTATTATTTGAAATTAACTAAAATTTTGTGCTTGAAATTTAAATGGTAACGAATTTTCTTGGCTTTCCGTGCGATGGCTGCGATACACCAAATAATTTGGAGAAATTGAATTTATAAATAACTTGAATGAAGCCGAGCAATTTCGAATATTAAATATAAGAAAATGGGGAGTTAATTCTATCTATTCTTCGGATTTAACAAAATGTTACACGGAACCAATAAATATCAGTAGAGATTAGAAAAATTACCTTTTATCTATCCTAAATCTGATTGATCAAATATTTCATACATTTTAAAAACAATTAACAGAAGAGGATCCAGGCAAAATCTAAAATTGATTTAAAGGTGGATACTCAGCTATTATTTACTATACATTAAAGATAATTTGAGATATTTGTGTTAGGCATGTGTATGTGTTTTAATTATTAAACGAATACCTCAACATTACAGCAATTAAAGTGTAATGTTGAGGTATTCCTATTTTTCTTTAGAACACATTTTCTTTATAAGGACCAAAGCCCAATGGGTGTGAAGTTTATAACAAAAAAATAACACGTATACATATACAATTCCAATTGGAGTTTTTTTTCGTAAGTGTGAATGATTTACACTGTTAAAACCACAGTTTTAAGAGATAGACATATCCAAGTGCAATTACATCTGTTTTTTTTTTCTAATATTACGTCATACATATGTGAAGTTTGTAACAAAAACATATAAGTGAAAAATTCTGAAAAGTAATGGGTATTATTTTAACAAATAAACAATGCAGCAACTACCTCAAGATCAGATTGATGATAATTAATAGCCTTAGGTGTCGAGTATAGGGAGTAGAGATTGTCGCACGATGCCACTAGTGGAGAATAATAGCCTTAAGTGTCAAGAATCGAATGGTGTATGAAACATTTCTCAATGGTGGGGAGGAACACCAACTTTTAAATGTTTTGTAACGTGAAATACCGCTTTTGCTCGATTGAGTAATATATTATTCAAATTAATATCATGAATATCACAGCGATTGTCGCAAGATGCCATTACCGCGTAATAATAGCCTTAGGTGTCCTGAATCAAATGATGTATACCACATTTCACAACGGTGGGGCGAATTACCAATTTTTTATTTTTTTGTTACGTCATAGCGATTTTGTTAGATTGAGTAATTTATTGTTCGCATCAATAACATGAATATAACAGGGATTGTCGCAAGATGCCGTTAATGGTGAATAATAGCCTTAAGTGTCGTGAATCTAACGGTGTATACCAAATTTTATTTTATTTTTTTAAGTCATAGCGCATTTGCTCGTTTGAGTAATTTATTGTTCAAACCAATAATATGAATAGCATAAGGATTGTCGCAAGTTTCCGTTAGCGAGGAATAATAGTCATAGGTGTCCTGAATCAAATGATGAATACCACATTTCACAACGGTGGGGAGGAATACGAAATTTTAAGTTTTTTATTACATTGCAGCGCTTTGCTCGTTTGAGTAATTTAATGTTCAAATCAATAATATGAGTATCACAGGGATTGTCGCAAGATGCCACTGATTGGGAACAATAGCCTTAAGTGTCATGAATCGAATGGTGTACACCACATTTTTCAACGGTGGGGTGGAATACCAATTTTTTTATTTTTTTTTATTAAGTCATAGCGCTTTTGTTCGATTGATTAATTTATTGTTCAAACCAATAACACGAATATCACAGGGTTTGTCGCACGATGCCATTAATGGTGAATAATAGCCTTAAGTGTCGTGAATCTAACGGTGGATACCACATTTCACTTCATTCCAATTTTTTTATTACGTGTTATCGCATTTGCTCGTTTCAGTAATTTATTGTTCATATCAATAACATGAATGTCACAGGGATTAGCGAAAGATGCCATTAGTGAGGAATAATAGCTTAAGGTGTCCTAAATCAAATAATGTATACCACACTTCACAACGATTGGGGGGAAGACCAAACTTTGATTTTTGTGCTACGTTATAGCGCTTTTGCTTGTTTAAGTAATTTATTGTTAAAGCCAATAACACGAATATCACAAGGGTGCTCGGTGTGTTTCAATAGGGTAGGCGTTGACCGTTTATAGCCAATTATAAATTGGTTTATACTCCAACGTTGTAACTATTTAGAAACCATTAACTGTCTCTAGTTTACCTCAACGCGGTAGCACCTGGCCAACGTTTGTTTTGCATTTTTATTGTATCACAACGGCTGAACTTCTAGAGGCGAGTGTAATAACACTATAAAAACAAAACGCAATGGATAAGACAACAAAGAAAATTAATACCCTAGGTGGCAGACCTGATGTTCAGGAAAATCCACTGTCTCCGGAGGTCGGTCCAATGGATTCTAGAGGGGACCAAACATTGCTACAAAATTCTAATGATACCAAAAATAAGCTAAGCGATATCAACGCTCAAAAGAGTAACGAGGAAGAACTTTCATTCCGAAGGGGCTCCATTACAATCTGATCACCAATACAAAAAATATTTGCAAACAATGCAATCTCCACTGAAAAAGTAACTTCATTATCAGAACAAATGCCGAGTGCATCAACAAATAGTATAAACAGCGAGGAGCTGTTAAATAAATTTCAAAAAATGGAGAAACTAATCGCGCAGCTGAGCAATGAGGTTGCCGAACTGAAGAGAGAAAACTCTACACTAAAAGAAAGGTTAAAAATAGCATAGCTAAGGATTCAGCACGAGTTAACAATCTTTCTTCCAACCATATTCAGCCATCATCTAGTCAACATGAACATTCAAATAATTCCAACTGGTTGCTGCGGAAATTTCCAGTTTTTCAACAGAATAATAGATTCAGTGCTCTGTAACTGAACAGAAAATCCCAAAAATACCACTGCCTCCACCCATTAACGTGAGCAATATCAAAAATTTCGAACTTTTTCGACAAAAAGTAATAAAAACCACTAGTGAATCAACTAATTTTAAGGCGCTTTCAAACAGTGACATTAAAATTACATTTCAAAATGAAAATGATTACAGAAATGTCAAAAAATTACTGGAAGAATTAAAAAAGAACCCAGCAACCAATCAGAAAATATAGAATATCACACCTACCAGCTGATGAGCGAAAAGGCTTATAGAGTGGGTATCAGAGGCTTACCATCTAAGCAGACTTAGAAAAAATGGGACATGAAGTCGCAGGTATTACTAACATATACAAAATGGTCACAACTAATGGTGTAAAAGACAGGAAACACTTTCCATTGTTTTACATCGACTTAAAACAAAAAGACAACAATAAAGAAGTATATAACATCAAGAAACTTGCGTACCGTATAGTTAAAATTGAGCCACCTAACAAGACAAGGGACATTCCACAATGAACGAATTGTCAACAACTTAAGCATACCAAGAGTTTTTGCTATCGTCAAACCAAATGCGTTAAATGTGCTGGAGATCATCACCCAACAAAATACAAAAAACAACCAGATATCGCGCCTTCATGTGCTCTTTGTCAACAACAAGGACGTACTGCACATTATAAAGGATGCTGTGTATATCAGAACAAAATTAAAAGTCAACAGAATAATAGAACAAGAGTAGTACAACCAAAGCTGCTAAACCACAAACAACAATCACACCATCCACAGTTGGATTATCCCATGCGCAAATCCCCATATTATCTGCTGATGAATCAAACCAAAACAACAAACACATAGAAGTTAATAACGAGTCTAATAACTTTGAAATTATTAAAAAGCTTAGTCAAATTCAACAGACACTTGGTCACTTAACAGAAAGGGTGGCAAAACTAGAAATTAATTTCTATCCGACTAGCAAAAAAAGTCAGCATACACACAAATGATTAACTCGTTCCTACGCATTGTAATTTGGAACGCTAATGGGCTCAACCAACGAGCCCAAGAACTGGAAATATTTCTCCATACAAACAATATAGATATTGCACTTATTTCAGAAACGGACTTCTCCAACAAAAGCTTTTTCAGAATAAAGGGATTTAATTCCTACTAGACAACTTATCCCAGTGAAAGAGCCAGAGGTGGTTCAGCTGTACTAATTAAAAATAATATCAAACATAATCAACAAGAGGATATTCGAGAAAGCTGCATGCAAGCAACTGTTATCTCAATCCAATATAATGGCGCAGATCTAAATATTGCGGCAGCATACTGTCCTCCACGGACCCGGGCAAACACCAACGAAGTTACAATTTAATAACGTCTTTATTAAGCTCGGTCCAAGATTTATTATTGGAGGGGACTATAATATAAAACATACAGCTTGGGGTTCCAGGCTAATTTCTCCTGGGAAAGGAAATGCTTTATTCAATGCCATTCATGAAAACAAATGTGAATATCTGTCTCCAAGAAGGCCAACGTATTGGCCAACGGATGCAGGAAAAATACCAGATCTGCTTGATTTCTTCATCATAAAAGGTATTTCATCCAGTTACACTAGAGTCGAAGGAATTACCGACTTAACATCTGATCACATTCCTGTACTGTGGTCAGTAAGCGCTATAGTCATCAAGAAAAATAAAAAGCAAAACCTTACTAATAGATTCACAGATTGGGATCTCTTCAGAGAAAAACTGGAAGAGCTAGTTCAATTAAAAGTTAGTATTACGAGTAATGAAGAATTGAAACAACAAACAAACAATTTCATTGAATATACTCGTATGACCGCCAGTCTAGCTACTCCAGAATTAAAGGACAAAGCGGAGATTGAAGTCAAATACCCAGCTGAAATCAGGGAACAAATCAAGGAAAGGAGAAAGGCAAGGAGAATATGGCATCTCACCCGAAATCCCGCAGACATGACCCCTTCAATCGAATAAGTAACAAAGTCAATAGGCTAATCAAAAGCTTCAAACAGGATTGCTTCGACAACTACTTAAGGGGGCTAGGCCCAGAAATGGATAAGGACTACTCCTTATAGAAAGCAACCAGAAAATTTAAACGACCTATAGTTCGAGTACCACCGATAAGAAATACTCAAGGCAATTGGGTTCGACAAGGCAAAGAAAAAGCTGAACTCTTTGCTCAACACCTAGCAACAGTGTTTCAACCCCATGACATTCAATCCAACATTGACGTAACACCTGTCTATCAACCAAATCAGGATTTTAAAAGGGTCACTTCCTCTTTTAAGTCTTAGCCAAAAAAAGGCGCTAGGAATTAATGAAATATCATCGGGTCTATTCAAGGAACTTCCACGCAAAGCAATCATCATGAGCACATACTTGTTTAATGCATGTATGAGATTGAAGTATGTACCCAAATGCTTCAAAACGGCTCAAATAATTATGTTGAAGAAACCAGGTAAACCAGATGAAGAAGTAACATCATACAGACCAATTTCACTGCTTCCGACCTTATCAAAGCTGTTTGAAAAACTACTACTAAAATGTCTAAAGCCAATGGTAAACGTTCCTGATTTTCAATTTGGATTCAGGAATAACCACTCCACAATAGATCAAGTCCATCGAATAACTACGGTAACAGAGCAAGCGTTAGAAGAAAAGAAATATTGCCCCGCCGTATATCTGGATGTAGATCAGGCCTTTGATAGGGTTTGGCACGAGGGATTGACATTCAAGATGAGCAAAATGCTACCACAAAACTATTGCCAGCTGCTTGAATCATACCTCTCTGATCGCCAATTGAGAGTCATCCATGAAGAAACATGTTCTGACTTTTTTATCCAACGCTAGCGGGAGTTCCGCAGTGAAGCGTATTGGGACCCCTCGTCTACCTTATCTACACTGCGGACATACCATACAACGAATAAAACATTCATCGGCACGTTCGCTGACGACACTGTAATTATGTCAGTACGCGAATCACAACCAAGGGCAGTGGAAAATCTTCAACGAGCAATGAACAACGTTACTAAATGGACAATTGACTGGAAAATAGTGCTTAATGAGCTCAAATCAACCCATGTGACATTTATGCTCCGACACAAAAATAACAGTCTACACATATACCTCAATGGGGTGCAAGTGCCGCAGGCTGAATCGGCAAAATACTTTGGTCTGCATTTAGATTCAAAGCTCAACTGGAAACATCATGTGAGACAAAAAGCTGAACAGATACGAATGTCTTGGTTAATTGGGCATCATTCCAAAATGAACCTGTATTGCAAAAGACTAGTCTACCAGACTATCTTCAAACCACTATGGATGTATGGTGCGCAGCTATGGGGTTGTACTCATAAATCCAATAGAGACATCATACAACGTAGCCAAAATAAATTTCTTCGAATGGTCACCAACGCTTACCGATTTGTCACTAACAGGGAAATACACAACGATCTAAAAATACAATTGATAGACGACGTCATCCGCGAATGTGCCATTAAACATGAGAAGAGGCTTCTTAACCACACCAACGTTGAGGCCGTACAACTACTGGACAGTACAAACGTAGTAAGGCGGCTCAAACGAATCAAACCACATGAGCTAACCGTATGAATATTATATCTTAAGGGAACTGGATACTGGTCCAGCAGACCCACACAAGTTTATGCTTATCTCATAAGTACTAATGTCAACCTTACTAATGAATTAATAGTTTAAGATTGTAGTAGCCAAATCAATAAAGGTGTTTAAAAAAAAAAAAAAAAAAAAAACGATAATATCACAAGGATTGTCGCAAAATGCCATTAGCGAGGAATAATAGTATTAAGTGTCCTGAATCAAATGAAGAATACCACATTTCACAACGGTACGGAGGAATATCAAATTTTAATTTTTATGTTACTTCAAAGCGCTTTTGCTTTTTATTTATTTATTTATTTATTTTATTAACCAACAGCATGTATATGCAAAAATAGCGCTTTTGCACCGATGAGAAATGCTGTATGCACCGTTAGATTCACGGCATTTAAGGCTATTATTCACCATTATCACCGTCTTGCGGCAATCCCTGTGAGTTCATGTTATTGATTTGAACAATAAATTGCTCAAACGAGTAAAAGCGCTATGACGTAACATAAAAATCAAAATTTGGTCTTCCTCCCAACCGTTGTGAAATGTGGTATACATCATTTGATTCAGGACACCTATGACTATTATTTCCCGCTAATGGCATCTTGCGACAATCCTTGTGATATTCATGTTATTGGTTTGAAGAATAATTTACTCAAACGAGCAAAAGTTTTATGACCTTTGAGAAATGTGGTTTAAACCATTCGGTTATCATCACTTACGGCTATTATTCACCACTAATGGCATTTTACGACAATCCCTGTGATATTCATGCTATTGGCTTTGAACAATAAATTACTCATGAAAAAAAAATGTAATCTCGGATTTCTCTTCCCCCCTTTTTTTTGAGAAGTGCTATACATCATAAGATTAACGTCACTTTATTTAAACTATTACTGCCAATCGTTCTCGAAAATATATTATTCTTGCGAAAAAAATTCTAAATCCTTTTCTGTTATTTTTTTGTTATAAACTTCACACTTTAATATTTCACTCAAAATTCTTATTGGAATTTTATTAACAGTGTACTTTCACACTGTACTATAATACATGCTTATAATTTGTTATTTGTTATAAACTTCACACCCATCAAAGACAAGATATTCAACCAACTCTTTAAATGTAAATCTTATGCTAAACATAGCTAATAAGCAAGATAGTGCTAAAAATTACCTGCTCCAGAAACCTTTATCTTCTCCTTCAAAGTGTTCTTCTGTAAGGTTATCAAAATGAGTTATTCCCTTATGTTATATTGGCACAGATGTATAAGCTGATATTTTTTAATGTTCCTATATGGAATGGTCATTCGCAAGGAGAACTACGAATAAAGTCAACCAAAATGTGAACGAAAATAGAAATTAATTAAATAAAAACCAAATAAATTAATGCATCTGCTAATTCCATTGAGTATAATATTTCATTTAAATTTAATAATAAATAAATAAGATCAAAATTAAGAAAATGAGACGAAAACACTTTATAACAATTATCTCATTGATTATAAATCCTAAAAAAAAAAAAATTTAAACACATACTGTGTCTTTCCGCCTCTTTAATTTATAAACATTCATTATAATTTATTGATTTTAGCCAGACAAACAGAAAACTAATTAAAATACTAAAAAAAGTGAAATTATTTCGTTCGTAATTAATGTGCATAGAGATCGAAGCGTATCATTATCTAAAGTATAATTAAATTAAAATTTATTTATTTACGATTTTTTCTTGAAATATGTCGCACAACGACAATATTTTAAAATAAATAAATAAGAAAAGTGCTACTTTATAGACTACAAATATAAAACGAATAAAATAAAATTAATTTTACCATATAGAAAAAAAAAAAACTGCCAGTCGATATCTGTCGGTTGTCTAAATAACAAATAAACAAAAAAAAAAATAAAAATTCTGTTTATTTGTATAAGACAGTCAAAATAAATTGTACATTTCGAATGCGCGAGATAATAAAATGAATTCGAATGTAAATTACGTACAATACTTGTCTTATGTTCGTAACATAATATTTTATTCTTTTTACTTCTGCTGTGTTGTTAATAAAAATTGGGTTAACATTTAAATCGCGATATCATAAATTAAATTACCAGTGTTATATGTACATTGAAAACATTACATAACAATTCACTTTAATCCATACATCACAATATCACACCTTTATAAATTTTTTTTTTTTCTACTCGTTTGGTTTGAGATGAAATCTGTGACAACACAGTAGGTACTTGTAGGTGTGCACAGAAAAAAATATGTTATTGAGATTATTTATAGGTAAGTGATCCTTTAAAAATCAGAAATGTGTAAATACTTAGAATTTCAATCAGCCGAAACACAAAACATGGCTTTATGTACCAAAAATATGTTTTTTTTTTGTATACAATGGCTCTCATCTACATAATAACGTTGTAAAGAAAGCCAAAATTGTATGATACAAATCGATTGTGACATATAAGTAAGTACATAATCCAATGTTACAAGTAAAACAAAAACTCTTTACTACATTGGAATTCATTTCACGATCATTCTCCTATGTTTCTGTTCACACATCGTGTTTATAGTTCACCCACACGTATCATTATGTGAAAAGACATTGTATAATGTCTTTATAAACACATCAGAAAATCATAATAATGAAATATAATTAATTTTATTGGAATATTTAAGCAGGTTGTGCAGTATGGGGTATGTCTATACACTATCCGAGTTAAGACTGATTTAGATATATACAGCTGGCGTACTATAATATTCGTATTAAGGTCAATAAGTTCATATAGTTAAATAAAAATAGAATGGTTGGTTACTATAACACTATTTTAGGTTGACATGAAAGGTTTACAGGTGTGGACTAATATAAAGTAATAAGTTGGAGCATATGTTTAGTGGATAAAATTTAAATGAACCTTAATGTATGCAATTCTATATTGATACAAATGTAAATGCAGGAAGGGAATCAAAAAACCATTCAAAAAAAACAAAACATTTCAGTGGTTTTCTTGTTTCGGTTTCGTTTTCGAGCTAACTTGAAATTACGGATAATGGTAAAAAAGTGTATCAGTTTTATGATAGTTTACCGAATAAAACAAGACCTTGTTCTATGAAATTTTACAGTATATTCAGTTCAGTTCAAATCAAATTTGAAAACGTATTTCGAATTAATTTTAGGTCTAAACATTAGGAGAATTCATAATTTCCAAAAATTTCTCTAAGCATGGAAAGTAACATTTTTTACATATCAACTTTATATCACTTTAAATTTGGCAATTTGATTGCAATAATTCCAAGAAAATCATATTTCTCTAAATTTCAAATCATTTTTGAATTGGTTGAAATTATGTCAATAGATTCGTTGGAATTTAAGAAAACAAAAAAAAATAAACACAAAGAATCTTCAATTTTTTTATCGTTATCATCCGTTAAAGTCTCAATTCATGATTTTACAAATATTTCAAAAAATAAACACTGGATTGGATCATTCTAAGCTTTATTAGATTTCGAAGTGCTATTTTTGGTTATTTAAGCATTTATATAGCTCAAGATTTGGCTCATTTGACTTCAAGTAAAAAAAATTTTTACAACCTTTTACACTTTTCCGGAAGTGGCCTGACAAAGATTGGGCGCTAACCTTTTTTTTTGTGTTCATTTGAGGGCTATAGAAGATGAGTACCAAGCTTAAAAACTCTAGTATTTTTGCTTTTTTTGCTTCAACTACCGAAAAATGACTGTAATTTAATTTAGAAGACAGTTATCGTAATTATTTACCAAAAAATTTGGAATCTTCTTGGACAATTAATAAATTAATTTGTGTTTGAAATCTGATTTTTGTAGGTATATATGAAAATATTTTCTAAAATTAAACGTTTATCAAGATTTTCTTCCTTGCCTAAAACTGTACCATCCTCTAAAGAACAATGGTTGGCAATGGCAACGCGCGAATTTTGAAAATAAAAACGGAATCGTGAACAAACTTTTAAAACTTATCTAAACTTTTTAACCAACAATTTGTATATCATAATTTTTGTATTTTCAGTGTTTCAACATTTGAATTTTGCAAGTCGGCGGTAATTTCTCAATGATTGATAATTATGTATGGCGGATATTATATTTGGTCGATAACCGTTCTTATTTGCACACATGTTACTTTAAAAATTTCTCGAATTGAAACATCCATCTGATAATTTAAAATTTATTTCAGCTAATAAAAAATCCGAAGATATCGTCCAGCTTTGTCAAACTTAACGCTTTGGCTCCAAAATGGAGCTTGCAAATATAGTTGAGATAGTGCCAAAAGGATTTTTTAGGTCAATCAAAAGAATTGATACGAAAAACCTACCATATAGATTCTTGTCAAAACTTCGTTGACAACAGCAGCTGCGGCCGATTGTCAAAATATTGCTTAATTCTATCGGCAATAATTTTCACAAAACCCTTAGAGAAGCTGTTCAATACTGAGATTGGTCGATAATTTGTAGGCAATGTTTTATCACCAGACTTAAAGCCGGGAAACACTTTAGTAATCTTAAGACAATCAGGAAATTCCCCAAGTCTAATCGCGGTTTTTATTATATAAACTACGTTACGCGTTAAAAATTTAGTGCAGTTAATGATAAATTTCGTAGATATTGAATCGTAGCCGGTTTTAAACGACTTATGGTACACTACAGCATATCTCAAAAAGGGAATATTTTAAAACGACATATGGTAACTACGCTTTTTGATGCATGTCATATTTCAAAACGGCATATTTCAATACGGCATATGGTTCATTACGGCATACCTACAGTTACATTATGGTATATTTCAAAACAGCATATTTCAATACAGGATATGGTACATTATGGCAAATGTTACATTACGTAATATTTCAAAATGGCATATTTCAGTATGGCATTATGATGAAATTCAACATATCGATGTAAATGGGATTCTAAAACTGATTCTAGATGAAGTTCTGGAATATGGCCAATTTTGATGGAACTTGACTGTTTCTTAGCCGATTGTGATGAAATTCGACATATATGATGGAAATGGGACTTTAAAAAGGAATTTAGATACAGTTTTGGAATTTGGCCAATTACGATGGTATATGGCTATTTGCAATTCGACAAGTATGATTAAATGTGATTCTAACATGAGTTTTAGATGAAATTCTGAAATATGGCCAATAATAATGGAACTCGGCTATTTATTAGCCGATTTTGATGAAGTTCGGCAGGAAAGATGGACATGAGATTCTAAAATGGCTGATTATGGATATGGCCAATTTTGATGGAACTTGGCTGTGTTTCAACACATTATGATGAAATTCGACATATACGATGGAAATGGGATTTTAAAACGGATTTTAGATCAAGTTCTGCAATATGGCCAATTTTGATGGAACTTGGCTATTTCTTAACCTATTATGAAGAAATTCAACAAGTGCGATAGAAATGGGATTCTAAAATGGTTTTAATCATCAACTATAATGTTACCCTATAATTACTAAAATAGCCCTTTACCTATTGAACTTTTATTTCGCTTAATTAAATTTACTTTATTCTCCCAACGGAAATAACAATATTGTTAATTATCGGGAAGTGCTATAATTTTTAATTTTTAGTTAAATTTAATTTTAAAAGTAAAAATATGTACATAAATATATTAGCCCTTCAGAATTATTTGTATTCATTGAAATTATTTTTAAGGAAGGAACCAATTTTTTACCAACATCAAAATTTTGCAACATGCAATTGGCTGCTAATGATTTTTATTCGGCTAACTAGTATGAACTCGTTTTTAAGTATTTAAAAAAAAACCTAACCGATTACGGTGAAATTCAACATATTCGACAAAAATAGGGTTCTAAAATGGTTTTCAGATAAAATTCTAGAATATTTATGGTCAATTAGGATGATACTTCTCTGTTTCTTAACCGATTATGCCGAAATCCATTCTCTTAATAGAATTTTCCTTCATTTAACGGATTTGCCTTTAAACCTTCACCAAACAAAATGTTCGTCCAATTAGTAGAATTATCTTTAACCCTTGTGTTTACAACCGAATTTTTATCTTCGTCTTTTCAACCAACATACTCGGGTAAGTATGTACGATTCTATTCATTTTGCGTGAAATTTTGTTTTAAAATTGAATTTACGTTAGTATAAATAAATTTTGATTATTTCAATTTTATTTATTAATACAACATGCTATTGTATTTCCTGGTTTTGTACAACCCTGTTTTATTTATGACAACTGAATATTTCGACGCGACACTAATCAACAAATATAACGGGAAAGTTTAAAATAGTAGTGAAGTAGATAATAAAAGACGACGACTCAGATATTGATATTGTGGCGGAGATGAACCGAAGATGAACCGTGGAGCAATCGAACCCTTTGGAATATAAGGCAAGGGATGGAATAGTTTGGAGTGAAATTCCACCAACAGATCGCAGAAATCTGACGCATAACATTTTTAAATCGGCCACTGCAGGCCCAACAAATAAAAAAACAATCTAAGCATCCAAACATTTAAACTATTTATACGTGAAGACATATGTGATATCATCATTCGCGAGACCAATCGTAGAGGAGCACAAAGTTACCAAACATGGAACTACAAAAATCCAAATAATATTCGGGTATGGAAGCCAATAAATAAGTGTCTCTGAATTTGATGGATATCTCGGCATTATAAATTTTCCGGTGTAAGCCGATCCAAGAATGAGTATCCTACATTTGTGGAGATCTAGTTCCCATGTTTCGCGCTACGATGGGTGTTCAGCGCTTACTATAAGCCGATATATCAGATTTAATCGTGCAACGGATACTTCCTGAGAAATCTGCTACTATTTCAGATATATGGCTTATGTTGAATCGAAATCTTCGAGAGTGCCTTGTAGCTGGAGCAAACATTACGATTGATGAATAACTGGTTCCATATCGAGGTGGTACACGTTTCACACAGTACATTCCTTCAAAACCGGCCAGATATGGAATTAAAGTATGGTGGGTGTGCAACTCAACTACCTCGTATCCATTGAAAGAACGAATTTACACTGGAATGGCTGCAAACTCACAAAGAGAAAGTAACAAAGGAGAACGTGTTGTTAAAGATTTATGCTGTACTCTTTTTCGTAGAAGTGATTAAAATATTTCGTGTGCCAATTTTTTTACCAGGCACAATTTAGCTTCTAGTTTGACGCGTGACCACAATTTATAAATTCTAGGGACAGTAAATAAAAGACGGCGATTTGTACCAGCGGAATTCCTAGTTTTAAAAGGCAAACCTCGACCTGTCGAAACGTCTATTTTCAAATTTTCGAACAACAGCACAATGTGTTCGTATATTCCAAAAAAAAAAACAAAGCAGTGGTGGTTTTATCCACTATACAAGGATTGGCTAATAAACCAACAATAACCCAAGATTATAACTGAACTAAGGGTGGCGTGGCTAATATGGACAAAATGTTGGGCGAATATTCATGCAAAAGGAGGACGAATCTCTGGCCACTGGCATTTTTTTATAACATTTTGGATGTGGCAGCTTTAGCAGCATATATAGTATATTAATATATATAGAAAATAATCCGTTCTTCAAAAAAACCTTCAGTCACCGGCGTAAATTTTTGCAACAATTATGCGAGCAGTTGGTTATGTCTGAAATTAGTAAGCGTTCCAAGAACCCGTAAATAATGCGACATTTTGCTACCAAAAACGGTATCGAAAGTATTCTGGACCGTACTGTAGAAAAGCAAGAGATATACAAAGCACATCTATCGCAGAAAAACGTGACTCAAGCGGTAGAATTATACACAAATCAAACTGCCACCTCTGTTCTAAGAGAAGATTGGCCCGGAAAAATTGTGCGAATTGCAAAAAACCAGTCTGCGCGCAGGGTACATTGACTGTAGCAACTTGGTACCGATGTACCACAAACACCGGGAATTAATTTTTATGTAATTTCTTATTATATGTTAAGTTTTATAAATAAATAATGAACTAAATAATATGAAACTTTCTAATTTTTAATTTTCATTTAGTGTTACGATTTAGCTACATACCCGGGTACGTTGGTTGTCAATTTGATGGGTGATTCGAAACAAAACTATACTAAAAACAAGTTATAATCGAGTTTTGGAAAAACTTTTCTTGAAATTCTATTCAGAACATATAATTGTTAAGCTACTGAAGGATTCATGTCGATAAGATACCTAAATCAATAAAATTTTGGTTGTAAACATACCAGTTAATTTACTTAAATTTTTCTTCACCTATATTGAAATTTTTCGTCAGTTATCAGAATTTTCTTTTGCTTAACAGAATTTCCATTTACTTAAAAAAATTAAATTTATTCTTCTAATAGAAATAGATTTGTATGTAAATCTAATGTCAATTAAATCTATATTTTATTAAATCAAATTATTTGCTAATAGGTGGAACAAATTTTCTACGAACATCAATAATTAGCAAGATCATTAATTAATTCGCCGATTTTTTTTTTTATTATTTGTAATGA
Organism: Tipula vernalis; assembly: GCA_958295665.1. Classification (NCBI taxonomy): domain Eukaryota; kingdom Metazoa; phylum Arthropoda; class Insecta; order Diptera; family Tipulidae; genus Tipula; species Tipula vernalis. The sequence continues at coordinate 354,962,531 of OY282558.1, read as the reverse complement.
TTGATTTTATGGCTTGCTTTAAGGGTTATTTTTCTTACCAAACTACAGTAATGCAGATGTTATATTACACTTATTGTATATTTTCAGTTAGTAACCGCTTCCCAGTTTTGAGGTTATTTACTTATAAGCATACTAGATATATTTATTTATAACCATATGCAACCATTTGTATTATTTGAAATTAGAAGTGACAGTTTGTCAATTAATTCATTAAAACTAGAGGAGTAAGAATTATCTCCAGTTTGTCATCATTGATTTTTGGATTAATATCTGACTTGTCTACTACTATAATTCGATGAACAAATCTAGCGAAATCAAATAAACTTATGAAAAATTCGGATTTTATCATATCTGTCAATACATGGTCTAAAACTTATGGTTTCAATGGAAAACGAGTGTAAAATTCCTGACTTAGGTTATTTAAATGTACAAACCACTAGCCGAAATCACAGGGTTGAGATCTCTTAAAGTCGCCCATTATCATGGATTTGGGATATTTCAAATCTAAATTTCAAAATTTTTCAAAGAATAAGTCATCGGGACAATCTGATCTATATACGCCAACTACTATGTTGTGAATTAATTTTAAATCAATAACCAGAAAGCTAGAACCGAATAGGTTAAAATGTTCCTTCACAATTGACTGAATATAATTCATAACATATGGAATTTTTCATATCCTGTGAGAGTGTAAAAAGGATTTTCATTGCTGTGTATAAAAGTTCTGTGATAACCATCACATGATTCGTTCGTGTTGATTTTAATTAAAAAAAAAATTCTACATTTTTTATTGCCGAAAAATTATGACTCACGCAACAATTTAAAATATTTGGCAAAAATTTAGACAAATTACTTGTACATTGCTGTGTAACCTTTGCGTACTTTAGGAAGACCTTCCTAGCAACAGATTTATTGATTTTGCCTAATCGTTCCCAACATGAAATAATTCGATTTAAGTTTGTTTAAACTGACGAAATACCACCTTTTCTTATCTCCGTACGTGTTGTTATCTGATAAGAGCAAGTTAATTGTCTCAGTCTGTATTGCTCGTTCTAATTTAGAAAAACCACTCTCTAAATCAGAGTTGTAGGTACCTTTCTTCATTTCTCTACATTCTTATTCGAAAGCTCTGGACAAGGTTGTCTCTCCTGCATCAGTGATATGTTGCATTAGTGAAGTAATCTTGGACTGGGCAGATCAATTTTGTAATTTTATCATATTTTGAAAAATCTTCTTAGATATTGACCAGCAATAAACCGTTTTAATTTTATTATTTCCTTATTAAAGAAAACCATATTTTTAAATGTAAATTTAATTTCTTAAATTTTATCGATAATTTTGATTACGTTTGTTATATGTCGGTTAGTTTGAAAAACGTGCCATTTTCTACCCCTTATGTGAACATGCTTCCTATTTATGGTTTTTGCTGACGAAAATTCATAATCGTTCAATTTTAACATTTAATAAAAAATCAATATCGCGATGCGAAAAAAGCCAACATTTAAGAGATTTTAGAAAAGCTTCCCGGCTGTTTATGCTTCTAAAAAAAAAAGCTTTTATTTTATTATATCAAACAAATACAAACAATATTTAAATTTTGTGCGAAAAATATTTCATGGTCCTTCGAGCCGGATAAAACTCGGTAGCATCCGTAATATTAAGTATTTTAAACATTAAAATTTTGAATTCAATAAGTGCAGTGCAAATTTACAAGATTTAAAAAATTTAACAATAATAATTGAATTGACATATATATATTTATTAAAAAGATATTTGAAACAAGTGGTGATACAAACTAAGAAATAAATATAAAATATTTTGTGAATAGTGGTGTAAACAGGGATCCGAAATAAATAGACAATTCCAAGTGCTTCAAAAATTTGGCGCTTGGCTGAACTAAATCAAAAAAAAAAAAAGTTTGAAAAAACATTAATTAGTGCCTTAAATAATATAATTGTGGTTTAATTTTAAATTACATAAATAAATACAAAATTCGTAATGGCCGATACCCGATCCATCCAACGAAAAATCAATCGTATTTCTCAAATTGAAAACTTCGCTAAGGGTGACCTGTCTCGTGAAACAATAGAACGAATTAAATCACAAATAACGCTTCTGGAACAAGAATGGGACGATTACAAGGCAGCCGAGAAAAATTTTAAGGAAAGCGCGGAGCTTATCGCTCTTCAAGAGATTCTCGAAACCAAATATTTTGACACCAAGGGCAAACTGATACAAGTGGAATTGAAATTAAAAAAGAAAGAACAGCATGATGATCTTGATACCAGCTTCCACCAACTCGTCGAGAATCAAAGGTCCTTTCTACACGAAATATCCAACATGAATAGTAAAGGAGACAGCGAAGTTCGATTACCGCGTGTGAATGTGCCGTTCTTTTCCGGTGTTTATTCGGAATTTACTTCTTTCCGCGATCTATTCGAAGCATCTATCAATAGTAATCCTAAGATTTCAAAGGTGCACAAGTTCCAGTATCTTAAGGGACTGTTGAAAGGAGAAGCTGCAGCTCTAGTGCGTCACATTTCCATCACCGAAGCAAACTACGATGAGGCGTGGGAAATAATAAGGAATCGATACGACAAAAAGAAGCTTGTGACCAAAATGCTTTTGAAACAATTTATGGACCAACCGCCAATTGTCCAGGCTTCCGCTAAGGCTCTACATCATATGCGAGATGTTTCAGACGAGGTATTACGAGGGCTTAAGGTATTGGGTGAAAAAGCAGAGTCACGCGATCCATGGTTGATCCATATTTTGGTCAATAAGCTTGATCAAACCACCAAACACGATTGGGCTCAGCATAGCTTTGGAATTGAATTTCCAACCATCGTACAATTTTTCGACTTTTTAAACAAACAAAGCGATACTTTAGAAAGTTGCGAAACCACAAAACGCGCAGTCTATCGCCCAGCACCAAATCCAAATCTGAAAGTGATGCATGCAGATACAAAAACAGTAACTTGTCCGAAATGCAGCCAAAACCACTACCTACGCAATTGCGAAGATTTTTTATGTCTTCCCATATACGATAGACGAAATTTCGTGGCTGAAAATAAATTGTGCTTCATATGTCTTTTTAGTAATCATCTATCGCAAAGTTGTCGGTCGAGGTTTAGATGTGGTATATGTCGAGCAAGGCATCACACTATTTTGCATCAAGAGGTCAAAAAACAGCCGGAGAACACTACCAGTTTATGCGCAGAAATCGTTCCAACTTCATCAAGAACATCAGAAGATATTTGTGAAACTATAGACGTCGCCCATGCACGCGCCACTGCAACTAAGAGATTTACAGCTCTTTTACCAACAGCGATCATAAGAGTGCTAGATTCTACAAACAAATTCCAAAGATGTCGTGTTTTATTGGATTCTGGAGCACAGGCGTCTTTTATATCTGAATCGTGTGCTCAACGACTGGCACTGCCACGTAAGAATGCGAAAATTGTAATAAAGGGACTTACAGCTGGCACGGAAACGACGAGAGGTTTAATGGCAATTAAAGCAGGATCATTGTATTCAAATACAGAAACACTAGCGCTCAATGTGTTAATTCTCCCAAAATTAACCAATTCTTTACCCTCATGTGAAATAAATATTTCTAATTTTAAGAAAATTCAAGGACTACAACTAGCGGATCCATATTTCAACAAACCCGGGATATTGGATATCATTATTGGAGCAGACCATTTCTTCAATGTATTACGAGAGGGCCGTCTTGAGGATTTAGCAGACAATTTATCGGCTCAAAATACAATGTTCGGTTGGATTCTGGCAGGGGAAGCAAACACAACTAAAAACCAAACCACGAGCCTCAACTATCACGTGGGAGTAAATATCGATGAGAGCATTAGAAGATTTTGGGAAATGGAGGAACTTCCCAGCTGCAGTCTACTTTCCAAAGAAGAGAGCGAATGCGAGGAGCATTTCAAAACAAATTTTGAGCGACACAATTCCGGCAGATATATTGTGAAGTTGCCGCTAAAACAATCCCATACAGTACTGGGCGATTCGTTGAATGTCTCAACAAAACGATTCTTCAATTTAGAAAATAAATTAAACCGCGAACCTAAATTGAAATCGGAATACATCAAAATCATGCGAGAATATATTACCCTGGGACATTTATGCGAGATTCCAGGAGATATTACAACCACCCCAGTGGAGAATACCTACTATTTGCCGCACCATGCCGTCACAAAAGAGGAGAGTACCACGACAAAATTGCGCGTCGTATTTGATGGCTCCAGTAAGACTAGCAAAGGTTATTCGATCAATGACATTCTTATGGTCGGTCCAACCCTACAACCAACGCTGTGGACTACTTTGCTGAAATTCCGGTACAATCGAATTGCTCTAACGGCAGACATAGAAAAGATGTACAGACAAGTTATGATAGCTGAAGACGATCAAAAATATCAGCAAATTCTATGGCGAGAAAAAGTAAGTGAACCATTAAAACCATATAAACTTACCACTGTGACATTTGGAATGGCCAGTTCAGCTTTTTTGGCAACAAGATCTTTGCAGCAGACTGCGTTCGATTTCCAACAAGAACATCCATTAATTGCTGAGGAAATTTTAAATAATTTCTATATACACTCAAAAAAATATGCGGTGTTAATTTGTTTTTTATCCGAAAAAGTATTTTATTTTTGCCCAACCAAATAAAATTAAGCACGCATCAACAGATAAATATTTTAAACTATCCGAAAAGATAAATTTTTAGAAAAACTTCTTTTGCATTTAATAAAATACACCTTTCGGTGTTTTCCTAATAAAATACACCTTGCGGTGTGTTCCTAAACATGAATGTTCCTGTTTGGTTTTTATGCGGTGTAAAAGTTTTTATCCAAATGTATTTTATGTAATTTTTATTCAAATATCCGATTGGATTCAAATTTTAAATATCCGATCGGTGGGACACTATGTAACACCGATTCGGTGTTGTGGTGACCCTTTATTTTTTTGTGTGTAGATGACTACCTGTCCGGTGCAGATACTTTAGAAGAAGCCCGATACCTGAAAGATAAATTAGGATATATTTTAAAACAAAGGGGATTCAATTTGCGGAAATGGCAATCTAGTGCTAGTGAGCTGCGAGAAATATGGAAAAATAATGAGTCATTGGTTCCCATTGAAGATGTGAACTCATCTACCAAAATCCTAGGCCTTCAATGGAATTCAGCAGATGATTTATTATCTTTCAAGGTAAAGCTGCCAGACGAAGTGACACCGACAAAGCGATCGTTAATATCAAATGCTTCCAAAGTATTCGATCCACTAGGACTACTATCACCATCAATCATAATAGCTAAAATACTTTATCAACAATTATGGTTAAGGAAATTAGACTGGGACGAAGAGCTACCTGATGATATATCAATTTTATGGAGACAATTAAAGGCCGAACTACCACAATTGGAACAACTTAAAATAGCGCGATACATAAACAAGAATAAAATGCAGATTCATGGGTTTTGTGATGCCAGCGAACGAGCCTATGCAGCAGTGATCTACAGCCGATTTACAAACGAAAAGGGAGACATACAAGTGGAACTGATTGCATCAAAGACCAAGGTAGCGCCAATAAAGCAAGTTTCGTTGCCTCGACTGGAATTATGCGGTGCACATCTTCTATCAAAGCTGATATTAGAAGTCAAGAAAACGTTACCCGAAGGTGTTCCAGTTTATGGTTGGACTGACTCAAATATTGTTTTGGCCTGGTTATCCGCACATCCAACCAAGTGGAAGACTTTTGTAGCCAACCGAGTATCCGAAATTCAACAATTACTACCCAGATATCATTGGAATCATATCAAGTCCGAAAATAATCCAGCAGACTACGCTTCAAGGGGAATTCTACCATCAAAACTCCTAACACTCAATCAGTGGTGGCATGGACCATTGTGGTTAATTCAGTCGGAAAAAGCATGGCCAATTGTAAAAAACGACGTATATTATGGCGATACCATCTGCGAAATGAAACCAAACCAAACCATATCTCTTATTCATACACAGCTAATTCATACTGAAAACGAAATATACGAATCCATATTAAGTAGAACGTCTTCCTTTAATAAAACCATAAGAATTTTAAGTTTCATTCATAGATTTATTGGAAATGCGAGAAAAACGAAGGAAACACGACAAATTAATGGAGTAACGTTGAATGAAATGTCTTTAGCCACAAAAAGGCTCATCAAATGGGTGCAACAAACACAGTATTCTAACGAAATCGTGATAATCAGAAAAAATCAGACGTTACCCAAACACAATTCGCTATCATCACTGGCGCCGTTTTTAGATGCTGATGGTTTATTACGTGTCGGTGGAAGATTAAAAAACTCAATAAGTGCATATGATTATAAACATCCTATCATTCTACCTAACTCCCATATCGTAAGTAAAATGATAATTTCTTCATTCCATTTAAAATACCTCCATCCAGGTCCATCCCATACGTTCCATCTGATCCGGCAAAACTATTGGATCGTAAAAGGCCGAGCAGTTGTGCGAAACATAGTCCAGAAATGTATCCAGTGTTTTAAAAATCGAGCAAAAACCGCCAAGCAGCTTATGGGTGATTTGCCTTCGGTTCGAGTAGTCCCAGCTAGACCATTTGCTAACTGTGGGATAGATTATGCTGGTCCAATCATGTTAGCCAGCAAGAGAGGACGCGGTGCAAAACTGATCAAAGGATACATCGCAATCTTCGTATGTATGGTCACCAAAGCGATACATATCGAGGCAGTTACGGAACTCACCACGGACGCCTTCATTGCAGCCTTAAAAAGATTCTCTGCAAGAAGAAATGTTCCAAGCAATATATATTCGGATAATGGCACGAATTTCGTTGGCGCCAACAGAAAGCTAAAAGAGGTATACAAATTAAATAATTCTCATATTAATGATTCCGTTATTACAGAATTTTGCGCTCTTAATGCAATAAATTGGCATCATATACCACCCTCTGCTCCACATTTTGGTGGATTGTGGGAGTCTGCGGTAAAGTCGGTCAAAACTCACCTAAATAGAGTCACTGGAAATTGCCATCTTACCTTCGAAGAGATGAGTACATTGTTGTGTCAGATCGAGGGCATATTAAACTCACGGCCACTTTGTGCGATGTCAGCAGACGATGAGTCATTTGAGGCTCTAACGCCGGCTCATTTTTTAATGGGATCATCTTTAGCAGCCGTACCTGAAAATGATATAACCGATATCGCGACATCCCGATTATCCAGATGGCAACAGGTAGAGCATAGAACACAAAGTTTTTGGAAACGATTTCACAAAGACTATCTCAACAATTTACAACAAAGAAATAAATGGAAAAACCGCGAAGAGAATATCAAAATCGGCGATTTGGTATTAATCAAGGAGGACAACTTACCTTCATGCAAGTGGGCAATGGGTAAAATTATCGATGTTCATCCAGACATACAGGGTGAAATATTTTTCGCACAAAATTTAAATATTGTTTGTATTTGTTTGATATAATAAAATAAAACTAAATATATTTGATAATTTAATCGTTATAAATTTCTTTATTTTTATTTGTTTAAATATGTAATATTAATATAATATAAAATCGCCTTTTTTAACTCACGCTTTGTTATTCGCTTTAATCGCTCGCTTATGAAAAAAAATGGAATATTTTATGTTGCTGATGTTGCTCGTCTAAAAGTCGCAGGAAAAAGAGAGTTATTTTTCAATATTTTGTGAACTCATTAAGAATTTTGGGTTGCCCATGGCTAACAAAAACACTAAATTAAGCGCGAGTTTAATTAAATTTAAATTACTGCATTTTACCAAATCGCGCGCATCCTGTTGTTAAATAGAAAAAGCTTACACGTAAGTCTATTACAAATGTAATGTTCTATTAGAGTAGTACGTAAGTAATTTTTGCTTGCTGTCAAAAAATTGATAAACAAACATATTTTGTTTACAATGTTAGTGAGTTTAGGGATTTGATTTTAAGATAAGTATTTCGATTTTATATAATATTAAATATTAATTTTATGATTTTATATAATAAAAATTGTTTAATGTTTTTAGGTTACAATATTTAACATACTCCCCGACGTTGATGAATGTGTATTTCATCAACAATAATCATTCCAATGGAAGTACACAAATTTTGGTAATGGGTCGCTTCATGGTGTTGGTCGCTGTTTTTATGGTGACAACCCTGATTAATCCGGCTCGAAGGACCACTCTAGTGCGTCACCATGAAATATTTTTCGCACAAAATTTAAATATTGTTTGTATTTGTTTGATATAATAAAATAAAACTAAATATATTTGATAATTTAATCGTTATAAATTTCTTTATTTTTATTTGTTTAAATATGTAATATTAATATAATATAAAATCGCCATTTTTAACTCACGCTTTGTTATTCGCTTTAATCGCTCGCTTATGAAAAAAAATGGAATATTTTATGTTGCTGATGTTGCTCGTCTAAAAGTCGCAGGAAAAAGAGAGTTATTTTTCAATATTTTGTGAACTCATTAAGAATTTTGGGTTGCCCATGGCTAACAAAAACACTAAATTAAGCGCGAGTTTAATTAAATTTAAATTACTGCATTTTACCAAATCGCGCGCATCCTGTTGTTAAATAGAAAAAGCTTACACGTAAGTCTATTACAAATGTAATGTTCTATTAGAGTAGTACGTAAGTAATTTTTGCTTGCTGTCAAAAAATTGATAAACAAACATATTTTGTTTACAATGTTAGTGAGTTTAGGGATTTGATTTTAAGATAAGTATTTCGATTTTATATAATATTAAATATTAATTTTATGATTTTATATAATAAAAATTGTTTAATGTTTTTAGGTTACAATATTTAACATAATGCATTCTGGAATTTAATTACCATAAATAGCATCAGTGCAGTATGTACGTAAAATTTCCTAAAGTATTTTTTTGTTACAAATGGTAAATTTAAATGGTAAGTACGTTTAATCCAATTATGGTTACCTTCTAAATTTAAATATCGATTTCCACTCTGGTTATAAAAAATTCGAAGTTCCTTAAAACTATACAATTGCCTTCACACTAAAACAGTTCATGAACGAGAACTCAGCATATTATAGAGCTTCAGTCTTCTTCCGTAAATAACGCCTGAGCGTTTTATTCTGAAGTGGCAAAAATTTTCATATTTTAAGAATCTCTAAAAAATTTCTTTTAAAGCATTCATTCGAATGAAACGCCTAGGCGTTGTAACTGAAATTTTCAAATTTAAAACTAAAACAGTTTAACACAAACCAATACTCAGTAAATGTCAAAAACAGAAGGCCATTCCTAAATACGATACAAATTCAAATGTAAATACGATTCTTATACATTCGAATTCGTCTAATATTCTTCAGGGAGGTTAATACTTGACGACCGAGTTTTTAGCACCTCATCTAAGGATTTTGATAAAAATGACGAATGGAATGGTTTGTCTGTCGTTAGGTCAGGATTGGTCACCAGCACATTTGGTCGCTTGTAGTTTGAAAAAAATATTATTTTAAATTCAGAAGAATATTTTGTCTAGGTTCGCCCCCCATTAAAAAAAGTGAACAATTTTTACCTTATTTTGATAGGAAATAATTGGATTAGGATTGGAGCCACTTTCTGTCGTTTGGAAATCCTAAAATTATTAATGTTATTTTTTTTTTTTTCATAACCAAAAATTTGGAGAAAAGATCCAAACAAAGGTTAAAACGTTTTTGGGAAATAAGCATATTCCAATTGGCGTTCGCCGCATATACATTTATATACGCAAATTCTATTCCTTAATGTGGTATTTCCAGTTGGAATATGTTTTATTTGGTTATTTTTTTGAAAGCAATTAATAAATTATTAATTTGTATGGTAGAAAACTAAGCTATTTTCGGCATGAGACTTAACCTCCGGTCTGATCTTGATTAACAAGCTCTGGACTAAGCTACGCAAACGATTTTGCGATTGTTAACCAAAGCATTTATTGTGGTCACATTTCGCTTAGAAACATTAAATGTTCAAACTGCAACATATTTTCTTAAACAATTGTTATATTTGATAAAGATTGAAGTTTTTCGAATAACTATTAGGTAATTTTAAGAAGACGAAAACCTGACTACCGAAAAAACCGTCTTATCTAAAGCCGAAATGATCCTATGGTTTCCATTGAAAGGAGTTACTCCAAACAGTGTAAAGAGATGGCCGAAATACAATGGGATTAGATCTAATGGAAGTGGAGTTGTAAATTAGAAAATCAGCTGCCATCAAATTTACTAGATTTTTTTAGAAACTCCGCGACAGACAAAGGTAATTTGGAAAATTTTCTTTCAGTTAACTTACATTTTTATTTTTATTTTTTTTTTCAACTAATTTTTTTGCATCACCTATATGGTCCCGGCGGAACACATTATAGTAGAAAATTGACTACTGTAATAGTTTAATGGTTTTTAAATTGTAGTTTGTATAAAAACGACGAAAGAATAGTTCGTTTATCGTTAGGTCAGTCAACTTTTCAAGAAATGTTTCATGTTAGCGCACCATTAAAATAAGTCGAACAATTGTTTGCACCATATTTTGATTAAAAATCGTTAGATTAGGACTAGTTACCATTTTCTCTCGTTTGGTCGTCAATAGGTATCATCCGTCCCTATCCAACTTACATTAGAGTCCCATTGTTGCAATTTCCATTCTAATGTCCAATTAAGTACAAACCTGCATGGATCTTCTTAAATACGGTATGCTACATGTTTCACAATCTTCTCGTTTGTTCATTACATTTATCAACTCCTCCAACTTTCCACAACCATTCTTCCATATTAATTTATGGTTCACTTCCACGACAGACTTTGGCTTCTGGTTGAGTAAAACCCGCGTTGATAAAAAGCACGTTCCCTAAATTTCGCCAAAACCGCTCCTAATAATGCTATTCCACATGCATAATGTCAAGGATCTAAGCGGAATCCGGTTCCGACATTTCGATTAACTAGCTAAATAATTTTAATCAGTAAAAGCGTGCGCTCTCGATAAATTGCTGTAGGTCCACCTACTTTTAAGAGCCGATGATGAAGTATTGAATTCTTTGAATTGTTCGTTTCTTATTTAAATCAACTACGAATCTTATACATTCGAATTCGTACCGTATTTAGAGGACCTATTATGAAAAAAATGTGATTTCGCAATTTACTTTCGTATTTCTTATTATACAACGGCATTTTCGCGAAAATGCGTTCTTGGTCGAATGATTCGCTTTATTAGAAAATGCGATAGCGGATTTTTTGCAAAATTAAAATTGACCAATGCGTCTACTCAATAGCAGTCGGATATCGCATTTGCGAAGTGATTATGTCAATAACTAGTTTGTGTATTTAAATGTATTTAATTTATAAACGTTAAATCAATTTTGTTCTGCCAATAAAAAATTCCTTATAAGAAGCGAATCGCATCCAAAAAATTGAATTGCGAATTGCATTTTTGTTCAAAATGTCAAGAGTAGAGCTTTGAGTTCCTATCAAAAAAAATGCTTAGTTTTTAACGGTAATTAAGTAACCCTGAAGCATGAAAATGGAGTTGCTAGTTATATAAAGAGAAGTCGTGAAAATATTGGAGCATATACATTTTACTGACAACTATTCAGATTGTTCAGATGAGAGATTTATTAGCCTCATCGTTCTTTGTTCAGAACTTACTTCGTGATAGTAAGATTTGGAAACGGGGTTTTAATTTAACTCCTTTGTTGTTAACTCGGTAAATAATCCCACGTATCAGGAGGAGTTAAACTTCAACAAAATATAACTACCGAAATGGTTTCAAAGTTTAGTAATTTTTAATTTTTGGTAGTTGTTAATTTTTGAATCAGTCATCAAATGATGTATTAGGCTGGAAACATACCGAATTAGTCAAAACGTTTTTGCTTCGAGTAGGCAAAACTATTTCTTTAAACATAGTGCACATCCAATCAAGCAAACTGTGTTTAGTCAAATTGTCTCGTGTTGCTTTATAGGTAGGTGTGAATTGATTTCATAGAATACAAAATGTCGTCGCAGTCAGAGAATGATTTTGTATTATGTGCTTATTATTTTATATCTAAATATGATAAACCAACCTAAAGATTCGGCGTATGTATATTGTAGGTATATGGTATATATATATTGTAAGTTGGAACATATATTGTTGTAGGTATATTGTATTTTAATACCATTTTTTTTTGTATCACAAAAATCCTTATTAATTTGATTTATAAAACAGCGACCACGAAACGACTTGAAACATTTTTTTTTTTTGATTCAATCAGTTTTGTCTTGTGTTGCTTTGATTTGTGTCAGTGTGAATTAGCACATTGATTTATGGAGTATGAACACCTTCAATCATGTTTCATTAGTCAAATTTGACTTAACACAATTTTGCTTTATTATGTGTGAATGGACTCATAAAGCACATTAAAATGTTTGCCGTTCTATGTTTAATGAAACAAAATGTTTGACGTAAAATTGTTTTGCCTGATTCAGTGTGCATAGCGCTATACAATCGTTATGCATTTTGGCCGCACGTCGCTTTAAGACAAGATAAAAACATTTTGTCTAATACGGTGTGTTTCCAGCCTTAGTCCAAAAAATTGGTCGTTTTCTATAAATTATGTGAAGTATATAAATGTTGAACAAATGTAACGCCTAGGGTGCTGTATTTGAAAAATAAATCGCCCAGTATTATTCGTACCATTCGTTTAAACGCCTAGGCGGTATTTACGGTGGCAAACAGTAGGTACATATCTCATTAGTAAACGCTGTAATATGACCTTTCCGCTTCAGTTTAGAAATTGACAATGTTTATATCTAAAAAAAATGTGGCCCCAATAGTTAATCTTACAAAATTCCATTATCAACATACTGCTGCTCACTGGTACTATTTCTGCTATTTTAACACTTTGGAATCTGCCTTTGAGATATGATTTAAATAGATCCACACCACGTATTTCAATATCCATCATTTTCTGTAAGAGAACAGTGTGATAGATGGTATTAAAACATCAAATGCTTTTGAGATGTCTGAACAAAAAACATCAAAAGCTTTTGAGAAACTTATAACAGGGAGGTTGTCCATATTCTACATATATGATCAAAAAAATTAATTTTTTCGAGATATTCTACAAGAATTACTAAATGGTTAATATTTAAAATTTCAACGTTTAGAGAGCTGTTTTTGTAGAAATATTTAAAATTAGATTATTTCAAATTTTAATTAATCTAGAATGTGTTTGATTAGTAGCACACCATTTGGAATAGGACTAAACTTTACCCTTTAAAACAAATAAAAAATGTTGGTGGATACCTACACACTGTATACTTAGACAACTTGTAATTAAACCAGCATAATTAATGTTTTTTTTTATAATAACATGCATAACATAAATTACATTTTAAATTCAACAAGATAAACTATCACTGGAACTACATATATACAAACAACACCTGTGCTTGTTATAAACAACAATTTTTTCGGTTCATTAACATTCAAATTCTTTATCTCTCGTGCAGTCATGTTCTATATAAAAACGTGTTGGTTTTTTTCTTCTTTTCGTAATGTATAATTATGCCTTCATTGACCATGAAAACTAGCAACTATGTATAATAATAAACATAACAATTTATTATTTTCACCACCATAAAGACACACCTTTTTAATTATATACAATTTTTTAATTTGATAAAATTGGTTTTTCTAAAAATAGAAATAATGAAAGCTCTATCTATATTTTGAATAACTTAATAGTATATTTTGTACACGAAAAAGCACAATAACCAAAACAAAATTATTTATAAAACGAATTTTAACACTTGTTGTTCTTATAAATACACATAAGCAATAATTGTATTTATCCAGAAAAACTATAAAAATTAATTATTATTATTATTCTTATGAAAATAATAATTAAAGTAATTATTGTAATAGACAAAACAAAACAAAAAAAGGAGAACATTTTGATAACTATAATAAAAAAAAAATTACAAAAAAGGTTGGCATTTCGCCAAATATTTTCCCTCGAGCTCGCTTCTACGGTTTTCATTGTTGTTGGTTTATATACGATTTGAGTTCCTTATCAAAGTTTTATAAAATAATCGGAGTCACTATACATTGTATATACATATGTATGTACCAGTATATGTAAATGAAAATGGTGTGTCTACCGTTTTCGACTAAATTAAATTAAATTTTCAATTAAATTTCGAGTTTCTTTTTTCTATTAATATTTTGCAGAGCACAAGGTAAAACTTTTCGTTTGCCGATTCTATAATATGGTTAACGGGCGATCAACTTTAATAAAAATCAATACAACGTATTTATTCATTATAAGTGTTGAATTTTAACCATCTTTGTATATTTAAATAATTTTTTTTAACTTTATTTTTACAATAATTGCAAATGATTACAATTATTTATTTTTTTAATTCTTTAATTTTAATTTCCGATTGATTAAATTTAATAACTTTACGAAATATGAAGAAAAAATTCATTTAATTCATTTATAATTAGCTAGTTCTAAAACTTCCATTAAATTAAATATACATCAGTTCAGTTTACAAACTAAAAATCAATATTTTTGTTCACGCATTTCGGCAACAAAAAGGTTTCAATTACTTTTCACGTAGTCTGTTATTTTATTTTTGAAAATAATCTGATTCGTTATATTTTTAAGTTCTGGGGAGAGATCATTATATAGTAGCAGTCCTCGATATAAAACATTATTTTTAGAAGAGCCTGTTCTGAAATAATCAAATGCAAAATGTAGTCATGTTTGTTATGAACATTGTTAAATTGAAAATTGTGCTTTATATGGTTACAGATTATTTTATTTTACAGCATTAAAAGTTCACGATCAATTAAAAATCTGAGTGACTGAAATTGCTCGAAAAGTTTTTCTGTTGGATACCTTACTGGCACATTAATAATTGGCTTCAATACTCTTTTTTGCAAAATTTCTACGATTGTGAAAATTTTCCTAAAATACCGAGATATTCCTAAAAAAACTACAACAACACCTAAATATTTCAGAGTATTAGTAAAACTGCGAACTATCGAATAAATTCCAAACTACGCAATAAGAAATCATAAAATTGTATCTATTCATTTGCAATTTATAGGGTGAAGTAGAATTATAAGTAAAAAATATAACACAATACAGTGCTGGACATATTTATAAAATTGCTGTAATTATTTCACAACATTTTCGAATACAGTAAGCAAGACTAGAAAATTTTTATAAAAGTTTAATTTTGTTTCACATACTTTATAAAAATTCAGCCATATAGTGGTTAGCTGTTTAACTGTAAAAATACATGTGCCGTACTGGTTTTTTACTTCAATTTTGGTGGACATATTAATAAGATAATGTGACTTTTTTTAGGTAAAGTGAATTTAAATGCCTACAATTTGATCAGATAAGCCTTCTAATATCCTAAAAAATACAAAAAAAATAAAATCAATTAACAATTTCATTGGTTAGAATCATGCCACGTGGAAAATTTTTGTCAGCTGAAGAAAAGGGAAAATCGCTTTATATTTCGATTCTGATATTCTATGAACAATATCGCGACTGTAACCAATAGGCCATTTACGATATACGGAATTACATTATTTTGGGTAAAAATTATAACGCGCAGAGCTATCGGAACGAAATCTTCCATAAGCTTCCGAATGAAACTAGAAATTTCAAAGAAAGCAACGATTTGCAAAATGACATCGATAAAAATAAAGAACGTTTTATATTTCTCCATTACCGCAAGACACGTAACGAAGAGTTTTATCAAGTAACGCAAACATAAAATTTACGAAAAGAGCTAAGAAACCTAAGTTAACTGAGCAACATAAAAAAGCTAGGTTAGCTTTTGCGAAAAATAAATGGACTTTAGTAATAAGTGGAAAAATTCTGTTTTCTTTGATGAGAAAAAATTTGACTTTGATGGTCCAGATGGCTGCAATACGAATCAATTATCAGAGGCAAGTCGCCATTCGTGGCGTGGAATTAACAATAAAACTCTTCAATCATTAGCTAATTCAATGTCATCAAGCATTTTTGAAGTAATTAAGAACCGTGGAGAAAATAATAAATATTAACTTTAAAAAATGTTGCAATTTTAACTAAATCTTTCATGTTATTTTAGATTTTTTTATAATTAGGTTGATCATAAATTCAAATTTTTTTAATTAAATAACAAGAAATAAACATTTTAAATTAAAGGTTATTTTGTAACATAAGAAACTCTCGTTTTATTAAATATTATTCTAGTGAACAAAAAATTTAAAATTTCGACCTATTTTATAAATATGTCCACCACTGTAGAATTATCGTATATCGAGTTTCCCGGAATTTTTCTGATGTTTCTAAACGCCGGCCATTCAAACGGAAACTTTTTTCGAGTAGGTCACAATCTACTCTAACAGAAAATAAATCTGAAAAATATATGGTCCCAGGCACTTAGGATTGACGATTTTTGAATATTGTATAGGGAATTATCGTACATCGAGTTTCTCGGAATTTTCCTGGTGTACCTAAACGCCGGCAGAAATCGTCAATCCTAAGTACCATTGGGGTTTGGTTTTTATGAAAAAAAAATATGATTTTGAATTATTAGGTGTGCAGGTAGAAACTCGGCTCTGAAATTGGTTGCATTAAAAATATACTGGAATGCATCCAAATCGCCCACCATTTTGGATATATGTAGCTTACACCCCAATTAACATAGTCGTGTTACGTCATTTTAGATGACTAAAGTCACTTCACATCAATTTTGCCATTCTCTTGGTCGTTTATTACGAATCAAGTCACTTTATACGCCAGATGTCACTTGATTTTTGCAAGTGACAGACAAATACCTCAAAATGGAAAGACACAATTGTTTTATTTTATATATTTTAAAATGTTGTTTTTTGAATAATTTTGTACAATCTTTTAAATATGTTGTTGTTTAAAATAATAATATTGTTGTTTTAAAACGATTTTATTTCTTATTTGCCTAATATTTAATTGTTGCAGTATTTAATTGTTTATCTAACTCATGCTTCCAAATTATTAATCAGAATGCTACAGTTAAATTGAAACCGTGGATTTCCGACCACTTATTTAATGTAATGTCTAGAAAACGTTACATTCATAAAAAATATTTAAAGCATCCAACCAATATTAGACTTCAAAGATTTTTTTAGTAAACTATGTTTGAAAGTTGATGTCGAGTATGACAAGTTCTCGTTTTATGATAAAAAATTTAGTCACTATGGTAATAATAGCAAAAAAACCTGGTCGTTTGTTAATCTAATTTTAAATAGTAATAATTGCGGCCATGTTGAAAAAATTATGTCTGTGGATAATGTTATTCTTACAAATTATGAATCCATTGCTAATGATTTTGGGTTATATTTCTCGAACATTGTTTCTGAATTGAGAGCTACTAATATATTTCCTAACTCCCCGAGGCAGTATTCTTGTGATTTTAATAATTCATATAATTTGTTTATTAGCCCTGTTGATGTGACTTAAATTAGTGGTATAATTGCTGAACTCAAATCTAGTAATGTAGCTCCAATATGTTGAAAGCAAATAAAGACTGTTTGTCTCCAATTCTGGTTTGTTTTGTTAATCAATGTTTTTTGTCTGGCGTTATTCCTGAGGATTTAAAAACTGCAATTTTTGTTTAAGAAAAGTGATAAACTTAACAAAGATAATTATCGACCTATTTCTTTAGAGCCAACCATAATGAAGATTATTGAAAAGGCTTTAAAAAAGTTACGTATGAATTGTTTCTTGGGAAATATTCTTAGTAGTTGTCAATTTGGTTTTAGATCTGGAAAAAACGCAGAGTCAGCTTTGATACAATTTATAAATGGGGTACATGGTCAACTTAATGAAAAAAAATTGGTTGGAGCTCTGTTTATTGATATCAAACGAGCTTTTGATATGGTAGACCACAAATGGTTTGATAACCTTGTAAAGTTGAGAATGGGTCCACTTTTATTTTTAATTTATATTAATTAAATATTTAATTTAAACTTAAAATGTAAAATTACTCCATTTGCTGACGATATGGCTTTAAGCTATTACAGTTCTAGTTGTCAAGAAGTTTCTGCTCATATAAATTCCGACTTAAAAATTCTACGTTCATGGTTTGACGGTCACTCTATGGTTTTAAGTGAAAAGACCAAGTTAATGTTTTTTTCGATTAGTATGGGTGAGCCATATGCGGATAATATTCCTGATGTAATTTACCATGTTCCTAATTGTATCTCACTAAATTGTAGTTGCCTAAAAATTGAGCTAGTAAATAACTTTAAATATTTAGGTCTGCATCTTGATACTAACTTGAACTGGAAAGTTCACTACCTTAAAACAAAAGAGCAATTAAATGGTACTTTGTGTGCTATGTATTTGCTGCGCACCCATTATGTCCAAATTCAGCTTTACTGAAATTTTGTCATGCATGTGTGTAATTTAAACTAAACTATGGTTTACCCTGTTGGGGCGGTATTAATCTGAATACATTGGGGCCGTTGCTCACATTGCAAAAGTATATAATACGAACTATATCTTTTAAACGTCGTCGTGATTTATGTTTTTAGGGTTTTAAAACTGTTTTTCTCTAGAAGTGGCCATCATTTGCGAAGGGTGCTTACCAGGAATGATATTAGAAATAATAACAGGAACCTATTTTGTGTTCCACATTTTAATACCGAAGCATTTCGTAAATATTTCTTAGTCTCAGCGCCAACTTTTTTAATCGTTTGCCGCTTTGTTTACGAAGGCTGCCTAACTCTAAAAATTTTCCAAGTTTAATAAAGAATTGGTTATTTGATAACAAATATTGGTTTCATGTTTGCTAAATAATCTTATGATTTAATTCCAGATGATTTAGTATTGTATAACTTATGTATTTTTATATATTTTTTCTTTTTTTTTAAATTACATGGGCCCACGCCATTTTTAATTTGTATAATTTTAAAGCAAAAGGTTAATCGCTACTGTCTGTGGACATAGATTGACCTATCTTCATAACCATTTATTTTATTGTTTTATGTAATTGTTTT